>QLOD02000013.1:478047-507102 GCA_003260245.2 Sideroxylon spinosum | reverse complement strand
GACATTTGTATAGAGTTTAAAGCTCACATTGCACATAATCCTTCCGTTTGCCCCCACGCGCATTTAATACAACATGGGGAGGGGGAAGGGGGCGGGGAGAGAGCAAAAGATGATGGCTTTATATAAGAAGTTGAAATTTGTTTCCGAGCACAAGGAACAACAAAAGTCGAGAATAAAAAAAAATAAAAAAAGGTTTGTTTTTGTTTGAGCCCGTAATTGGGGGTTAATAGGCATTAGGCATTAGGCATTAGGTACGGCAGCAGCTAGGGAAACGCCACCCACCCACCACGGGGACCCTGCCCACTCTTTTCAATTCCAATCACTTTTCCTTTCTATTGTGCCAAAGTTTTCTTCCCCTATATTGCTAACCCCACTAAAGTCTCACTCCCTATTTATCTCCCAACACCACTCCCTCGACCCTAGAAGCCATTCAACAAAAGCATAGTACTGACAGAGAGAGAGAGAGAGAGAGAGAGAGAGTTTTCAGATGGGCAAGCACAGATTCAGATTATCAGATATGATGCCAAATACCTGGTTTTACAAGCTCAAAGACATGGGCAGAACCAGAAACCAGAACTCCAACCAAGCTAGAAGGAAAAAGCACCCACCCACCACTTCATCATCAACAACAACAACAACCACAACAATTTCTACTTCATCATCAGCATCTTCATTAAGTACTGCAAATAATGCAATTCAGCAGCAACCACACCAACCTACTGACCTCCTCTCTCACCAGAGAAAGTCCTACTACTTCACCCGAGACCTCACTCCACCTCCTCTTCCACCCTCACCACCAACTTATCCCACAGAATCCAACAACAACAACACCCACCCAGATCACTTGCCGAGGAAATCACAGAAACAGAATCGTAGCTCTAGGAGAAACAGAGTCTCCACCAAAACCCCTTCAAAGCTTGTAACCTCCTCCTCCTCTTCTGTCCCCGCCGGTTGTAGCTGTCGCCCCACCGCGGACTCCGTCTGGAATAAGCCCGATTCTACGTCAGTGGAGTACACGAATTCTCCTCTGGACAGCTCCTCCGACCTCCAATCTCTCGTTCCTGAGTTTGGCTCTGACCATGACCCTGCTCTTCACTCCGATTCCTCAAACGGAACGGTCCAGTGCTCTGATTCTTGTCATTGCAGTGTTGAGAAAGATATCGTCATCAACGTGAATGTCCAGTCATTGGACCCAAAATTTGATGGGTTTGAACTTCCTCCAATCATAACCCAGAAACCCTCAACACGTAAAGATGCAATACAGGAAATCAAGAAAAAGAAGAAGAAGAGGAAGGATGATTGCGACGACCCAACAATACTTGGAAAAATTTCAGCTAAATCAGAGGATAGGAATGCTAGTGGGTCTCTATCTGTGAAGGTTGCGAAAGAGGAACAGAGGACCAGCCTCGTTCGGAGACTCTCGGTGAGCTCTCCAGGGTTGAGACTTCGAACTAACTCTCCGCGAATTGCCAGCAAGAAGATTCAGGCCCATGCCCGGAAAAGTGTGTCGAGCTCGACGACCTCCCGGAGAAGCCTGTCGGAGAGTTTTGCGGTCATGAAGTCCTCTGCGGATCCGCAGAGAGATTTCAGGGAGTCAATGGTGGAGATGATTCTGGAAAATAACATCAGGGCATCGAAGGACTTGGAAGATCTTCTTGCGAGCTATCTTCAATTGAATTCCGATGAGTATCACCAGCTCATCATCAAGGTGTTCAAGCAAATCTGGTTTGATCTTGCAGGTGTTAAATTGAAGTAGCAGCCTTTTCAAGAATTGTAATTCTGTATATATATTCACCTATTTTCCAGTTTTTTTAGTGATTAAATTTCTTCGTATAATGAAAGCTTCAATGCTTCTATCTTTAGTTGAGCAGCTGGATACTAGTCTCTTTGTATGTATTTTAGGGGGTATGAAATGCACTTCTGTTTTAGCCTCATAATCAAAGAAGATAAGAGAATGGTCAATGGTTCGTCCATTAATCTGGAATGGAAGATATATGGCAAAACAGGTATAGCATTAAGCATTAAATTGCTGTATATATGGTTCTTGGAACTTTCTTTAAAGGAATATGTCCTGTCCTTTTCTCCGCGATATATATATATATATATATATTATACATGTATGTATGCTTCAGCAATTGAAAAGCTTCAATTTGGGTTTCATTTTACATCTAAGAAGAACAGTCCTTATTTTATTTATTTATTGATTTTTTTTTTCACAGAATTCCAATAAAATTCTTTGTACAGCCCCTTCTCTTAATCCATGGCTGATTTCTCCCTCATGCAGGCATATATGTCTTGGTATATAAAGTTACAAACTCTGGAATTTCTTTTATATTGCACTACTCCATGTCATTTCTCTCCTTGTTTTTCATGTTTTAATAATTTTCTCACTTAACACCCCCCGGGAAAGGAAAAAAAAAAAAAAAAAAAACCCCATTAGCACACAAGTGATTAGTAGATATCAAATTTTCAACCTTTTTGTTCAAATTCCCAAAAGAATTCAATGGCTAAAATGGGAAATTGTGTGCTTTGAATGCCCAGATTTTCACATGAACCTATTTTTGCGGAATTGAATTTTGACTAAACCAGCCAACAAATTATTTAGATTAAATTTTGGACGTGCACTTCACACTTAGGATTTGTATATTTAATTATAATAATTTAACCCCTAATTATACTTTTAATTTGTTACAATATCAACATTCTCTAGATTTTAATTTAAAAATTTTACCATCCGGCCACATGATTATCTTAGAAGGTATAAAAACTGTAAACGACATATATACTTTTTTACCATATTCTAGCAAAAAAAGTTAATTTTTTTTCACTTTGTATATACTTTATGGGTAAAGTTATGATTAGATATTTTGTACAGTAAAAGTGGGCACACACTAGTGTATATCATTTATTATTATTTTTTATTTTGTTTACAATTAAATTAAAATTTTTTCTCAATTAATAAAGAATAAGTAACTATTAATTAAAAATATTTAAGCAGGTAGCAAGTAATTAAGGATTAATTTAAATAAAGCAAAAAAAAAATTATAAAAGTAGTTGATAGTTGAGAAGACTCTAAGGAAAAAAGGAAGATAAAATTACTTGGGCAATTATTGTTGGTAAAAGAGATTTTAACAGTAAAAAGACTTTATCAAATAATTGATTCAATTAATTTTATTATTTCACCAACTACATAGAGTGTTTTCGTTATTGAAATATTATAGATATAAAAAAAATGTCTCACAATCTCAACATGTAAATTACTATAGTGAGTAAAAATAAACTTTTTTCCTAAAAAAAATATAAAAAAAAAATCCCGCGTTTTTATTTTTTTACCTCTTAAAAATTGGTCATGTCACAAATTAATAAAAAAATCACAAATGAAAATTTAGAAATAGTTCATATTACAACAAATTAGAAATGTAATAGCTTAATTATTAGAATCTTAATTGAGATTAGTCGCACAAGGACATACTTACAAGTGAGTCTTGAGCGGGCCGGTTGAAACAAATAGAAGGACAAAAGTTTTTTTTTTATTTTTTTTAAAATTTAAAAATTAATAATGTTTTGACAATAGGATACAAAATGAGATAAATTCATGCATCTTTGATTTGATGGTGAATTAAGTTACACATGCTATTTTGGGGTAGACAATACATGTAGAAAGTTCTACTAAAATCTTTAATTTTATGCCAGTTTTGTTCCAAGTATAATAAGACAACAAAGAAGATATATAAACTTATATGAATTAAGATCAATTAATACTAATTTGATATAAATTGGTTATTAAAAATAAAAAGTAAAATATAAGTAGTTTGGGGAATAGATTTTGTCTATATATATATATATGCTATATAAGTTGGTTGCAAACACAAAGAGATCTGGCGAGCTCTCCCTGATGTGGATTTTGTGACTTTTGACTTGCATGCATGTATATATATACAATGTTGCTTACATAAACAGAGATCTGGCCTCGCCTTCCCATGATGAAAGGGGTCCTTTCCTTTCGTATTTTCTGCCATACAAACCAAAAGTTACAAATTTTGTTTCTTTTGAAAGTATGTGCTCTCATTTGCCACAATTGGTAAAAATGCTTTGAACTAACATATATCTAAAAAATATGAAATGAATATAAAGGGAGGGACCCACACCACAACCTACAATTTCTTGTATCCATGTTCTCATGTTCAGTTCCTACCTGCCCCAAAGGAAGGTACCCTATCAAGGACAAGTTAATTTCAATTTTGAATCTATTTTTATATATAGCTGTTGAAATAAAGAAAGGTACAAACAAAATTGAAAAAGAAGAGAATTAGTATTATATTTACGTGTGTGGTTGTTTTGTCCAGAAATTGTGACCACCGTGATCGTTGGAAAGAGACGAACCGCTGGATATAGTTCAATCTTGATTTCTGATTAACGGAGAAAACCATTTTGTTCAATACCATAGCCAAGAAAACGACATAAACGAGAGCGAGACATTAACCTAGTGCCCTTTTATTGGGAAAGAAGGACAAAACAAGTACAACCAAAAGTTTTGAGACACGAATAATATGGTACCTTCCTATACAGATACTCAAAAAAGAGAGCAATTAAAAATTATGGAAGAAAGAACCTTATCAATTGTGTAAACGACTGTGAGAACAACTTCTCCCCAAAAGATTTCAGGTAGAGAAGCAACAATAAGAAGTAAGTGAATGGTATTTAAAATATGGCGATATTTCCATTCAGCACAACCATTCTGTTGGGATGTGTAAGGACAAGAGAGGTAAGGAAGAGACCCGTTATATTCAAGATTTTCAAGAATAAAATTATCTTTATATTCTATAGCATTATCGGAACGAAAAATTTTAATCTTGCTAGAAAATTGAATTTGGATCATTTTGTGAAAATTATCAAAAATTTTGGGTAACGCAGATCGATTACGTAGTAAATAAATCCTAATGTATCGTGAAAAATCATCAACAAATATGACAAGGAACGACTTCCCCCTTAGTGGCAACAGGGGCAGGTTCCCAAATGTCAGAATGAATAAGATCAAAAGGTGCATCGGAAATAGAATCACTTTTGTTAAATGGTAAAGCAGTTTGTTTTCTTAATTGACATGGTAAACAATCAAAAGAAGAAAAATCAATTGGACCTAAACGACCTTTAGATGCTAACAAACGGACTCTCCGAAAGAAACTCAATGAGAGCAGTGTCAAGAGATGGTACGGAGAATCGATGCAAAAGAAAAGCTTAAGTGTTCCCAAAATCATCCCGAATCCTCATCATAAAGTGAATAAACTATCGTCGATCTTTATATAGCATAAACAATTTAATGGACTCAGCATCTTTGAATAAGGGATTTGCTTGAGAGAATTGATCCCAGAGGCTATGGACTTAGGCATGATAGTCGGCAACGGACTGAATGGGCTCTTGCCGTATTTGATAGAACTTAGATTACAATTGGAATTGTAAAGCAACATCGCTAATGCAATTATAACGATTGGCTAAAAACTCTCAGGCAGCGTGAGCATTCCAAATTTTAGGCAAAAGACTCTAAATTGCAAGACTGGAAGTATTAATAAACCAAGAAATAATCTTACAGTGAGTGTTGTCCCAATCCTCAATACAGTTGTCAAACTCTTCTTTTGTCTTTGTATCTGATTCCGAGGTTTGAGACGTTCGCTAATAACATACCTCCAAAGTTTATGCCCAATAAGAAGCATAGAAATTTGTTGAGCCCAAGTATGACCAAAACTTGAGTGCTACAAGCTAGAAGTGGTGGTGGTAGCAACAACTAATTGAGAAACTAATGAAGAAGGATTCGGAAAATGCAGAGAAGTGAGCTCAAATGGGTGACCAACTTTAAGTCCTATCCCAATCAATTAGTCCGTTTGAGGATCCTGCACAATACACTCATCACTAGAAAATTTCATAATGTAACTAAAGTCAATGAGTTAACCCATAGGGAGAAGATTTAAGGATAACTTAGGAACAAAATAGGTATTAAGTATGGAAAAATTATGACTAGTGATAGAATTGACATGACTAACTGACATAGGAGGACCATTTAGCAGTATAAATTAATAGGGTTTGGGAAAAGGACTGCTTATGAGAAAATAAGGAAGAATCAGAAGTCATGTGATTGCAGCAAGCAGAACCAATATACCAAAGAGACTTAAACATACCTGTGGTGGCAGACAAAGCAGAAGAAGAACGAATGATAACCTGGTAGACTATAGCCTTAACATCGGCAGCAGTAAGGGATGAATTTATGGTGGAGCTTGGGTGGTTAGAAGAAGATGTTGCAGCAGTTTGATGGTAAGGCTGAGAGTTTGAATTTAAGTGTTTAGCTTTGATTTTAAAACATTCACTAATATGATGTCCTTCCTTCTTGCAATAATTACATCAAACCACCGTGGCTTTGTTGCGTTTGGAAGTTGCCGCAAGAGTGGAAGATATAGGAGTGCTGGCCATGACGAAGTCTGAAATTCGTAGTTGACGAGTCTTTTGATGGGTCTTCTCGAAAAGAAACCCAATGAGAGCAGGGTCAAGAGATGGTAGGGGAAATCGATGCAAAAGAGAAGCTCGAGTGTTCTCAAAATCATCCCAAATCCCCATCATAAAGTGAATAAACTGTCGTCGATCGTTATACGCCATAAAAAATTTAATGGACTCAGTGTCTTTGAATGAGGGATCTGCTTGAGAGAGTTGATCCCAGAGGCTATGAATTTAGGCATGATAGTCGACAATGGATTGAACAGGCTCTTGCCGTATTTGATGGAACTTAGATTCCAATTGGAATCGTAGAGCAGCATCGCTAGTATAATTATAACGATTAGCTAAAAACTCCCAGGTAGCGTGAGCATTCTAAAATTTAGGTAAAAGACTCTGAATAGTAGGATTAGAAGTATTAATAAACCAAGAAATAATCTTACAGTGAGCGCTGTCCCAATCCTCAATATGGTTGCCAAACTCTTCTTGTGTCTCTGCATCTGACTTTTGAGGTTTGAGACGTTCACCAGTAACACACCTCCAAATTTTATGCCCAATAAGAAATATAGACATTTGTTGAGCCTAGATATTGTAGTTGGAGCCGTTAAGAAACAGTGTCGATTATATGAACAATATCATTCTGAGAAACCATATTAAGAAAGGATAATAGAATGATGAAATTTACAAAAACAGAAGACAAATTCAAAACCAGAAGAGTCAAAAACCTTAAGAACCAGTTGAAATGGGCTGAACCGGTTGAAAGAGTATTGGAAACCGATTTGGACCAATTCAGAATAAACCAGAAGAAGGTGGCTCAGTTGCAAGCCGAGGAGTTGACGTGGGAGCCGGGAAACCGAGGAACCAAGCGCGTACCTGTAGGCTTGTAATCTTGTCACCCACGTATGGATGGAGGGTGATCGGCACGTGAGGAGGTGGGATTGACTAGAAAGCTTCAAGCAATGCATGGGAGGACGTGCATGGTTGTTTTGCCTAAAAATTGTGATTGTCGTAATCGTTGGAAAGAAACACACCTCTGGGTATAGTTCAATCTTGATTTCTAATTAACAAAGAAAGTAAAGAATGAACTCAATATTGAAGAATATTTCCAAAGAACTGAAAAGAAGAACCACTAGTGCAGAAAAAAAATTTAAGAACCAGAATAAGATAACTCTCATACCATATAGAAATAAAGAAGAACACAAAGAAAATTGAAAAAGAAAAGAATTAGTATTATATTTTTATGTATTGTCTGTGAATGATACAACCTTTATATAGGTAGATTTAGAACTAGATTTGGAAACGAGAATAAAGACCAATATTAAAAAAGAATATCCTAATTTCCTAATTGTTATATATATATATATACAAGATTATAAAAGTTAGTGTATATTTTATATACGTCAACAATAACTTTCTTATCTCACGGCACTATATTCAGACTTTTTGAATCCTTCACTCCCACCTGAATTTAATCGAAAGGTGAGTAGAGAACCATGGAAATTAAAAATATGACAAAAAGCCGTGGATGCGAGCCGTGCAAGCTATATATATATATATATATGAGATAAACGGTGAAAAAAGCTGTAAAGATTTCAAAAAATGAACTGGGCCTTGGTGTAAATTTTTAAAAATTATCTTTTCGAATCTGTCTTTGCGTACGTTGTGATACAGTCTGCAAAAAGATTGATATGGCACCGAAAAGAAGCTTTAAAAATTTCCATGTTATGTAATAGTCTAAAAGTTGCCTAGTTGATTCTAAAAGCAAAAGTTAATTGCTTCGAAGATTACAAAAGATGCATGCATTTTCAAACCTTATATATATATATATATATATGTATGCATGTGCTGTTTAATTAGGTAGAAAATATTGGGGACTAATTAATTGCATATGATCAGATAACGGCCAGTAATTCTATTCCTATTCTTACGGGCAATGCCAATTTCCGCCAATGAATTTTGAAAAATAAGCACGAGGGTGTGAGTGTCCTTTCTTTCTTAGACAGCCGATCAAAATGCAAATTTGAATTTGCTGATTCAGAGTCTGAGACAATATTTTATTCATATTGCTGCACAACCAGCTTAGAACCGTTATAAAATATGTTATCTAGCCTAGAGTTAAAAGGCTATCTTGACTCTTCTACATTGTAAGTATTTAAATGGACATGAATTTTTTGTTTTTATAAGTATAATTAATACATCTAATAGCTATAATTTATAAAAAAAGAAAAAAAAAATCAAACCTTAATGAAAAAAGTAAATAAGACAAAAAAAAAAAAAAAAGGCAATTAAAAATTAACTTTTTCGTAACCAATGCAATCCTATATAGAATCAATCTTGGCTTTATTTGGGTTGTCTTTGGATTGCGTACTTGGTAAGGAAATAAAGGAAAGAGTATAAACAAAGAGAAAAGATTAAAAAAGTACAAAATTTAAAATTCGTATTATTATTTGATTTGATAAAAAGATATTAAAAAAATATTCATCAATAGACTAACTTTTTTAAATTAAGTAGTTTCAGGTTCTCAAATCTTTTTTCTCTTCATTTTAGTTTCTTATTTTTCACGACAGTTAGCCCAACAAAAGATGCTTTTTTGAATCATTAACTGTTTGACAAATATTTAATGCAAAACCAGCTTAAGCAATGACTAATAATTCCCACGAATTTCGAAGGCTGTTGGTTAACCACTGATATAAACACATTAGCCATAAGAAAGCTCTCTCTCTCTCTTTCTATATATATATATATATATATATTTAACTTAGTATGGTTTTCATTTTTTTATTTTTTTGAGCTGAAGAGTATTAGCTAGCTAGGCACAGAAAAAGTGTAGAATTTTCACTCTATTTTCATCTAAAGCTCATGAGGCATAGTTGTTGTTCTCCATATTGGATCCCCTGCAATTTCCATTTTTCTCAAGTATTTTCTCTGTTATAAGGTGTCCGGCCAGCTATTTGGTTCTCTTGACAGCGGCAGTGGAGTTTGAAGTTTAGCCAATTTAGGCCTAGCCTGGCCTTGGCCAGCCCCTTCCAAACAGTCATAAAAGTTACATGAAATATTGACATCCTTTTTCCAAAAAGAAAAAGCTAGCTAGCATATTCCCTAATGGCCTAAGGCATTCTCGTCCTGTAAACTTCAGGTTAATTTATCACTGTACGTGTACCAATAATTCATGCATACAGTCACTCATTGTGTCTCCATCTGTCGTCTCATATATATATATATATATATATTTATATATATGCATATATTAATATTATATGCTTGCTCGTATTCTTAATTGTTTTCTCTTTTATGAGGTGGGGGGGTTTTCCCAATTGATATTTCATTGTCAAGATTCACCATTTTGTGGTCTGTAAGATTGTGAATGGGTCCGACAACTTTAGTTTTGTGCAATTGATATTTCAAAATATTCCTAAATATAAAAACAAATTAACCTCAGTGCTTCACACCACCAATTCAACTGTGGCTCGATCACAGGTCGCCGACACTAACAAAGTAATGATCAATGTACATATGAACTCAACCACGTACGAAAGTGCCAGCCATGGGTTTAATAAGATAGTTAGGTGCTCAAACCAACTAAAACCAACAATAAATAAACAGTCGTTCTATACATATCACCGCTTAACTCAAAAACATCGATTTCGAGATAAAAAAATATCATCTCACGATTGGAAAGATTTTGAATGAAATATATTGATAATTATCTATCGTTATCAGTATAATTTAGACAAACAATGAATCGTATGAAAAAAAAAATTAAAAGAGATGAGAGTAAAATAAATCATAAATAAAGAATTACATACAGATGATTGATATTTACACACTGCATGGAAATGATTGGAACGATGCAGACAATTAACCAGCTGCACGCATTAATTCTTGATGCATTACGTAATGGACTAAGATATTAGTTAGTTGAATATCTAATCCATTTAATTTCTTGTTTCTTAAATCTTTGATCAAATCACAGCAAAAAGCAATTATATACTTTTTAATATATACACGCATCTATTTCGCTTCCCAAAAGAATGAACAAATTGGTATCGTCTTCGTGTTTACTTGATTTCTTTTTGATTTCTAGAAAAAAGTTTAGTCACAAAATTTGGATTGACCTAATCATATAAGAAATACGATTAATTAATGACGATCCAATATTGATCCTTTATTTTTCCGTCAATAGTCTCAACCTAGCCTGAAAATGCAAATATCCAAAATAAAAATGATACTTAATAGGCACATATATGAAAATTTCATATTAATTAGGATGATAAATTTAGCATAAAAAGAAATTAAGTGCATGCATCAACAACTAACGGCATCTATTGTTCTTATTTCAGCCTGCTGGTGGAGAACACTACGATACTGATCAATTAATTACAAAAATACGTGCGACTGACGGCGTGGTGTGGGAGAGAGGGTGAAAATGAGGAGAAATAAATATTTGGGTTGACTCACTGCAATCAAAGGGATTAGCCAGAGGGCAGTGTCGGTGAGCCGCAAGGAGAGACGAATTTAAGTCAGCCCAATTCAAATTTTAGCATATATAAAATATATATATACATATAAACCCCCTCGACCAGCAACACATTGGCCAGATTCTGTGTTGGCTTTGAATACATTTCTCAAGTCATCCAATCTCAGCGACCCTCCAGACAGCACCCAACAGTACTGGGTTGTTTAATTTGTTAGTTTAATCTTTAACTTAAAACAAGGCATGATTTTAGGGTCTCCTACCCATCATGTGATTCATGTTTGCTTGCCTACTGCTAGCAAATCCCTTCTATTACTTATATAATTATGTTTTTCTACCACAAAAAATAAACCCAAAGATGTACGGACCTATCGACTCATGACCTTTAATGGAAACATTCATCACGATGCGTTCCAATTATAAAATTATTATTATCATATTATTATGATATTTTTCTTACAGATTTTTTTTTTTTGTAATTATAATTTTTTTAGTTATTTTATCGAGTCAGTTGTGTGTGTATATTATTTTCCAAATTTAAATTATTTAATAAGTAAAAATTAAAGGTTGAATCGAGTCGAGCTAATTCAATATTTAGTTTGCTCGAGCTCGACTTAAATAAATAGCACGTGACTTGAAAATGTAATAATTTTGATTAAAAAATTTATAAATCAAAATAAATAATTTGACTAGACTTACGTAACATCATTTTATTAAGCCAAATTAAATAACATCAATACTCAAAGGAATTCCAATGAAATTTGATAATCGGAAGACATGGAACAATAGTTTTTCGTCGCTCCTTAGTAATAATTTATTCACTAATCCTAGCACGCATACTTAGACTTGGTTTGGGAAGAAAAAAAGTTAGTTTTTTTTGTAACTGACTACTAACTAGCTCCTAAAAATCTAACTTTTTTTGTGTTTGGAAAAAAAAAAGCTAGCTTTTTAGTAGCTAGTTTTTTAGTTTTTTGTTAATTTGATATTTTTATCCTTGAAGGTTCAAAAAAAATTAAAATGTAAGATGATAAATTTGATAATTTTAGAAAAAAACAAAAAAATTAGTTAACTTTTAGTTGGGAATACCAAACCAAGCCTTATATTATCGCTGATCTGCCGCATCGTTCCTTAGTGGTACGATCGAGTGAGGAACTAGCTTTAGCAAAAACAATTGTTTATCGATCAATTAATTGGCGAATGCATGGTGCATTAATCAGATAAAAGCTATTGATGAAGTAACTCACAAGAGGTTTATAAACAAGTCTAGATGCTCCCAATTTCACGGGGTACATAACCTCATCATATAATAATATGCCCCCTGCACGACGGACAGAGAAATAAAAAGTTAACAATTTTATTGGTTTTATGTTCGTCCCATATTCACAAATGTTCTCCGATTCTAAGGCTCCTATTTAGACGATATTTATTAAAATTTTGAAATTAATACATTTAAGGTCAAAAATTGTATAAAAATATAAGTTAATAAGAGTTTACTTACGGTCTATTTGGCGTAAGAGAATTTACTAAAAATTTTGAAAATCTCTGAAAACCTCTGAAATTTTCTATTACACTTTTACATTTCTTTCTCCCCCAAATTCAAAAAAAAAAAAAAAAAAAGTGAAACAACTTTTAAAAAAAATAACATAACTAGAAAACCGTTAATCGAATAGGTAAAATTTTTTTGGAGATGTCACCACGAACTCCTAACCTATCAAATGACACCCATATTTTCTATTTTTTTATATATTTTTTGTATACTATCCCTAAGGAAAAGTACCAAACTATTCCGACAGTTTCCCCACTACTCCATTTCGGTTGATGCAAAAGTTAAAAAATTCTAACCAAAACTGTTCCGACGGAATCAAAAAACTGTTTCGACGGTTTCTCTCTTCAAAAAGTTAACACAAAAATCAAAAAACTCGCTATTCATTTCTAAAAAATGTGATTTGGTGGCTGCATATCAAAAGTCAAAAAGTTTCCCAAACCACAATTTTCACCGTTTTTCGTTGTTTTTCACCGTGCCAAACGTAACCTTATTGTGTTTACATTCAAAATAAATGAATATATTAAATAAATAATTTATTAGAAAATCATATCAAAAAATACTAATTTAAAAATTAACTTATCACATTATGGGTGTGTTTGGAGTAAGGGGTGGACACCGGCCCGTTGGCCTGAAGAACCCGCCCAGTCCAGGGTTTGGGAATTTAGGTTATAGGGTTGGGCTGGACCGATTTTTTAGGCCCGATTTATTTTTGGGTTGGGTTTGGGTTCATGCATCACAGCCCAACCCGGCCCGGCCCGACCTGACTCGAAATTAATAAGTTAGGTTTCTAATTTTATTTTATTTTTTCTATGTAGGGATTCACAAACTTTGCATGAACTTGTAATATCATTGAAGGAAGTCAAGATTTACCTGTATTTCTTAATTTTAATGGTTTTCTAATTTGATCTTTTGGACAATGTAATGATTTTATTTTATGGAGTTTAATTAACTAGCTATGTACTTTGAAATTAGGATGTTGTGATCATCCTATTTGAACTTATGATATTGTGTTGTTTTATTTTATAGAGTGTTTTAATTAATTAGTTAGTTGTTTGTTTGTATTTAAACAGTAGTTGTGAACATGTTATTGGTTGTTTTTGCATAATTTTTATGTTTTTTTAATATTTTATTGATTAACCCAATGGACAGGCTTGGGTTTTTAATTTTTCAATAATGAACGGGCTTGGGTTTACAATTTTTAACCCAATATTGGGCCGGGCTGGGCTTGGGCTGATGCTCAAAAACTCGATCCGAACAAGCCCAGCCCGAACCCAACCTAGCCTAGCCCATGTTCACCCCAAGTTTTGGAGTGATAAAAAAAAATGATATAAAATATAAATTTATAATATATGTTGTAAAATAAAAAACAAATAATTTTTAAAAGTTTTAAAAATTTTTTAAAATTTGTTTTAGATGCCAAATGCATCCTACATTTTCTCTCCTTTGTCGTATTATAAGTCAGGGGGATGAATGCAAAAGACAAATATGTGCACGTGGGAACCGTGCATGGGACAGGAAGATCTACGAGAATCCGACATTGATAAAGTCCTTGTAGGCGGGCGCTGCATTTGCATTTGCACGTAATAAAAATTTAGTTTTGTGCATGTGCAGATGTCGCTATAGCTCCGTTTGACGTTTTGTTGTTTCCTTAAGCAACTTTTGGCATTTGTCCTCCCAACTATTAGTTTTTTTATTTTTTTTAAATTATTAAAATTATTCTCTTACATTCTAATTTATTTTATATCTTTAAAGATAAAAATATCTAATTAAAAAAAAGTTAAAAAACTAACTACTAAAAATCTAGTTTTGTTTCCTTTCCAAACACAAAAAAAAAACTAATAAATTTTTTCTTCCCAAACTATACCTTAATTTTCCATCTCACCACCGCCTACTTAAAAAAATACAAATATTTTGATGAAAAATGATAAATATATTTTTCATTAGTTTTTTTTATTCTACGTTATTTTATTTTATTAAAATTATTATAAAAATTTAATAAAAAAATATATTTATCACCATCTTATTTTGATTCACAATTTCCATAAGTCACGATCAACTCTTTTTTCTTTCTTTTTTTTTGGCCATAACTAATTAAAGAGAGGAGAGAGAGAGAGGCCATCAATGGATATGGAGCCATTCATATATCTTTTCATGTGTGCTTGACGAGAGAGAGAGAGAGAGAGAGAGAGATCCGGCATTTGCACGGTTGAGCCGTCCCTGTCTTTGATTTAGGGTCCCCATCCAAATGGTTACCCGCGTCCAGAGGGCCTTGACGGTTGTTGCAGTGTTAAATTTTGAAATAAATAAATAAATAAATTTAATGTTTGATATTTGGTATATTTTTCAAAAAGTTTCAAAAAATTTTAAATTATTTCAATCAAATTTCGTTACATATTATTTCTATATCACATCAACATTAATTTTTTATTTTTTTAAACTTTTTTAAAAACTCCAAGAAACTCATAAAGTCAAGTTGCAACGAACCATCAAAATATTTATTCACGCTGTTGATTCCTTTATATATAATTATAATTATAATTATAATAGTATTAATATTAAACTAATCCATGGATTGCTTGCCAAGCAACCATCACAAGTCCTACATGGGAACCGCAAAACAATCATTAGAATTATCTCTATATAACTATCTCTTACATATTTAATTATCCCTGTACATATAAATATAAACGGCATATTTAATTATGAAAAAAAAATTAAATACATTCATTTATTAATTTTTTGTCACGTTATTTTATTCTTATTCATTAAAATTACTAGAAAGAGACGAAAACTAACGAAGTAATACATTTATCTCCATATTGTATATATAACTACCTCTTAATTGGTTTTTGCACTTCTAAGAGAAGACAACTACACTCCATATACAAATTAAAAAATGGATCCTGCAACTATTTAATTCCATTTAGGGCCGGTTTGACATATAAAAAATTTATAACTTTTACATTTTATAATTTTTTTTTTGTGTTTTAATTTTTTTAAATTAATATTTTATCAAATACATAAAAAAATTACCCCACACAATGCGGTTACAAAAATTAAATTTTTTTAACTTAATTTTTATTAAACACATAAAATTTTACATTTTAGAACTTTGTGATCCACAAAGATTAATGTGCCGGAGGGGCTTTTTCTGGTGATCGAACAGAGACGATAGAGGTAAGAATCCAGAATTAAAATGTCATATCATAACAATAAATCTTTCCATGACTTGGCAACCCTTGTAGTTGTTCTGTGATGATGTTACTACATATACAGCCAAAATGACAACTGGGTGGCATAACTTTCACGACTGTTTAATTGAATATATATATATATATCTACGAAGGAAATTGGATTACATTACATAAATCAATTCCAAAAGATTTTGTGAAATAAATTATTGAGCTACGTCGTGACTTCTGAATTGCTAGAGCATAGACATGATCCAGAGTCCCGACAGCACAATAAGTTGATGGGTACGTACGTTTGTAGACTAGACTTTTTAATTAAGTATCTTTTGGAGTTGTTGGATGTTTAATTAATAATTAAAACTGAACCAATCATCAATACATGATTGAAATGATTCTAATTCCGTGTAGGTTATTTTAGCCATATAATTATTAGCGTCATTTACCTCCTAATACAAGATACTTGTGCTCATGAAGGTAAGAAATCTAGGTTGTTCTATCATTAGATTTGCCTGCTGGGACCTTTAAAGTTGACACCTCAACGAAATTAATCTGTATTTTCAAACCATTATCGATTAACCTATATATCAATATATGGCAAGATTTGACATATACAAAATTAAGAGTGGATGCAGCTAGTGGCAAGAGATTCACTAACTCTGTTAAAAATAAAATTTCTGCAAATAATAGTATAATTTTTAAAATGTTTTTATAATTACTATATAGAATATATTTTTTCAAACAAATTGTCCCAATATTTTAAACAATTTACAAGTTCTTTTTTTTTTTTTTTTTTTTTTTGATAATTGACAATTTACAAGTTTTGTTTTACTTTATGTCAGACGAATTATCCACACTTTACTACTTAACCCAGTATAACAAAATCATAGATTTGTCATTATAAAATACAAAATCTTATATAATAATATTTCAAACCTCAAAACGTATGTTATATACATAATCCACCTTCAAACAATAAGTTTGTGTAAACAACCCCTTCTTTTTCTATCTCACACTCTCAAAATTCGAACAACACCCAACCGTAGGTTCATCGAATTAATGAGGACTTAAAGAAATATCTAATCAATAAATCTTGAACCCAAATTCAGCATCACCCATGTCCAAGCACACTCACTTAACACTACGTATGATATCCCAACCTCACACAAATATTCTCGATCGTAAATCAACAAAATATGAACACTAAAAATTTGTATATGAGTGTAAATATTACCATAAACAAGATTTGATCAGCTATTGGGATTGTCTTCTTGATGATATTACCAAGGCCTTGATGAGTGAAATTTAAAGAACACTTGAGCTCAATGGAGAAAGGTACTCCGGAATGCTTCCGCTCGAGGTTCAGTTTGCCATACGGAGACTTGAATTCTCCAAGGCTCCATTCCTATTTCACAGAATCCAAATTCAATATTCGACATTCCCTTTTACCTCCACATTTATTAGCAATGAACGTAGCATTTTTCTTTAATATGTATATATATTACATCTTATTACCTCAAGTTGTTTCCCGACAGTAACAACAATTGTATCTAGGCTTGCATTGAATGACAAAGGTCCGTGCTCCAACTGGAGATGAAATTCACATTGCTCGAGCGGAAGATGAAGACTCAGAGCATGTTCATAATAGGATGGTTGACGGTTTTCCTCATTGGACAGAAGCGGAGATTCACCAGCGGTTATTGGTTGTTTGAATAGATACAAGCTTAGAATTGATTCTCTCGGTTGAATTTCCTTGGGGATCAGTTCCTTATTTACACTCTCTGACATGATCTGACCCAATTCTGCTGCAATGACTTCAAGTTTATGGGCAACACTGTCCATCTTTTGCCTGCAAATAAGATGGGGAAATCTTTACTAAATCATGGGTACCATACTTTTATTTTTTTGAATTGTGTAGAATAATGTATGAATGATTCTCGGACAAATATATATATATATATATCTGCTGGCTATAAAATTATTATTCCTAGCTCACTAATGAGCAATCAAAATTATTATGCCAACGCTGCTCTTAAATCACATAGTAAATTTAGTATTTTGATAAATATTAACTATGCCTTAATTTTTTAGATTGCATTTGAATTGAGAAAAAAAAGTGAGATAAATAAGATAAAGTGAGATAGATAAGATAAGTCGTTAGTTCGTAATTCATATAATGAGATAAAAAGTTAATAAATTTTGAAAAATTTCAATAGTTTTTATTATTTTTCAGAATTTTTTTATGACTCCAAACGTATATTGCCTCTTGAGAACTGTTTTTTTGTCTTTTCTCATGACAGGATCGGGATGGTAGAGTCAGTATTGATCTCTTCGTTTAAATATTGGGCCATGACCTGCTCTAAGTCATTTTTTTTTTTTTTACTGCTACGTAATTGGGCCCAGAATCCAGAAAAGACTATATTTTGGGCGCATAGTAAGAAACAAACCCAACTGTTTGGTCCATGAGTTTTTTTGGTGGAATTATTTGGGCCATAAGTTCATCAGTATACTAGAAGAAATGAATCAAAAAGCCTCGTCTCCGTCCGTTTACCTCAAATTAATATATTTTTCAGCTCCGGCGAGTTTTCCCGCCTGTTCCGCCACCGCCTCATCGAAATGCCGCCACAAAAACTCCTCGCAACCGCCGTAATATCTGCAATAATCAATTTTTCTATCGTCCGCATTTTGGAAAACCAAATCGGCTCCCTCCTCCAAGGTTTTCCGCAAGTCCTCGACGCCGATTCCGTGCCCACTAATCCGAAACAGCCCGAACTCCGTCGCTGATCTCAAAAGACTCATAACCGAATCGTCGTCTCTCGACACCAGGGATCGAAAATCGATGTCAACGGGGATGGAATGATGAAGGTACGGAGGGAGGGAGATATGGGGAATGTGAAGCGATCGGTCGAGGTAATCGGAGAAGATGGAATTGGCGGCAGAACGCGAGCCTTTGCCGGTGGGGATCGGAGACGGAGGCGTTTCCTGGGAGGAGGAGGAGGAGGAGGAGGCGAATTGACTCCTCGTGCGCATGATAGCCATCGAGAGGGCGGTTGTTTCCTTTGTTTGATGATAGTGATGAAGAGAAGTTTGAAATCGTAACAAACAGTAGGGGCCAGCAGCGCGTTTTTGGAGTAGAATGCACGTCTTTATCAATTCTATGAGAAGGAAGGAGAGATATGATTAAGGTGGACCTCATAGTATAATGATTTGTATAATTGAAAATATATATGTATACAGACGTCCACAGATATGCATACCGATTCAGAAGATATATATATATATACACCTCACAATTTTGAGAGATCTCATGCATGCTCCGTCTGGAAATGCAGTTCTCGCTTATTTCAAACTAAACCAGAAGATTACATGCATCCATGAAAGTTTCATTAATACAAATTGCAGAAACATATTTTTAAGCCTTGACCAATTAAGGATTTGCGGAAGGAAACACAAAAGGCTTTGAGGGTAAAACGGTGTAATCTAGGTATTTATGTATATTCATTTTTTATGACTAATTAAATAAATAATCATAAAAATTTCTTTTTATTTTCCTAATTATTATGACCCGAAAAATTAACTAAATTTAATATATATATATATATATATATCTATCTTTTGTTTTACTTTCTAACTTTTTTCTTTTTAAGAATCCTCATTTCAAATTCATTCTTACGGTCTTAACGGCTCTATCTCAACTCAAAATACACGTTTGACAATACTAACTTAAATAATTTAATCTTTTTTTGGGAGGAGTGACAAATAGATCTCCAATTTTAAAATTCGCAAATTTAGTATATAATTTAATCAAATTCTCAAATTTAAAACCAATTAACATCTCTTCAATTTTTAAAAGAATAATATAATATATACATACATTAAATCATTGCTAGCTAAGAATATTTGATAACAAATTTCAAATGCTACAATTTTGTCATTAATAATCCAATAAGTTAATTGATATGTTACTCGTAATTTACTCATTTTAATTCATTTATAATTATAAGCTATTCTTATTCTTTTAATACAAATATATACAATAAATCTTGTAAGAAGTTAGACTTCATCTAGTTAGTTTTTCTGTTTTTTATTTTCTGTTTTAAATTTATTTTCCATGTTATGTTTTTAAAAATAAAGAAAAGAGCTAAAACGTCTTTGGTGTGTTTTCAAAATTTATTTTAAAAAACATAAAATGAATTTATACATGAAATAAAAAATGACAGAAAGTTATTTTGAGGGTTTTCAATGTAAAATAAGAAAAATAACAAAATAAAAAAAATAAAATATTTTCTGTTTCTTTATTTTAAGATTTTTAAAGCATAAAACACATAAAATAGAAAATAGAAAAATAAAAATACAACCTTAATGTACAAAAAAATAAATAAGATATAAAATTATAAACATATGTATATTTACTTACATAATTTCAAGGTTTATTTTCATTAAGACTGCTCTCAAACTCTCATTTCCATTTTCGCTTTAACTATCAGTTAGATCGCTTAACTTTTCCGTTTCGTTTCTCCATCCATTCACTATCACTGCTAATAAAAGCAATCTCTCTCTCTCTCTCTCTCTCTCTCTCTCTCTCTTACTAAAATGTCATTATTATGGTAGCGTTATTTTTTTGATTTTATTTATTTATTTATTTACTTATGTTTTTTGTTTTTTGTTTTTGAAATAAAAAGTAAAATTATGTTTGGAAATATGATTTTGTTTACGATTACTAATTTTTTTATTTTCATAAATTATTTAATTTTATTAATTTTAAATTAATTCAATAAAATATATGTCACATTAATTTAATTCAATAGATATAAAATAAATTAAATAATAATTTAATTATATTATTTTATTAAAAGCAATTGAACAAAATATAATTCTTATATCATTTAATTCAGCAAATATAAAATATATTACTTATAATTTAATTATGTTATTTATTAAAAAATTGAATAAAATATATTTCATAATTATTTAAATAATTTAATTATGATATTTTTTAAAAATAATTTAATAAAATATAGTTCATATTAAATAAATATCATAAAATAAATTATCCATTAAATAAAATAAAATTAATTTAATTAAGATATTTGTTAAAAATAATTTAATAAAATATATTAAATATTAATTAAATTAATTATTAAATTTAAGTTAAATTACTTAATTTTATTTTATTATTTATTAAAATTTAATTTAATTTAATTATTTATTAAAATTTAATATAATATAGTACATACTAATTGACATAGTTAAAAAGTTTATATTATTTATTAAAAATAATTTTAGTTTAATAAATATTTGGATAAAATAATTTATTTTAATATGATGCAACAAAAATAGACAAGGTGTTAAAATTTACAAAATAATTGTAGTAGAAAAAAAAGAGTGAAAATAAATTTTTTCTATTTATGTTTTTTGTTTTTTAGAAACAAAAAAAAATGTAAATAAATTTAATAAATAAATTTTTTTTCAAAATTTTAAAAATATAAATAAAAAATAAAAATATTATCAAACGGGGCCTCTACTTGCCACAATGCGAATTTGCTGGTCGATACTAGCTTTTAATATTTGATGTAGATTCAACAATTTTGCTATTAAGTTAATCTAACAGAATTAGCGATAATAATAGTGTTCAGTTTATAATGTGTTTATTTGTATTTATATTTAAATATTTTAAATTTTAATAAAAAATATTAAATAATTAATCTACATCAAAATTATATTAAATCGTGTTATTTTTAAGTTAATTTATTCATATCATTTTAAGTTTGTATTTTTTTTTTTTTTAATAACTGGTTGTTCAAATCAACGATTTTAGTATCGTGTTTAATATCAAAACCTGAGATTCATTACTATTATTATGATGTACAATATTTCAGAATAAATAAGAATAAAAAACAAAATAGTTTTCAGAATGCACGAACAGGCAAGTCTTTTGAAGATCCTCAACGGCTGGGCTAATACGCTCTCTGCCTGCTACATTGAACTTCAAATTTGAAATAATCAATGCAAATAGTTTTTGCATTTTTTTTAATATGAATATAAAAACAAGTTAGTTGTCTCAGTATGTGGCATTCTCCATGACAATCAGATTAATAATTGTGGCCAGAACTGAAGTTGTGCAGTTTGGATTGTCGATTCACCAAGAGAAAAATTGAAGGAACAAATATTAAAAAAATAAGATCTCTAGTTTGGTTGGTAGTGATAAAAAAAAAATTAAGAAAAAAGGAACAGGGAAAAGGCATGAATTTTGAAAAATGGAAAAACAAATTAATTAAAAAGTTGATTTATTGAGAAATATCTGTCTTTTTTTATATTATATATTTTCCAACTTAACCAAATAAAACATGTATTTAACATTTTCATTTTACTTTTAATATTTTATTCCTTTTCTTATTCCTTATTTTTATTTATTTATTTATTTACTTTTTTTTTTTAACTAAATTCAATGTTAAGTGATATGGAATAGTGATATCATTAACTTTCCTCTATTGAATGTTTAAGGGTAAATATTAGTTTTTCACCCAAGCTAAAGCTAGCAGCCCTTTTGCATCAATTTGCAAGTCACCCCTAAATTGATCACCCAAAAAAAGAAAAAAATATATACTAAATAAATAAATAAACTCTATAAAGAATTCCAAAAGAATGCCCATACTTTTTAATTTGCATATATTTCACTACTTTTTAATTTACATATATTTCACCAATGGAAGAACAAATACCTTGTGTTTATAATAACCAAACTACATGCATAAGGTCAAAACAAAACCTGTTTGAAAACCAGTTCTCCAAAACTAGTTCTTCAAAGTTGCAGAGATTTTAGATGAGAAAAACAATAGTAGACTGTACAAATAGAATTTGTATTATACAAAGGGAAAAAGAACTATATAAGAGCCATAATAACAGAAAGTTATGTGTCTTAAACTACTGGTTTGTTAGCATATCCTGTTCTATTCATACTTTCTACATATACCAATCTAGATTGGGCATCTCTTCCCACCATAATCAGAAGACAAAAGTGGAAAATCATCTTCATCCTTCAGACGGTAGGATGACTTTGCCATTATCCTACATGTCCAAAACGGCTAGTGCTTAAATAGCATCCTAAACATGTCAACATACAAATCAAGAACAGATATATATATTTATTCACAGATTATGAAATATTCGTACCTATTCTGATTCTTACCCAGTACAAGTTTTGATATTTGCATCCTTGATGTTGGAAGGCTTTGAATAGAAGTTTGAACGAGCAAAGAGGCATGATTCAGTTGCCAACTGCTTTCTACCAAGGGCACTCCCAAAGGAATATGCCTAACCGACCCAAATTCAACAATTTCCTCGTGGCAGAGAGGCAAGCCATTTATATTAGGGTGTACCCTTCCACTAAGGGAACCAGACTTAGAGAAATCCGAATCCCCAGCCTTCCCATTACCTTGATCAGAAATTGTGCATGTGATAGTTCATGGCTGCTTCTATCCTGTAATTTTGCCTCCATGGGTATCGCTGCCAGCCCATTGTTGCTAGTGGGCCTCGTTGGTCCCTAATTCCTTCCCTTCCCAGTTAAAGGCTTTTGGGATGGAGGTCGGTACTACAAAAATTTACTCATAAGACCACTTAAGAGATAACAAAACTTTCCTCCTTACTTGCCATTCCACAATGTGGATTTACACCCCAAGTGCAAGGTGGTCTAATGTAGCAATTTAAATTTCTAACAGTAAAGTATCAGTCGTACCCACAGGGAGAGGCTTTGTTACTCACAATTCTTCTTCTATTACTTAATAGGTGTCACACAATGAAAATTAAAGAAAATTGATTTGAATTTTGCAAAAAAAACCTACCTAGGCATTTTATCAAACACTTAGGAGGCAACAATTAAACCTAATACAAAATGAACGAATATGAATTAAAACTATGAAATTTAAATGGCTAAGGATCAAGGATGAATTATCTAATTAATATACAATGGACTAATTTGAGGACAAACATGTTCTACCTATATGCATCTAGGTAAAACCATTAAGGAGTGGGTTGATTTGAAGAAATTAAGTCCAATTGCTAGAATGCATAGGGAAACATAGCATCAAATATACATAGCATGCATAATTGATTTACAAATGTAAATATTCTAACAAAGGCTAATATGTAATCACACTCAACACAAGTACTATGTATACAAACACTTAGCATGCATACAAAATCTAGAAAAGCATGTGAACATGAGATGTTTTTATGTAAATTACCCGTTGAGACATTCTTTCAAACACCTAATGTGCATACTATTTCAACATGAGTACTAAACATACATCATAGCATGAAAAGGCAAAGTGGAAATCGTATACAAAAGAGGAATCCGAAGAAGTTCAACCAATCAACATCCAAATGTGTAAATGCTAGAATTAAATTGCAAATTGTACCTCAATTGATTCCAATACAAAAAAATCTTCAAGGATCCAATAGCCCCTTTTGCCTTAATCTATTCTAGTTGCATAGAATTACAAAGAGAAATAGAGATTACAAAAGCAATTGAAATCCTAGCTGAGGATATGAAGAAACCCTTCAAAACCTCTCTAATCTAACCTACTCTATTATCTAACTATCTAATGTTATGAAAAAGCTCTCCCAAACGACCCTGCTCTTGCTTATTTACAATATAAAAAAAAGTACTCAATTGCCTTCTCAAAACATAACAGAATTACAAAATTTCCCGAAAATATAGGTTGGTTTGAACGTGTGTTCGAACGACTTCTGACACTTAGAAAATTTTCAGCATCTGAGCTTTGGCATGCCTTCTGTGGTTAGAACAAGGTTCGAACAAGTCATGGTTCGAACAAAGGTTTGAACCAACTTTCCACACTTAGAATTTTTCGTTGTTCTTCCATCTTCTACAGCTTTTGTTGTTAGAACCAGTGTTCGAACAAGCTATGGTTCAAACATGTGTTCGAACCACTTTGCTGAGTTAATTTTTTCTGGTCCAAATTCTATCATTTTCTATTCAAATATCTGTAAATCACACCAAACCTTCATTAATGCAAGAAAACTTACATTTCCATTCATTTCTGGTATGAATTCACATAAAAATCCTTAAAATAAAGCTAATGATTGTACTTTTTACATTACAATCACCCCTGAACAAAATAGTAAAAACAGAGGCCGCAAAACAGTAAAAAAATCAACCAAACCCACGTGGCATGCACTGTCATGTTTCCACATAAATTTCAAATGAAGAAAATGCAGAGACAAAAAAATTAGTATACCACTTTCGAGAAGTGTGTCCTGTTCATCATGACTTTGGCATCTCTTCTACACCAAATGTTGCCCCGCGGACTAGAAGTGCATTCATGCGGTAAAAATTTGGTCTTGGGATAATACCATTAGCATTCATATTAGAAAAACCATTCTGCTTGAAGTGATATAAATGCGGGATTATATCCCACAAACTGTTACTCTGAAACCAAGAGGGCAAAGCAGGCATAGTTGAAAGCTCATGGCACCATCTAGTATAACGTAAACTTGTAAGGTGGCTGTCATAATCCCCTGTGAGATCGGACAAGGAGCTCAAATATTCAGGACTACCCACAGCATCCAAAAACTTTTTTTTTAGGATAGCCAAGACTGCAACTTGTTGTGGAGCAAGCAACCAGATTTGAAGCTGAAGCAACATCCCTCGATCCAACAATAATTTGGGAAACAATTAAAATATATTGAACCATTATAAAGACTTGTTTCAATGACTCCTAACAAAAAATCTTGAAATTTGTGATGTCTTCAGTCTCTGAGACAAAACAAGATTTATGTGTTTAACCCAGTTTGGATTAATGGTTGTATAGCCACTTGGACTAATCCAAAATGGACATAAAAATATTTCTCTTAATGTTTTTTAATAATCTTATTATCAAGAAGTTTGATAGACTGATATTCAGATGTAAAAGAAACAGTTTGTTCAATAGTTTTGATAAAATAAACCTGAAAAAATTGACCATTTTTTGATATGATAAGCTTCTTTAATAGGAACGTTTGGAATTTTTCAGTTTGATATAAGTTGTTGTATATTTTGAATGTTATGTTCTTCTTGATTTATTATATTGTTATTTTGGGATGAACTTGATGCCCTAAACATAGATTTAGATAAGAATACCATAATATAAATTTTAAGTTCTTAATCTGTTTTAGAAAACCTAACTCTAAACACTGAGTTAAGTGTCGGAACTATTAGATTATATAAATTAGAATAAAAATTTAAAATTTCTAAGATGTCAGTTTTACACTATACCTATGGCTCTAATACTAAAGAAAGCCTAAGAATAAACAAGATAATAGATGAAGAAGACAATAACATTCAAAATATAAAAAAAAAACAAATAAATAGGAATTTAATAACAAAATTACACCTCATCGGATGTAATTTATTTAAAAAGGTGTAATTTATTTAAAAAATGAGTGAGAGAAAGTATAATTTGTATTTTTTATTTTAAATTATTTCACCTGCGTAAATATAAAAAATTTTATTTTTATTTATGCCGGAGTATTTATGTTTAAAAAAAAAAAAAAAAATCGGACATTGCATCGCAGCTGAACCATGGAGTCCAAGTTGGGAGGAAGAAACCATTTCAAGTTGCTGGAGATCTAATAAATAGATCTGTAGAATAGGTAGTCAGCAGCAAAACCCTCTTCCCCGTTCACGGCGAGGACTTCTGTGTGCAAATATAGAGGGGGAGAGAGAGAGAGAGAGAGAGAGAGAGGAAAACCACAGGGATAGCTTTAATTTTCCATGGCGATAATGATAGATAGCAGAATCGGAACAATTAAAAGAGCAATCAACAATTCGGTACTGTTGGTGTTTTTGCTGATGTCAATGGCGTCCAGCTCTGCTGCTTACAGACCCGGAGACATCGTTCCGATGAGCAAGATGGGCCAATACCACTCTGTTTGTACTCTCTCCATAAAAACCCTTCGATTCAGTTTCTTCCCCAACACGAACACACACCAACACGCATTTATGGTTGTGCTTGATTACTGATCCGCGAATTTGGTGTGTTCTGTTGCGTGTGTTTCAGTCGAGAACTGTTTGGCATGACATGATCGGTCGCCACTGCCCAATCTTTGCTGTGAATCGCGAGGTGCTCTTCTTTTTAATTTGTCAATTGGGATTTGGCTTTTTTCTTTCTTTATTTCCTTCTTTCTATTATTGTAGTTGTTTTTTTATTTATTCTTGCTGTTTCATAGCCTTAAATTAGTTGCCCCCACAAAAATGTTTTGATTTCTTATTCTGTATTTATTTTTGAAATTTCATTCAATTACAGGTTTTGATTCCCATACCAAAACCAACTGGTTACACTGGCGCAGATCCATATAAAATGTGAGGAACTTGGTTTGGGCTCCTAGCTTTTCTCCTTGGTGATTTTGAAAGTTATACATGTACTGGGTAAAATTGAAGCTTTGATTGGAAGGGTTCAAGAAATATACTCAAAATTCTCTAATTTCTTCACATGTTATTGTTGGTGTATGATGCTTTCAAGGAGCATGTTTTTATGTTTTACAGTTACCCTAAGATATACTCAAAATTCTCGTCATGCAGATCATTTCAGGTTGGAAGAGAAAAGTTTTTGGTTCCATGGCTATTTTTGATAAATCGGAAGAGTCCTGAGGTTCCCATGATTGATGTTCATTTGGTAAGGGTTTTTAGAATTTCATATTTTGGACATTTTAAAAAAGTAAAGCTAACTAACGTGATGTTCTTTTTTGGTTTCTAACATCTGGTGCACAACTTTCTCATGGTAATTAAAATCTAATCCTCTAGACTGATGGAGATGTTTTTTATTTGTTTGTCATACAGAGGTACTCTGGGAGCGATTTGCTTGGTGTCACTGCCAAGATTGTAGATATGCCACATCACTGTATGTAAATTCTTCTATAATTGACCTTTTACTTGGAAGTAGCATGCAAACCAACTATTAGATGAAATCTGGTGTGAATGTTAGTTTACCTTTCTTTTTCGTCTGTTACTTTGTACATTGCGTTAAGCTATTATCGGTTACCTGTCGGAGCTTAAAACTTCGCTTGCATCACGCTCACCTTATTATGTCTCAAATGATTGTTTCTAAACTTGGATAAAGATTGTTTTTATATGAAAATAAGTTTGAGAGTTAATTGCTACTATATATTTTCTTAAATGGGCTGAGTTTATACTTTCTAATTTAATTTTAACTATGCCTGTTCTAAATGCAAATCATAGTATTCATTCTTATTGGAAGGAAAGATTTCTTAAAAAAAAAAAAGTAGCATACCCAAGGTAAATTGGCTGTGTAAAATGAAAATGACTGAGGTTATAGGTGGTGATGACAATTTTAGTTCACTAATTTGTTTCAAAAGCTTAAGTAGACTAAAATAATGCTTGATAATAGAGGAACTGCAATAAAGTAGTTTACTATTTCTAGCATAAGCAACACAAGGTTTGAAAGTTTCCAGCTAAAGTGTGGAGGGTAATTAACTAAAATTTTAATAGAAAGGCCGGTATTTGGAAAAATAATTTGGTGTAGAGCTAGGGAGCCATGTCATGGAAGAAAAACTTTGTGATATGTATGGAAATTGGAACAAGGCATCTTATGGGTTCTATGGTTTTCGATGTGATTATGAAGCGACAATTATGTTAAGAATTTGACTTATATCAATATTAGGGATTAAGATACTATATTTTTGCATTGGTTTTTGGTGAACAGCATAAGCATATTCAAGAGTATGTTAAAAGGAATTATATTATTTGCTAACAAGCTAGACTATGTTCGTTATGCAAAACCAAATGAGGTGGAAATGCAAAGGATAATTATTGCCACTTCATTATGTAGTTACCAAGATGGAATAATATGGGAATGGAAGAACTAATTTGATTATAATATTTGTTTGGCTGATTTAAGAATAGTATAGAGAGTTTTTCTAGATAGAAACCGATTACTCTCTTTTTTTCTTCCTTGTTTTCTCTTTCTTTCTTTCTTGTTTCCCCTCTTCATTCTCTCCTCTTTGCGGTTGAGGGCTAAGATGGCTAATGTAGACAGGATTGGGCGGAGCGGTGAGGAGGGAAGGAGTGATGATGGGGAGGGGGCCGAGGGTGGTAACAATAGTTATGGTAGTGGGACGTGGCTTGGTGAAGTAGAAAACCACCCTAACTTAAGACAGAAGAAAATCATGGGTTTGAGTCATCCCAGCCTCCTTGCTCTAATAAATAATGTTTATTTGAATAAATATAATTACTATATCATTTAATCCAATAAATATAAAATATATTAATTATAATTACATTATAATATTTACTAAAATATATTTCATAATGATTCAAATAATTTAATTATGATATTCATTAAAAATAATTTAAT
>QLOD02000013.1:463851-477947 GCA_003260245.2 Sideroxylon spinosum | reverse complement strand
AGATTTAACAAACATGTTTTTGTTACCCGTTTACAAAATTTTGAAAACATAAACAGAAAACTGAAACGTTACCAAACGGGGCCTTAGTAACTGCTCATAGTTTTGAGAATTGGCTTGGGTGCTTTAATTGCTTCTTATTAACTATATACTAGTGCTATTGTCTCCTGCATCCGAAATGGATCGAGAGTTATATGGTGGCCTTATTCATCTTTTCCATGTAGGGCTTAGTTATATATTGCATGCCTTTTCCAGCCTTCTTGGTGCATTCACGAGATCTTTTACTTATGGATATATTGCTGTTGGCATAGTGTGATTCTTTCTTCCTTTTTATTTTTTTAAATTGTTGAAGAGGTGGGAAGCCCAATAAACCAAGTCGTGAACTTGAAGGATATATTGCTGTTTGTGTAGTTAATTCCTTTTTCTTCTTCTTCTTCTTCTTCTTCTTTTTTTTAATTGTTAAAGAGGTGGGAAGCCCAAGAAACCAAATCATAAAATTGGTCCAAGAGTACCCGTATAAATAACTAAACCCACACAGAGTCCCATGTTGGACAAGTTTATTTATATATATATATTTCCACACCGGGGGGGGGGGGTGTTTGGGTTTGCAGAGGTGGGAGATCCTAGAAATCAAGTCATAAACTTAGTGCGAGTATTGTGTGATTCTGCTTGTTGAGGAATATCAAAAAGTACCATTGATCATATTCTGTAGAATATCATCCAAAGTTTTGAATTGCAGTTACTTTTGAGTACCTTTCATGCTTACACCACCCCCTCCCCCCCGGGTGCGCGCGCGCGTGCATGGGGGGTGCCTTTTTCTCTAGAGAGGGGGAGAGAGAGGAGTCTGATCTACCTAATTATCTTTGTCTTGAACAGATATTGAAATACATCCAGATATCCGCAAACAATTTTGGGATGCAGAACATTGGCCAAAGCATGTGCTTGTCAGATACACGTGGTCAGTTTCACTGCTTCGAGATAAAAATGTTTTGCAAAAATTTATGTTTATTTGTTGATGTTTTGTTGATTTGTATATGGTTTATTTGAAGAAACTTATGACATTTTGATGATTGCAACTTCAACGATTAAATGAATTTTGTGTTTAATGTGTTGGAATAATTACAAGGATTTTGGAGAAATAAAACTCCAAACTATTCTAACTTGTTTTGTTTTTATTTTTTATTTTTTCAGTAACAATTATATGTGCATTGAGGACTATTGAGTATGCAGTTGGTTTTTTCTTATGCACAGGGAATCATTTTTTCCTCATTAATGCTTGAATAGTCTGGATTGTTTGAACCTTTGAATTATTTATTAGCTTTTGTATCATTGAATGTTTAAGATTTATTGTCCTGCTACATTGTATCTCGTTGCCTCGATGGAACAGGGTATCATACACTTGCATTGTATATTCTGTGTTTTTCTTGAGAGTGAGGAACTGTTTGGGTATGAGAGCATGAACCCTGGCAGTTGGCGATCAACCTAATCAAACCACTCACAGCTGCTCCATTTACTGTATTGGATCATTTTATCTGCAATCTGCTCTGATCTAACCTATTTTCATCTCTCTCTCTCTCTTCTTTTTTTTATTTATCTATTCTGTATGTATGCAAGTAAGGCTTGGTTTGGTTTGTTTGTATGCAAGCAGCATTTTGAATCACTAAATGCATACAAGGGATTGATAAATTATAAAGGCAATATTGTACCTCACAACAGATAGAACTATTGTAGTGAAAACATTGCAGGTGTCAGCACTTTCTTTTTTAATCAATGTGCATAGCTGATGATTTCTGTGCTTCTCTGTTCCCTTTATTTTCTATAGAAAAAAAATATATATATAAACTGTAGTTGAGTCTTTGTTCCGATGTATACAGGCAAGAACAGTCAGAGATAGATGTGACTTCGGGATTTTATGTTCTGTTTGGGTCAGGTAAGAAAAGCTCAATTATAATGGTAGATATTTTTCTCTATCAGCAAATTATATATACTGTGTTTTTCAACGACAAAATCATTGTCTGTCATTAAAAAGGGCAAACTACTGTGGTTGTGTTATGCTTGGAGGATTGCTCTCAAAAGTAATGTCTATTAGACAATCAAATCACTCTTTGCTCAAAAAATTACCACTCTGTACTATTTCTTACGTGCCAACTTGCTAAAATGATTAAGTTGTGTGCCTTAATCTTCCATCTAGCTCCATCACCTGGCATTTTGACTCGCTCTCTCTCTCTCTATCTCACTCTCTCCCCTCTCCCCCCCAAAAATCCACACACACAAAAAAAAAAAAATAATAATAAATAAATGAAATTACTTTTCTATTATGTATTATTTTAAAATTGGATTTTTTTAATTCTTTATTTTTAACCTTGCAACCTAATAAGTAGTTCAATATGGTATCATATAAACTTCAGTGAAGGGGTTTATGGCTACTGCGACCACACGAGGCTGGGTGGGTTTTTTGGGATGGCTGGAACAAAGAAAACAAAAAAAGGGTAGAATGGGAGTATGCTGGCATCGGTCTTGTGTTGGACTTTTTTAGTGATTAACTGGCACACCTGTCTGAGAGTGAGAGATGAGCCATTAACCCCACATACTGGAAACATCATTGCTTAATTAACCATCTGGTTTCTTTTTCCGCAGGGCTGCTGATGTCATTTGTTCTCTCGATTTACATCTTGCAATCATCACGTGATAAATTTGCAAAGTATTCTCTCTTCCTTCTCTTGAGTGGATTTCATTATTTTTGCTTTTCTTTTCTCACACCATTTTTCTGTTCCCAACAGCATAAAAGAGATGTAGGGATTTTTTTTGTGTTTTTTTTTTCTCTTCCTTTTCTTGTAAATGAACTTTGATCGATTTGTGGATACACATTTATTTGCAGGTTTGTGAGGGAGACTGTTGCAGAAACCAGTATGCCACCTGGGGGAGTGGCAAAGGTTGAATGATGAACTCTGTATGAAGTTTCCAAGGACAATATCTTTTATTGGATGGCCAATCTCTGGAAAATTAGAAAGAATTTGATGTAATTGTTTAGAGTGGGTCTGTAAACATGCGGAGCCTTGAGAGGTTGAGGGAGCTTAACGGAAGTCCAAGTAGTTTTGGAGGAAGGATTTTAGAATGATGAGGAAAAAATTATCATATATATATATATATTGTGGTTAAATCTTTTGTGGAGCTCTGTATGTTTCGAACTTTAAACTGATGATTTAGCTTTATAACACTACTGGGATTTATTGATATAGAAATATATTAATTAAATAAAATAACAATACATACACAATGTAACACTGTATGTACAAAAGGAGTCTCTAACATATTTCATTACTAGGGAGGCCTGTTTGATGCACAAATATTTTATATTATATACTTAAGTTGAGCATATTATAATGTGGCATTGTGGTAATGTAGTTTTAAAAATATATTTGGAAGTGATGTATACTTTAGGCATAATTATTATTTTTATTTGATAGTTGAGATTGAATAAAGGTAAAAATCAACTAATATAAAAAAAATGATAAAAATAAATAAAGTAAACTTTTACTATTTTACACATTTAATAAAATATTTAATATAAATGATTATTGTTTTGGATAATAATTCATTTTATGTATATGTAGTATGTTGCATTAAGGTTGCAGATCCATTCCTTTTATATTTTAAAATAATTATTTAACGTGTTGTTATTATTAAATATTATTGACATTATTTTTTATGTTTTCAAATATTTATAATTTTTTAAATAAATGCTCAGACAGATATTGATGATTACTTTTTTTATTTTATTTTATCATAATTAATATGAAATATTGAAGTTTCCATGCCATTGCAAGCAAGCACGTATGGGTGAGAGAAATCTTTTCTAAATATGATTACAACTGAACATTCTGAAATATTTTTGGAAACTGTATATAAGTGGGTTCCATGATTCAATACGAATATATATATATATTTAAATAGGAAACCTCATCCAGAAGAATTAATCTACAAGAAGGGTATGTTTGTTCGAACTAGTGGTTATTGGGAAACAAACCAGTATTATATATATAGATTGGAATCCATATTATTCTCATTGCTTTCTTCATTGTTTCATGTTCAGCTATAGCATTAATTCCACTGTGTCTCAAGAGAGTTTTTAGTCAAAGCCCAGCAGTGGCCTGATCAGAATTAATATGGAATTATTAATTAGAAAGAGACTTGTGGGGTCTCTAATTTTCAAGTTTTTTCACAGCGGCGGAAAAGGATATGGACGGCCAGAAAAGCAGTCCCAAGGGATTATTTTCGGGTATATGTGGGGGAAGAAGAAGGAGGAGAGCACAAGCAGTGGTACGCTGTTCCGATCATCAAATTCTTAACGTCTGTAACGTTTCGGGAATTACTCAATGAGCACGAGGATGAAATCCGGGCAACAACCGGACCAATAATCCTACCTTGTTCCACGACAAAGTTCAAAGAGGCACTCATCAATGTTGGAGTATTTTCAAAATAATCTAAATTATTTTGGGTTTTGTTTTTAAAATTTCCTATGTAATGAATGTATTGGTTAGTAGTGGAAGTTGGACGGTTGGGGCGGTTGGTCCTGCAATTGACCATGTGACTGTTCGAGCGAATGATTGGGGTGGTTGATCATGTGACTGCTCAGGCGGTGGTTGACTTTGGTAGCTGATGAGCAAGAGTTGTGACCGTTCAGGCGTGTCTCTGTATACAGGTGTGTTTATTCGGAATGATGCAACCCTTATGAAAGGGTGTGTTGCTATCTGTGTACGGGTGTGTCTGTTCGGAAGGATGCAGCCCTTATAAAAGGGTGTGTTGCTATCTATATAGAGTCAGCCATCTCAAAACATATTTAATTTCTTCTTGACTTCTTTTTCTCTTCACTTCCGGTCCTCTACTTGATTGCCTACATTGAAGTGGATTATCGTCATTCTGTAGAGACAATAATACCACTGTACTGTTCATTATTATCTTCTTCTTCTTCCCGCAGATATTTTGTCGATAGAGTTGCATTAGTAGATCGAACGGATTTTAATCCGGGCTTCTTTGTATCTTGAAGGTAGATTTACTGGTAACCCTCTGCATCCATCTGATGGGGACAAATACTGTCTTTAGGAAAGTGAGTCCGCTCGTGCCTAGAAGCATTCTGATACAACATAGTTTAATTTTGATTCAACATTTCAACAATCAATTGCCCCCATCAAGGTTCCCAATAAAAGCTGCGCACGAGTGCTTGCTAGCTAGGTTTATTCAAACACTGTCGTTATAGTTTTTTTTTTTTTTTTTGGTGTATTTTTATTTTTTTGATCAATATATGCCAATTAGCTACAAGTGTTTCGAATGATTAATAAGTACTTGTTCAGCACATATATTTATTTCAAGCAAATTTTTTTTTTTTAAAATCACTTTTGGTATAAGGAAATAAAATAATCATGTATTTTAAGATCCCTATTTTCTCTCGTGCTTTTGTCCCACTGCAATCCATCTCCTTTCGACCCCGATTGCCTCAAGAAGAGGAGAAGAGAGAAAGAGGGGCTCCGAGGCCAACCACATCCCCAGAAGGAGCATATCAGGTTTACGGAAAACAGACATGGCTTGGGGTTTGGGGCCACAATTCTAGGCCCATCCAAAAATTCTACGGCCCAAGAACAAGATTTCTCCTTCTATGGCCCATTTCAGCTTGGGCTTGAGCGCCTGCTTGCCGCCGACTAAAATAGTTTAACTTATATAATCTTTTTTTTTTTTGGGGGCATGTTGTGAGTGTAATTATGGATTGACAACTATTGCATTTCAACCCCAAATCGATGACACTGACACTGACAGTGCGATTGAAGTAATTAAAAAATGAAATAATTTGTAGATTCGTAATTTGATCGTGAGATAAAAAATAATACTTGTTACAAAATTTCAGAGTTTTTCATCGTTTTCAATGTACTAAACACACCTAGTTAGTTATTTGTGTGGGGACAAATTTTGAAAAATCATTGAAAAAAAGCTAAGGTGTCCAATCCCTTGTGCAGGGACAAATTTTATTTTATTTTATTTTTTGAAGCAGAAGTGCTCTTGAAGAATTCTAAGTCCACTTGCCATGCATCTATGTTACATTAGGCCCTGTTTTGTAAACATATCAAGGAATAATTTTCTTTCATTTTTCTTAAACTTTTTTAATCATTTTTAACTTTTTCCATTAAAATTTATCGAACATTAAAAAAAAAAAATACTACATAAAACGACCAGATTCTTTCAAAAATTTTCTAACTTCCTTTATTTTAATTTTTTTTTAAAATTATTTAAACTTTTAAAAGTTCTAGATGTATAATCTTTATTGAAAAGCGACACATTTCAACATTAGAAACAAATTATAAAAAATTTAGAGTTTTTTTTTTTTTTTTTGGTAGTTTACCAAAAGCAGATAAGCAAGTGTAAGCAGAGAGCAGTGAAGGTAGTTGACTTGGAAGAGAATTAATTATAGACCTTTTTAAACATAATTAAGCAGAGAGCGGGGATGGTATAGTTGACTCTGAAGAGAATTAATTAATTATAGACTTTTGCAAACATAATTTGCATTTGCCGTATAACTGTTGACTCGGAAGAGCACTGACGTTTATTCTCTGAATTAATTCACATTTTTGCTGTATAAAAGTGATGACCCACTGACTGCAAGATCAGGGGAACGAGAACAAAATTAAATAGATTAATAAACAAGTGGCTAGATATTGGAAGATCAGTTGGCGATCACCAATAGCTAGTGAGATTCCTAGTACATTATTGTATATGTATAGAAATATATATATATATATATTGCTATAGATATTATATATATTTATATATATCAATCCAACTGGTTTCAGCCTAGAAGGCCCAAATCAAAAGAAAAGGATTCCCATTGGACATGCGTCGAGGAGAGGTGTGTTATAGTAGCATGAATGGGAGACAAAAAAACCCGATTTGGGGGCATTTGGTAGCCGTCTTAGCAATGCAAAGTCCAATCATGGGATGACACATTATTGTCTTTCTCTTATTATTTTTCACTTTCTTAATAGGTTTCCTTTAAAAAAAAAAAAAAAAAAAGCACCCTCTGTGCCATGTCCCTAACAAAGCTAAGGAGAAAACAGTCACAAAAGATACATAAATTTAAAAAAAAATATATATATATATAATCATGTTAATTACAAAAATAATTTTCGCATCTTATAAAATGTCTTTAACGAGAGAGCTGAGCATTCAAAGCTACCCTCTTCATTACAAGGTCTGTAATAAAGCTCCTAATTTATTCTTATAATATCGATATATATAGGATAACACTAGCTTTCACACTTTAATTTTTGCTGCCTACATTTGTATTCATATCACGATCACTTCGTTAATTGTTAGCCAATGGAAATTGTTTTCTAACCATAGTTGTCTCCGTAGAATTTCTTCACCAGCTTAAATTAAAATTAGAGAGACAACAGATACATAAGTACATTGATCTGGCAAAAAAAAAAAGAAAAAAAAAAAAGGGAACTCGTCCAACGATCCAAAAAATCCATGGAAGCAATACAATCAACTCGATGTAGCATGCATCAACCATATGAAGATATATATATACACACACACATATATATCCTTCCAAATTCAAATACTTGGAGGACATCATCTCCCTATAGATGAATGCTTACCAGTTAAAAATGTAGAATTGTGGGTAATACTGCTTAAAACTCAACGAAATTTTAATTTTAAATAATTAGAATTGGCTATATGAATTATTTTTTAATTAAATGTTATAATTTTCAGACGATTATTAAAAATCAAGTTTTGCTTTGTAATTTCAATGCATGCAGTTAGATTCGTAATTAAGTTTACCTTTTAAAATAATTAATAGTACTTTATAATTTTCTTTATTGGTTATGTTTTTAGTACAAACCCGGCTTTGTGGAGTACATAACATTTGAAAAATGATTTAATAGAAAAAAAGTTATTAAAAAATGGATTCATTTACTCACAACTCCATGTGATTTTGACTTTGTGTACCTAAATTCTATATATTTCATATATATGTGTTGAGGTCTTCTGATTATATTCATTTAAGCTCTATTGTTAAAATTTCTAATAACAAATAATTGTTGACCTATTTAATATTATAAAATTACTTTTATATTTTTAGTATTAGTAAAAAAAAAAAATGCTCCAACAAAATGAAATATAATTTTCTTCTATTTAATTTTTATTTTGATAGTACTTTTATTTTATTTCGCTAAAATTTATTGCAAAAAAATGATATTATTTATCGATTATATTTTTATTTATTTATGATTTTTAATTTTATTTAATACTAAGGATATAAAAATAATTTTTTAGTATTGAATTAATCAATAATTACATTTTAGATAAAAAAAATTCTAAAAGAGTGAGTCTCATTCAATAAATGTAATAAAAACTCTTTAAAATTTAAGTACATATTTATGAAACATATAGAAAGTAAATACACAAAACAAAAACCATAAGGGATGTATGTAAAATAACCCCCTTAAAAATCTCACTTTTAGTACTGACTGTTGCAATAATAATGTCACTTAATGAATATGAATGAAAGCAACATACATAAGCTACTAGAAAAGATGCAAATTAACCAATTATTGGCATCAACATCATGTGATAACTTTGAGCGTGTAGTTTGGTATAAAGAGAACGGAATAAAAAAATGAATAAAGGCTACTATTATTACATTTTTATTTTTTCAAATAAAATAGTTTTTCAAATTAGTGCACTAAAAATAATAAAATGAAAATGTAAGAATAGTTATTCCATTATAATTCATTTAATTCCCTTATAGCAAGTAGGGCTGAAGAGGTTTAATGTGGATAAACAATTAATAAACTAACCTATACTTAGCTAGCTAGCCAGCTAACTGGCTAGGTGAGAGTAATTATTAGTGATTAATGAGCCAAGACAAAGTTACTCATCTCCCTAATTAAGAATATTGTTGGACTAATTGTACCTCCCATGGCATGACACAAATTTGGGGTTAGTAAAATAATCATAAAGCTTAAAAGGGTTATAATTAAACACATAAAAAAAACTCTCAGTTTGGGGACAATAATTACGCCCATAAGGTGTTCCACCCACAATAATTAAATTGGATGTGGTACAATGTAATGGAATTGAAGAATAAAAAACACAAGTGAATGATGGAAAAAAAAAAAAAAGATGGGAGTAAAAATATTCTCTCTTTTTCTCTTTCTTTTAAATTTTTTTTTAATTTACAATTATAGCAAGTTGAGTCAACCAGTGAGCTAATAATGCACCCTCGTAACCTTTTTTTTCCCCAACACAAAGATTCCGAGGGTCATGGTCGATCACCTGAGCAGGAGGAGATTGGTTGAAAACTGAAAAGGTCATTGAACTTCTTTTAACATGGTTGCTTTTTATCTTTCCTAGTTTTCTGGCAGCCACCAATGAAAGTGATCAGTGTCAATGCATGGTGGGTTAAAAGTCCACTACCACTTATTGTATTTAATTAAATTATATGTATAAAGTACTAATTGGTAATTAATTAAAATGGATTAATCATAATTTAACACACGCATATATTAATTTAACCAAAAAAATGTTTAATCATTCGTTTAAACTAATCTGGGTTTTGGTTTTTCTGCAAAACTTTTAGCCTGCGAGCTTGCCCTAACATACATTCACCCACAACTTGCAATGCACAAGTCATGAACCAGCTGGGAATATATTTAACTCTGGCCGGTGTAATTAGTAAATTAATCACGCGTGTACTAAAAGTTATCTTCACACGTGATGTTTGTACTTAATTAGCTTGGTTATATGAACTACCTTAATTTGCTACATATATGTTTGAATAAATTACAATATGAACCTTAATTTAAAAGGGCGAAAAAAAAAAAAAAAAAAAAAGACGATGGTTTGTTGTTGTTGTTTTTTTGTTGTGGGGGGGGGGGGGGGCTGGGTTTTAGAAGGCAGGCAGGCAATCAATCTATATATAGTTATATTATCTTTGGTCTTTCCATGTATATATAATATGTTGAAGAGGGGAAAGAAAAGCGCAGTACTGAAGAGCAAACCAGTGTTATGGAAAGGAGTAAGGAAATGATGTGATTGATCCACCATAGTTCTTGGAGTCTTAAAATAGTTGTGTTGCACAATACGAGAGGCAGTTGAATTCTGGGGTTGGGGAGGTTCATATGTGTGTGTGTGTGTGTGTATATATAATAGTGATCTCGGCGGTGTCCAAATCAGTGACTCCTTTCACACAACAGCACTTCAATGTATAAGGGCTTTATTTATTTATTTATTTTTTTAATTCTTGGTCTATTGATTTTACCGAAAGGGAACAATGAAACGTGAACGTCTACCAATGGTTATACAAAACATAATATTCTCCGAGGATCCACACCGAAAGATGCAATAAAATATATATAATGATAATTCTTCTATGTTAATGAGAGATTCTGAATATATGAGGAATATATATATGTATATAAATATCCAATAACAAGGTGTAATATAAGACAAGCGTTTTGACACACATAATGTTCATATTGAGAGTCACATGCATTATTAACTGTATTGTTCACAGTAATTTGTAGGGAATCATATATATATTTTATAATATACACACACATAACGGTCAGTTGGGATAACATTCACGCATGATCCTATCGATCTAATTCATATGGTTAATTTAATTTATTTTATTTTATTTTTAGTGAGTAATAATTAGAAAAATGAGTTGAAGTATTTGTATTCAGACAAAAATTTGTGTGTTTAGAAGTGTGCAGATATGAAATATATATGACAATTTTTGCCTTTTTTTTTTTTTTTTTGAAAGGTGAAATATAGATGACATGTCCAACATAATAATCAATCAAGATGAAAAATCACAGTTAAATCAAAATTCATTGCTTTACCAAGAGTTGGAAGTTCTGAACCAATTTTACGATTATGCTAAAATGTATATATAATTTTGCTATATAAGCAGTAAATAAACCATCAGTTAATCATTTTTCCATTATATACATGTACCCGTTTTCCATTTTATTATTATTATTATTATTTTTTTTTTTTTTTGAAAGACACAAAAAGCAAATATTATGTGGGAGTGTGGGATACCAATTAAGAGAACTTAACAATTAGTGTAAAAGTTCAGGGAACAAGGCACATAAGCCGGGGAGAAGGCCTAGCAACAGCATACAGATGTTTCTTCTCATAATTAGCCCCAGGTCTCTCCCACCTAGAGACCCAATTTTTATATAACTCAATTATCAATATTCATGAGATATTCGAACAGGTGTAATAAAGTGTGCTTTTGTTCATTTGTGTTTAAAAAAAAAAAATAATTAACGAAATTCGAATAAATTATTTCAAATAATTGTTCTGTCGATCTTCATAATTTTTGTATTTTAGGTAATTTCAGTGTATTTTAATCACAGTGAAAACTATTTTTCAATTATTCTTCGATCAAAAACCCGAGTTTTAATAAAGCCAGCCATGGTAATCATGTTATCACTATCTCCAGTTATCCTTAAATGTTTTGATGGAGAGAGAATTGAGTGTGCCCAAGTTTCGGCTATGATATTTTAGATTTGAAGTCAAAACTCTCTCTCTTTCTCTCTCTCTCTACATCGCATCTTAGATGTCTCATATTTTGTGGATCAGCAGTATTTGATGATAATATTGAATAGCATTTGCCTTCAATTTGAAGGTTTCATTTCCTCCATCTTCTCAGTGGAGCAATTAACAGGCTGCAATTAATATTAATAATGATGGATTTTAATTACACCACACTATTCATTAAACAATTATCAAACCAATGAACTATTAATTTGGTACTAACCAATTGAATATCATGAGATTGCTTTTAAGAGAGAACTTTAAGGTTAAATATATATACATATATATATGAGTTTGGAGATTAAATATGCATACATATATATATGTATACTACTGCTAATGTATAGGGTACCCCTTGAATTGGGTATTAATTAAATGGTCAGCTTCCACTTACCTATAGACATAGTTAATTTCAAGACTTTGGTAGGGCGTTGAAATTTCGATTCACAAAAGAATGTATTCAGCTACTTTGTCGTGAAGCATGCAACACCCCTTTTAGATGCTACCCATAAACCATCAATGTGCCATTGCATTAACATTCATCTTCCAAAGGCAAATGGTGCTGGTCCAGCCTTCTTTCTTATCTCTACTTAATTTAAATATGTAAATAACAAATCATTTCTTATATAGCTCCCCTTTAATGGACCACATCGTAAAGGGTTGCATATATATATGATATATATTAATCAGAATCTTTTTTTTTTTTTTAAAAGAACTTCACAATTTTTTTTTTTAAAGTGGTATTGATACATTTGGCTTATATTAATCTAAAATATTTTTTGAAAATTTATTTTACCATAAAGATCTTCCTAAAAACTGAGTAAAATCATTTTCAACAAAATATTTAACATTAATTCAAATAAACGGATCTCATTATGTTGAATGAATGGATTGTTTTAATTGCAATGCTGTTGGAAATTAAACAGTCAATTAGGGTTCCTAATTAATCTATATATAGTGAAATAGATATATATAAAATTCACGAAAATTTGTACAAGAAATTACAATCAATAAGACGAGCAATGTTATGTTTGACAATGAATAGTTTAATTCAAAGTTTGACTTGGAAAAAAAAAAAAAAGAAAAGAAAAATAGTTGTTAATTGGGAAGAAAATTGAGGTTCATAAACATAGTAAGATGAGCAAGGAGCAGTCATATGGGCACATAATAACTTGATATAATACTTTGATATAATACTTGTTATGGTACGGCCTCACGATTTCCAGCAAACGAAAGGACAAGATTAGTTAGGTGTATAAAGGTAAGCAAATATTGAGAAACAGCATCGGCCATAACTTCACTTCACTATAATACATCTATAACATATATCAAGTGTTTGGGGGTTACAAATCAGAGCCATATATATATATATATATATAGGGGAATGTTTATACAAATATATGTATATGAGGAATTGTATTCATTTCTCCAATGCATTGTGCTCGCTAGTTTCCTTGTTCCAATGCCATGACCAATAAGTCATGAAGACCAACCTTCTCTATAACATAGCATCAACAGAGAAGGAAGGTTATTAACCCTGACACACCTTGAAGATATTAAGATTTGCTCTTTTTTATTCGGTTAAATTCCTGCTGTTATGAATACTCTACCTCTACTCTCCTTTTTTAAACATAGTAAAATAGCCCTCCGTTTCTTCTTTACCTTTTTCCCCCCTAGATCCTATACATTATTCATCTCATCCTAGATTCCTAGCTAGTTCAATAGCACTGCTCTAGTTCTTGGTTCTTTTTCCTCTCTCTCTCTCTATTCTCTCTGACAAGCACTCGAACCATGAGTGAATCTCTAGAAATTGAGAGTGTCGACCCTGCAGTAGTCACAAGCGATCCAGAAAACAATCAAGAAAGAAAGAAAACAAGAGAAAGTACATTTTTCCATCGCCTTACCCAACGTTTGCGTTTGACAGAGGTACTGTTCTCTCTCTCTCTCTCTCTCTCTCCGTCTCCCTCTTAATTCATTCTTGCTCTTAGTTTTAGGTCTCTCTGCCACTTGCGCTTGTTAAATGTTGTTTCTTACTTTGGACAGTAAGAACTTAATTGCCATGTAGGCAAACAGTAAGTATATACAAACGGTAATTTTTTTGTTTTCCAAATTATTTTACCAGAAAATGCTATATAGTGACACTAATAAAAAACTTCCTTAATGAATTATTATTTTTAAAGTGATAAGTTTTTGAAGTTACTATATTATTCAGATATGTATACTGTTAAAAAATAAAAAATGTGAAAAGGATAACCAGTCGTTTTTTTTTACTTTATTCCAATGACCTAAAAGGTTCGACTATATCCAAATATTTCAACAATTTACTATCATAAATTGTAAATCATAAATGATAAAAAGACTCAAGTAAAGGGTTAGAATCAAGTTAACATTAACTATATAAAACAAAAGAAAACAAAAAGAGGAAAATTTGGATATGACAATTTCCTAAAATAATGGATTCTATAATGGAGTAATTGAAAATTAAATCTATTAAT
>QLOD02000013.1:374829-386270 GCA_003260245.2 Sideroxylon spinosum | reverse complement strand
AAATTTTTATAATTATTTATTAATTTTTACTAATTTTTTTCAATTTCAATCAACTTTCTAATAATTTTTTTTTTTTTTTTTTTTTTTACTAAATCACTTGAACATATTTGTGGAATCACATTCGAACGAGCATGATTAGAATTTTTAAATTGTGCTGATCTAACTCCAAAATCACTGACACATTAACAAGAAAAAAGCACGGAGTAATTTTAATTTATTTTTTTCGAAATATGTTTGGTCTTAATATTTACACCTAATTACTATATTATATTTTAATTAGTAATTAAAAAATAGACGTGAAACACGAGGAAGTTTGTCTCGGTTTGTGGTATCGTGTTGTGATGTAAAAATTGAAAAGGTGGAGAAATTTCGGATGTGGGCATTGCAATTTTTTGTTTGTGTATCCCAGCACACATCAAATGAAACTGACTTTCGTGGAATTTTTCATTATTTCAGAGACTCGCTTCCCCCCCTCCCCCCTGCCCGTAAAAATGAATTTGGAGGTCCACTTCATCCACACCCTCTTCCTTTAAAAACAGCTTTGTTGATATCAGGTGGTGGGGGGGCAGGCTGTCATTGATGTTTTCAGTCCCCCGCCCTCAAGCCTCTTTGGTCCGCATGGTTGAAATGGAAATAAAGGGGACGTTTGGTTAGGAAAAAAAAAAAAAAAATTGATTAAAAAATATAATAAAAATATGGAGGGCGTTTTGGTCATTTTCGTTGGTCAAACAGGTCAACTAACAGATATTTTAACGGCAGGGGTTTTGATGCCTATTCAGAAACGTTGTTTCCTAGTTCTTGATTCATACATCCTACGTAACCTCTTCCGGCCTGCAATTTCATATGCCATCTGGGGTTAAAATCACCAAAGAATGCTCGGCTAATAAGGAGATGAGGGCTTTCGCGTAATTTTCCTCATATGATTTGGTTACAAATGCTCTTTCCATAACAGAGTAACTAGCACTACAATTTAAATCTTCAAACTTAGCAAATACATAATAAACAACCTCAAACACAAACGGTTATTTCTCTCATCGCTTAGAAGGTAGTCAACCCGATTACAAACGAGCCTGTGTGATTTTACTATCAAGTTCATCACAGTTGATTAGTATACCTGACACATTCTTTGTACATGCATGCAAGCCATTGTATGACAGTGAAGAAAAGGGTATAAATTTCTATACAAGCAACCAAAAAAAAAAACAATCTTGAAATGACAATTCGCCTTCACACAAGCAGATCTTTATACCATTATTCTCGCTTATCCTCCTCAAGATCTTCGCCTTCACACAAGCAGATCTTTATACCATTATTCTCGCTTATCCTCCTCAAGATCTTCTTCCATTTGTGCAGTGACAGGATCTGTTGCACCGGCTACCTTAACTCCACCTTTAAGTGCAATGGCCTCCTCATCAAAGTCGTCTCCTGTTTCACCTGCGTATGCATACCTGAAATTCCCACCCACCAAATCTATGTTGAATCCGTCGATAGCATCACAAGAATGATATCTATTTGCTCCATCATCAGGAAATTTTGTCGATATAAAATCAAGGAGAGGGAACAAACAAGAAAAGGAAGTCTATACCGCATTGTTTGTGTTCCATCCAAGAGAGCACTACAAGTCACCAGGCCCTTCGCGTGTTGCAGTGTATGGATTTGTATTTCTTAATGGTGTGTTCCACTCAACCAGGCCCTATAAACCCCTGCTAGCAGTATGGCCCACACTCTCAAGTTTCTACTTGTTAATTGAATAGTAGATAGTTCTAGGATTTTGTTGTATAATTGCTTAATAGATAGCAGCCAAAATAGCCTGTTAAAAAGCTATCACTCCTCCCCCCCCCCTTCAATAAAACAAAATTAAATAAATAAACAAATAAATAGAGGACACCACCAAGTGTTCTTTCACAACAATTTAGCATGAATCATCCTCCCAAAACTAAACCTCTTTAAAAGTCATGTCATCTTGATATTCTTTAGTCATGCCCAATGTTATGGCTACGGCTGAACACACAAATTCTCATTCTCTCTCTCTCTCCCTCCCTCCCTCTCTCTCTCTCTCTCTAAATATATATCTACACACACATGTGCACGCACACGTGCATATGGGCCACCTTTCTAAACCCCACTCTTAACCCTAGCAAAGAAACCAATCCCATGCCCAAGACATATTTTGACACTCATACTCTAAACCCGATTAAACAACCTCGCTGACCTATCCCCACCTCGTCATGTTAAAAGTAGGATAGGATAAACCCACATAGCAACAGAAAAAAAAAAAACTGAAGTAGTTTTCTTTTTGTCACTCATTTATTCCCAATGGATGAAAAGCATGTGAGGTTATTTTTTATTAATTTCCAACAATATTTATTAACTGATATTCTAATTTGTTGTTCTAAAGATGTAGACTCTCACCGCTAAGGTATTCAACAGTAACCTAGTCAAAATATATTTGATGAAATAATGACATAATTTGACAATCAGGTTGTTTCAATCCCAACTAGAATCTAATTCAGATTTTATCCCTGCCCTCCATACTTGCTCTAACCTATTTATACAAATCCCATAACCATCCTATTGGGATGTACTGCGGCAAGGACCCATTTTTGGGGTTATGCATTTGCAGAGGCATGCAAGTAAGCATCCACAACATGGCTGCTACCATGGCTACACAAACAAGATTCAAGAATGATTCTAGGCTAGGGAAATCCCAACATTCTTATATCTAGAGCATTGGGTAACTTCAATAATACATTTTTTTTTTTTTTACCCAAATCCCAATCCCAACATTCTTATATCTAGAGCACTGGATAACTTCAAGTTCAATAATACATTTTTTCCCCCAATTTGGGTATATATAACTATGCAAAATTATTATATTTATGTTTGGTAAAGGTGATAAGTAATTCCATGGAATCCTTTAAAATATAGAAGATACCAATCAGAATCTCTCAAAATAAACAAAGAACCAAAAAAATATTCTGACAAGCCATTAAATCTCTTAATATCTAAACCAAACCACATTTATTATGCATTACAAATCTATGATTGAATTACAACAATTGTGCAACTAAACCCTCATCGACAAATGTTTTCTAAATGTAACAATTATGAAATAGGTGGTCTAACATGCACAATTATATATGGGTAGACAAATCTATACTATTATATAACAAAATAAAAAGGGTGGTTGGTGAAGACTAATTTTTGGTGAAGCCACAAATTTTGGTGAAGTTTTTTTTCACTTATTCCCATGATACGTTTTAACCACCAATAACTATCTATAACTAAAAGAGATTTGAAAGAAGTTTTGAAAAATCATTGTCCATTTAAGAAATTTTACTTTTGATTTTTAAAATTTTTATCTTACATTCTTTAATAATAATTAACCATACTTTCTATTGAAACAATTGTTTGCCACTGGATAATAATCATGCGCATGCAGCATCTAGTATGTATATAAATACAGCTGCATCCTCGTGTCCTGATTTTTGATGATTCAAACACCTCATGTCCAAGTCAACATTCGACACCATGTCCGTGTCCATGTCCATGAATGGTAGATCATTCCATTTCATTGTTCTATTTCAATGTATGAATCTAGGAGCGGGGTACTGTATCACATTTACAAAATTGATATGTACAGCACTCTTGTTGGGTCTAGAAAACTCGGATTTACGTCTGACGTTCAGATAGACTAGTAGATCACGCATCTTGTTGCAAATATCTAACACTGACAAAACATTTTATAAGCTGTGAAAAAACATTAGTCTGTTCTGATAGCGTATGAATTAGCAAACAAGAAGAATGAAAAAGCCAAAATCAAAGCAAGTACCTAGTGGGATTACTCGAAGGAGCCCAGAGGACACATATCACCGCCAACAAAGAGAATGCAAGCAGAGTCCAGAAAGCTGGAATAATCCAGGAAATTCGCCACAGCTCACTCAATGGGTCACTTGCATTGAAGTACAGCTGAGCCAACATATAAATTAATTAATAATCAGTATTCATAGAGTTATTATATAAATGAGAACCTCAGATCAAGAAAAGGTACCACCTCATAGCCAATCCAAGCAATAGAAAGCAACACAAATACTGCAAGGGAATTAGTAAACTTGCGATAGAGCTCCAGTTTGGCCATGCTTCTCCGCATCTGAGCCAAAAGAGAAAGGAAAAAAAGGGAGAAGAACAAAACCAGTCAATGGTTTCATCATCAAAATAAAATTAACTTTCAAGTATTCCATGGACAACACATTATGTACATACCTGTCAACCACATTCACAGCACAAACACAAATGCGCAGCATGCATAGCCATTATTATACACATGACACAAGCACACAGAGTCGAAAAAATGAAGTTTAGCATCCGAAGAACACAAAATACTGATCCTAAACTAAATAGAAGGGTAAATTACATTTACCTCCCATAAACATTTGATTAATTACAGAGAACTGCCCCAACATTTGAAATTTGCACTCACACCTTATTTTGAAATTTTTATCACACTTAAATTCTTCCATCCATCTGACTATCAATATTATATGGAAAACAATGACTATCAATATTATATGGAAAACAATGTTGTCAACGAGGAAAAACCATGTGAAATGTGTCTTTAACCCTTTTAGACAATATATAAAATGTCCAAAATACCAATGAGATCTTCAAATGTTAGTTAAAAACAAAATGCCTTCTCATATTGTAGTCCTCCATTTCCAAAATTGAAGCCTATGTTTGGAGATGAGAAACAATAAAATAAGACAAATATATTGGGAATTATTCCCTTCTCACATATTTTACTTTTTTAGCTTTTAAAAATATCAAGGGCGTTTTGGACATTTTATAAAGTCTAAATGAGGAAAGAGACATTTTATGTGGTTTTCCAAAGTGACCACACTATTTTTAAATTAAAATTGATGGTCAATTCAACGAAAAGATTCTGTTTTGACAAACATTTCAAAATAAGAGTTGTCTGAGTAAATTTCAAATGTTGATGGTAACTACCTGTAATTAGCCAATTGTTGAGGGGTGAGAAGTGTAATTTACCCTACATAAAATAATTCAATCATCTGTCTTATGGTAATTGAGAAATACCAGTGTTCATACAAAGTGTATGGTTGGAAAATAAGATTTTGAAAGAGAAAATTACCTGAAGCTTTTCTAATGTTTTGGACAATGATGAGAAAATCCACAATATAAACCAAGCATCCAAAAATACAACAGGAAGCACCAAATATATCTTAGCTTTTCCAGAGAAGTCATTGATATTCCCCAAATGTTCAACCAACTCAAGTGCCTCTGAAGCAACAAAATATATCACACCAAGAACAAGTACTCTTGAGGTTACACCACCAAGGGTAGGCTTCACCACACCATAGCCCATCGAAACCACCAAAAGAAGCAAGCGAGACACAGTCTTCTTAACAGCACTCATGGTTACTGCCCAAAATGTGATACCCATGGGTCTGCTTCCTGTGGCATTTAAATTTGAGTACTCAAAATACCAAAGGGCTGTTTCACACATTCCCAGAGCAATTACTGCAGTAATGTGGTAGTGCAACTGTATAATATCCTTCCAGAATCGTACAAACTGTAAAAACCATAACAGGCCCAGCACAAGATAAGCTAAAGACACAATTCCATAGAAACGCATTAAAGGGACCATCTTCCCAGGTAAATAACCTTCTGGGTTCCTCCACACGGTTCTACCACGAATAACCATCCCCTTGAGTTCGGGATCACAAAACATGAAATAAAGATAGTACATTCCAGTATTATTTATTTTAACAACATGAGTTAGCATCTTAGCTTCTTGATGTTGTCCTTCAAAAAATGTTTGAATACGTTTTGGTGACACATGGTTGTCATGGTCATTGCGAATAATTACTTCCCCTAAATTGCAGGATCCTTCCTCGGAGAGCTTTGGCGTGCAGCAAATTGCATCAGACTTCAGAAAACCACCTCCAATCCTTTCCCTGTCTTTAACCTCAACTATGATAGCTTCAACCAATCCAGTCCTACTTTGCATCTCGTTCTGTTTGTCACTGGATTCTTTTGCCCTCACAAAGACAACATTGTCAAATCTGCAGTTCATCAATTCCAAGTGAGATCTGGCACAAATATGACCCCCTTCAATTCAAATAGGACAAGCCTAGGCCAAAAATTAACAATTAAACAGTTCTTTCAAAGGAAGATAAAGAGTCTCATGAATTTTTGTTATTACTCCCATAACCATATCTTTCAATAAATTTCATATCCTTAGATGCTCAACTCAACTCAATAGAACCTTAATCCTGAACTAGTTGGAGTCAACTACACAAATTCTTGTCCACCATTCATTAAGGTTTTATGTTTTCCATCAAGTTATTTGAAATTTCATATCCTTTTTATAAAAATTGAAGAGTTCAATCCCAAACTAATTGGGGTCGACTACTTGAATTCTTGTCCTCCATTCATTTACATCAGGTTCTATCTTTTCAGTAAAATTATTTGAAATGTCATATCCTTTTCAGAAAAATTGAAGGGTTTCGTCCCAAATTAATTGAGAACGACTACATGAATTCTTATCCTCCATTCATTTTTGTTGCATGTCATGTTTTCCATAAAGTTATTCGAAATGTCATATCCCTTTTAGAAAAATTGAAGGGTTGTGTTCCAAACTAATTGGGGTCAATTACATAAATTCTTGTCCTTCATTCATTTCTGTCAAACCTTATGTTTTCTATAAGGTTATTTGAAATGTCATATCCTTATTAGAAAATTTAAAGAAAAACTTGCGATCTTTCAATTTAAATTCCTTTTGCACACAGACACACACACACAAAATAAATAAATAAATCTAGGTTTTGTAATTATAAAAATCTTTTGAAACAGCAGTTTCAACTTACTAGCAAATTAATGTCTAATACATTTTTTTAAGTTTGAAAGCACCACGAAAGATTAAATTCATGTTCGTGTAACATGTCGAAGCAAGAAAACTCTATTGAAAAACTAAGCATGAGTAGCTTCCTTAGGAAATTATCTACTCATATTTCCAAGAAACCCATTATGATTTTACAACCATTGAAAACGACATCAAGCTATAATCTCCTCCAACTAGCCAATATTATTTAAGTGAAGACACCTGACTATTCAGAAATCCATGCATCCACATATCTCACACCACATTAGAAGTGGTAAGCAAGGAACTGAACTAATACAACTTGAAGCAGCATAACTTTTGTTCAAATACACCCGTAGCAAATTTTGCTTCTTAATTCACTTACAATTATATTCATGAAAAAAAAAACATTTAGAATTACACACGCGTATGTTAGATGTTACTTATCAAAATCCCTTATATATGGGTTCTCTTGTCTTATGATCAATATGTTGTTCCCCCTTTTTACCCAATGCAAGGAAAGAGAGTAACCTTTTCTATGGCAGAGATTACTCCCAGAATTAAAGCTTGGCCCATCTTTGGCCAACACACATGCAGGAGTTTAGTGAGTGGGTAGTGACTGAGAACATCTTGTTCAATTCGCCAGTAAATTTAGGCTATGGTTTTAAATCATAAAGCGAAGGACTGACATTAAAAGATTACAAAGTAGAAGTTTTCTATAGCGCTGTCTCTATTCAATCACCACTGGCAATTGCGGACACATCAAATCCTTCTGTGATAATGGAAACCCCAGTTCTTTATTACTGATTGACCATGAATCTTGACTCTATATTGCGTTATAAATAGAAAACTGGATTGGCAATCATGAAATTACAGTAAATCGTAATATGCTAACAACATTCCAAGCAAAGTTGAAATAAAATATGTCAGCCCCCTCTTTAATCTCTTATTATCCCTCAAGAGAAAATCCGAAGAAAACATCATTTCAACACATCAGAGTTCAGAAGACATTGAAACGTACCAGGGAAATATATTTCTAATACATATTTGTAATGTATATATATATATATATATATATATTTGGAGAGTATAAATGCAACTGCGTAATAATAAAGCACGCAAAACACAGCACTGATCAGTGGAAACAAGAAGAAGATGAAAATCACTCCATTTGATCAAATAGACCACTCCCCAGTCAGCCGATTCCTACTATAAAATGCAGACGCACATAAAAATTGAGAGATGCGAACCCCCACACACATACACATACACCCGAATTGCCGAATAGTCAATAAGGTTGAGGGATATTACTACCTAATAAAGGAATTGCCTTTGTATGAATTATCGGTGGAAGCGGCGGACGAGGCGCGGCCCTTGGAAGCGTAGAGGCCCTCGCTACCTCCATGGAAGAAGAAGGCGTTCGACTTTACAGTGAAGGGTTCGTTCCGATAATCGTGAATCGAACCACTGACGATTGAGAATGAATACACAAAACACACAGATAGTACAAACCCTAGCCAGCCTTTACGCGTCCAGTAGCTTCCGTATTTCATTTCTCTCTCCTCTCCTCTCCTCTCTCTCTCTCTATCGTCAGGTGTTTTCCTGCGGAGAGAGACGGCACGAAGAAAAAAGCTGGGCCGACTGAGATTAGGGACATTAAGGCTCCGTTTCTGGCTGCTAGTTATTAAATTTTTTATTTTTTTTTAAATAATTAAAGTTATTTTTTTACTTAAAATTTCCGATTAATAAAAAACTAATTACTAAAAAACTAGTTTTTTTTCCGTTCTCAAATACCAAAAAAATTACCTTCTTAATAATTAGTTTTTTTAGTAACTAACTACTACCCAACTACAAAAAAAATTTAAATTTTTTCTTCTCAAATCAAGCTTAAATTAAATTTTTTTTTTTTTCATGGTGATCTAGATTAGGTCTGTTTGGTTCGTTACAGTATTCTAAAAATCTTTGAAAATTTTTGATAATTTATTCAATTCTTAACTCACCGTATAAATTATGGATTCATATTTTATTTTATTTTATCTCACTTTTTATTACTTCAAATAAAATATAATATATTTTAAATTAAAATTCAACGGTTAAGATTGAGTTTTATTTTTCAACTAATAGTTGAGATTTTTTTATATTCATAAAAACTTTGTTTTTTTTTTCTAATATCAATAAAACACAATTCATTTTTTCTTTTATCTATAAAAACATTAGAATTATGGAATATGATTTTAATAAAAAATAAATATAAAAACCCATACATTCTGAAAAGAGACTCATTTTTTTTATTCTGAAATGCAATTAATTTGTTTAAAAATTTAACATAATTAAATTAAAAATATGGATAAATTTTTTTTTTTTGGGTGACGAAGAACTCACTTGAGCAGGACCCTTCGGACCCATCCCAAACTGCAAACATCGAGTAGACAGTCACTGAGAATCTTACCATCTAGTGGCCTCCTATTTTATACTTGACGTTCAGGTGAGAATCGAAGTCGTGACTTTGGGTATAGCACCTAAGCCCCTACCCGACCTCCACTGAACCACTAAGGCTGGGTGATAAAAAATGTTGTTGAACTAGGAAAAAAAAGATTAAATAATAACTAAGTTATTTTTCTTATAATAATATCTCTTTGTATTTTTAAATTTAAAAGTATAAAAAAATTAAATATTAATTAGACTCAAGAGTAATTATCTTTCTAAATCTTAATTCTAAATTTAAATTAGTCATATTACTATATTTGGTTTATTTTATAAAGCACCTATCACTAATAATAATATTTTTTTATTTGAGTTATTTTGATGAAACTGATTAAAAATTTATTATCAAATCATATGTGACGCTCTCTATTTTCATCGTTCTATTTTTAAAATTTTACAAATATTTAAATAAAATCAGTATTTGAGGAATGATTTTTTTTAAATTCTAATTTTAAATTTAAATTTGTAAGGTTGACTAATTAATATTCTATGTTTTAATTGAGTTTTATAGGTACGAATTATTCGTTAGTATTAATAATAATCAAACAATGTACTAAAATAAGGTAAAATATAAGTATTTATTAAAATAGTGTCAAAGCTATTAATACCACTTACAACTTTTTTAATAAAATCGATTTAATAGTAATTTGTCTAAAGTCTTAAGTATTACTTACAACTTTAATAGAAATTGTAAGTGCTATTTACGATTTTAGCGCAATTCCACATTTTGGTTTATTTAGATATCTAATTAAATTAAAAATGTTTTTAATAAAAATTTAATATATTATTTATCAAAAAATAAAAATTAATTATTAAAATGACTTATTTTATTAAATTAAAACGAGTTTTTAATAAGAAATAATTATCGATTAAAATAGCTTTTTTATAAAATTAAAAATGATTAATATTTTAAAATAATTATTATGAATAAAATAGTTATTTTATTAAAAAATTTTACAATTAATTTAATATTCAATTTATGTATTAATAATTTATACAATATCAAAATATTATTTAATACTTATTATGACAATATTATTAGAAATTTCATCCATTTTTATATAACTTTACTATTAGTTCCTTCAATTCTTGGAAAAAGAAAGAAACAATTATTTTGATACAGTATGAAAAGATAAGATCGAAAGTTCAATCCATGCCAATGTATCTATCTAGAAAAAAAAATGCTCACGATTGTGAAATTCCTAATAATATTAAAAAAACGAGGACTAAATAATATTTTGATGTTGTATAAATTATTGATAAATAAATTAAATATTAATTTAATTAGAAAATTTTAATAAAATAAAATATTTACTCATAAATCATTATTTTAATGGTAATCAATTTTACTTTTACAAAAAAAACAAAACAAATTATTTTGATAGTTAATTATTATTTATAAAAATTCAATTTAATTTAATAAAATAAGTTATTTTAATGGTAAATCTTAATTTTAAATTTAACAAATGGTTCGATAATATATTATTTTTTATTAAAAATAATTTTAATTTAATTAAATATTTAATTAAACCAAAATATAAATTTACATTGAAGTCCTAAGTGACATTTATGATTTCAGTTAAAATTGTAAGTGATACTTAAGACCTTAAGTAAATTGTTATTGAATTGAAGTTGTAAGTAACACTTACGACTTCACTAGAGGAATTATAAATGATATTTACAACTTTGATCCTACTTTGATAAATATTTCTATTTCATATTCTTTTGATAAATTGTTTTACTATTATTATTAATAATAGGGTAAAAAACCGGTACAACAACTGGGATGAAAAGAGAGAAGCCGATTGCCGAGCCGAGTCGAGCCTATTAACAGTGACTAGTAACAACCGTTAGGTTTATATATAATTACAAAAGTGGCCTTGGTCTGGAGGAAAGGAGCAAAACTATGCCGTATTCCGCAGGTAGATACGGTAGATTAGATAGATTTTTGCGTGTCAAGGGAGGCTTTTACAACCGTTTAGAATACAAAAGCGACTTTCAACCTCCACTTTTGAATAGTGGTACAAACGGATGATGCCCGTATTCCCCGGGTGGATTACCTAGAATTTTTTTTTTT
>QLOD02000013.1:55795-77108 GCA_003260245.2 Sideroxylon spinosum | reverse complement strand
GATAAGGTAGTGTATCTGGGTTTGATGGAGAATAAGAATTGGTGGTGATGGTAAGAAAGGCTAGTGTAGTAAGATTTTGTACCCTATGAGGACACAAAAAATTGAAACATGAAGGGAGTCGGACAATGAGTTGGGTGGAATTTTGCTCGTGGTCCTTGAAGAGAAGTATGAAGAGATAGATAGACAAGGATGAGGTGGATGGAATTTACATTGATTGTACTCGAATATTGATCATGTTAACTTCATTTCACATCCTTACTGATACATATTACTTGCTAAGTTCCTATGTTTTGTATTGATTTTGATGGAACTCACTCTTATTCTTATTTCGTAGGAATTGATGAGCAAAAGTAAGGGAGTTTTCATACTTTGGAAAGGCAAGCAGAGAAAGTGCAAGAATAAGTTTAGGAGTTCTTTGGGGCATTTTACCAAACGTTTGGTGCACATGGAGAATCAGACCAAAATGGCAACATCATCAAAGTTTCCCAAGACATCCTCAACCTCCGAATAGCCATCCCAATACATAGGATCAATTACCCTGGCTGTCAAGGTGAAGGAAATGGTCTTAAGCCCAAACCGGTTGAAGTGATGCTGCGGTAGAAATTTTAGCACGACACTCTATCAGTATTCTGGCCATAAATTTTCACTCAAAGCTTTGATTGACGTGAATTTTTTTTTTTTTGGGTTGGAAAGAAAGACTCGAAGATCAATAACTTTAGTGTTTTAGTCAAAGCCCAATTCAATTATCTTCAAGTTCAAAATCGTGTCGAAAGTCAAGGATAGAGGGCTATCTAAGAAGCACTATTTATTATGGATGTAGAAGGGCATCCCACCTTGCCCCCGAGCACCCCCAGAGAGGTGAACTTGCAAAGATATATAGAGAAGCACCCTACCTTGGCCCCCAACACCCCTCTGATTACTCTAGGCGCCCCCTCTGTGCGGAAAATGCTGAATTCTCAGTTTTCTTTTGCACTTGCTTTGACCCTTTTGCTCTTAATGATTAATTGCCTATAAATAGTGGCGCGTCAGACCTTTTTTCTCCCATTTTTCTCTTCTCTTTCTCTATTTTTTAAGTTTTTATTTTCTCAGTTTAGACTAGGTTAGGATTAGGGTTTACGCTTTCAAGTTTTCATTTTGGATTGGTTGTACTTCAATAATCGTAAGTTCAATCTCGATGCATTTTCCTTATTCGTTTTATTTCGTTATCAAGTTTATTTACTTTTTCTTGCACTTCTTCTTCTTTAGTATATTATTGTGTGCAGTTAGTTTAGATTTTCATTATGCTCGTAGGTTAGTTTCATACTTGCTTCAAGCCGTGGAAAGTTTGGGGTTGGTTTTGGTTTTAATTGGATGTAAATAGTTTTCATGAAAATATTTTTTCATGGCTTCCAATTGAAATCTCTTGGTAAACTTAAGTTTGTTTCGAAACCTACTCACCCACGTCACAACTGTAGCTTGGTTACGACTTTTCACTTGTGCAAACAAAGTGTTCGGTTCAATGTCCTGGTCAGTTAGAGTCTTATTTTTCAAAACCCAAATTAGGCTTTCTTATGAAATCAAGTTACCCGTGTTACAATCTTCACCTGATTACGAGTTCCCACTCGTGCATATCGAATGCTTGATTCAATAGCCGGTGACTGGAACTTATTTCTTAAAACCAAAATTAGGCTTTCCTACGAATTCGGTTCACTCGTGTTGTAAACAAAGCTTTAAAGCTTAGTTGCACTTGTGCATATTAGGCGTTTGATTTAATATCCCGGTGAGGCCAAAACTATTTTCAAAGCCTTCACTTACATTGAAATTTCAACAAATCATATTTCCAAGAACATATTCCTACCTAGCAATGCATGTGTGGTTGTTGGGTTGAGTTATAATGCATTTGGGAGAACCATTTCCACCCCAACACCGAATTCGGCTTCTAGTGAAGATTATTTTAGTTAATATTATTTCTAATGCTTTTGTTTTAGTCCAACTCTTTCACTCCACCATCCTTAACCGAACCCATATCTAAGAATTCCCATAATCCAAATTTAGTTTAGGTTAACTTAGGTTCACCTACTAACTAAAGAGAACGAGTCTAATGTTTTTAACACAGCCCTCCCTGCGGAAAGAACGATCGGTACTCCATTCTGTTTATAAATTTAAATTTGGTACCTACATGACCCATGAACTTGCAGTTCAAGGTCAGCATCTTTCACTTGGTAATTTGGGAAGGCTAAAAATTTTTGAAATGGCATGGAGGTTTGCACTTGTGGCACCTTTCTCGGGGATGAAATTTGCACTTTTTCAATTGATAATTTTAGAGGCTTTAAATTTTTTTTTAAAAAGCATGGAAGCTTGCACTTGAGGCACCTTTTAGATTGCTAATTGGTCAAAACCCCACCCCCAAATTAAAAAACAAAAAGCACAGAAGTTAATTACGTGGGTACTAACCTTATTAACTAGATCTTTTGAAGATCTACCCTTCTTTAAAAATAATCTTTGGAATGATAATTTATTCCAAGTCTAAGAGCGAGATTTGGGATAATATATGGCATGGACTAATGGTATGACACGAATGATGGTGTGGGACCAAAGGTGACACCCCGGATGAGAACCACGTATATCTTAATAGAAAAAAGGTGCATTAGTGGAGAAAGGATCCTCAAATGGGTGAGGATTTAAGTGCTACCAGAATCCATCTAATATCATAGTTGCTGATTCTGAGTATGTTTGAATGCAGAGGCTCCCCTCCCAGTTAGGTTAGGATGTGCAGAGGCTATGAAGTTATTACCTAGAGGCAACATCTATATAACATGATAGCTTATTATTCATTAGAATTTCTAAGAAAAATGGCTTTTTGACTCTCACTTTGCGTGTGTAAGTTGTGGGGAGTAGGTAGACTTGGAGGGATCTAACCTTTTCGGGAACAATGTTAACTACTGAATATAGGAAGGTCATTATAGTTCGGCAGAGGAATGAGAGTCAGGGCAATTTGGAACAAGAGAGAGAGGGAGAGTGTAGCAGGTGAGAGTAGGAAAATAGTGAATGCTTACTGCTAGACCCTCTAGAGGAGGAGGGTTTATATAGGTGAGAAGGGAATTCTTTTAGGCGGGAGTCAAGGCTTTGAATCCGTTGGGAGGATGTTCGCCTTGACTTGGTGCAGCATAATGGGAGAAGGATTCCCCACTTGTTTTTCTCTCTCTCTAGATTGGTTGGGTGAATCCCCAACGGTTCCTAATGGTCTCTTGATTCTAGCCTCCAATCTGTTGAATTCCCTATGATTCCGCATGTCTGTTAGGTTAGTTGTAGAAACCCCGAACCTTATTCCAAGTCCGAGAAGTAAGTTATCCATGGGAATGGTGTTCCCACGGCGATGTATGTTATAAGGATGCATTCCCGCAGCTGGTAATTGTTAATGAGAAAGTATAGTTATGCCGCGGGCTATAAAAGATGAACCTAGGCCCTCAAGCCGCGACCCAGGTACCTATAGCGTGCTTGGGAAACACGCACAATCAGGTCTTATATGCCTATTAATGTTTTGTTTCGAGTCTTTTGACCAAATTGGGAAGGGGTTCTGCTCCAATCTGATTTGTCGTGGTCTGGGTTGTCCAGTTGAAAATTTTTGACGCTGGTGCAAATTCCAGCTGAATTATCTTGTCAATCGAAGCATGGTGTACTGAATCATGTGCAGTGATTCACTAGCTATTGGTTCAAATCCGTTCAATTTATCATTCTCTATTGTTGCAGGATAATAAAATCTGTTGATGTTGCCCTTCAGCTTTCCCAAACTTACAGAGTTCAGGTTCTGGGGCTTGGACATGCACTGGTGTTGTGCTTCTTCAGCATTGCCATTTGCTTAATTGACAGCACATTGTGTGATTTGGGATTCAAAGTGACATCTTTTGACGGAGCAGGTGGAGCAGTTAGAATTGATGATTGCCACAGCACGGATGTGGACTCTGAAGGAAATCAAATGTATAAAACAAACAAGCATCGTGAACGCATAAGGAATTCAAATTCTTTTACGGCCTTCGAGGTGTTGGCAAAACTAACAGAAAACAGAAAGGCTATTGTTCTACTCCGTCTTGTTTACTTGAATATGTATGTCCTTCACTTTTGCATATAGTTTTCCTTGAATTCCTTTGTTACTCTATGGGCCTAAATTTTTTTTTTTTTTTTTTTTTTTCATTTTTTGAAACTGGATTCTACACAGCTTCCATACTCTAAATGGACTTAAAATATAACCTTATTTAGCAACTACTTGGCTTCCATTGCTTGAATAGCTTGAGTTTTCTTTTCATTTTTGGGTACTTGGATGGGATTAGAGTAAAAGTTGGAAGTCGAGTCTTTTTTGAAGTATTGCTGTCATTGGGGTTGAGTAAAAGTTTGAAGTATTGTTACGTCCTCTTATGGGAGATTGATTGATTAAGTCCTAATTATTTTCTACTGCCGTAATAACTAAACAATCGACGTCCCCTTGGCCATGTGCCATGGGTGTGTGGTTTGGTATAATATTTATTAGCTATTGGAATATCATTAACTAACACTATTGGAATATCAGTAACTTACAAATATTGTCTTTATTCATTTATTTATTTTCATAATTTTTCTTTTGAGTTTTCGATTGTGGTGTGGGGTGTGAATAGGCCGGAAAAATTCAAAGGCCTCCTGCAGAGGATGCAGTTTCTTGAAGATCATAAGTTATCATCCCCAAATTTGAAGACAAGAAGCCAGATTTTGGTAAAATTGTCTGCAAATATTCAGGAGGCTATGGGCCTTGAATACCAGTTAAACAAGCGCCAGCTCATTGGCATGCTGATTGATAATAGATCATGTAAGCCAGCGCTTAACTGCAATTATGAATCTGGCGGATTTGCATGCTGGATTCCTTTTGATATATATTGGGAGAATGCAATGGATGGGAAACAATTTCCTGTCACATCTGCTATTGATATGCTTACAGGTGAATCCTATTTAAACTTTTTCTTCCATCTTATTCTGCCTTCTGCATCAGAGCTTGTCATAAATTTTTTACTTTTGACCTAAAAGAGCTCCCTGTCTCTGGTGCATCTCTAATTATGATTACGTAAGTGCAGAAACAATCCATACGCTCAAAATATTTAACAGGGCAAGCTGGCATGATACATTCCTGGCAATCTGGCTCTCAGCTCTTCGGCTTGTGCAACGAGTTAAGATAATTCCATAAAGAAACATTTCTTCTGAGGGAACCAAAATATAGATGATTTTTCGCCCCTTCATTTTTATTTTTATCCTTATTGCAGGAACGTGATCCTCTGGAAGGGCCAGTTCCACATCTTGATTCACGCCTTTGTGCCCTTTTGTCTATCACTCCCTTGGCAATTGCTTGTGTTCTGGAGGATGATTCTGCATCGTGTTCTTCTCTTCCACGAGGATTAGCATCCATATATATGGAGAATGGGTATGGACATGGAACAATTGGCAATGATCATGCCTTAAGGAAACGGGGACTGATTTCCTCCCTTCAGGTGCTTGGACACTACACTGCACTCTTATGCCCTCCTGCTTCAGTTGTTAATGCAGCTAATGATGCAGCTGCTAAAGCAGCAAGCTTCATATCTAATTCTAAGAATGTGAAAGATGGAATAAGTGGAGGTGGTCGTAGTGATACTTCTGTAAAATCAGGTAACCATTCTAACTTGTGGAGTTGATATGCTTTCTCTCTCTTCTAATGACCAAGTCACATATGCAAAAATTCTGTTGAACCATCTATGGTTTTTGCTTGACCTCTTTCTGTGCTGATGATTCCTGTGTTTTGTTTGATTTTCATTGTCTATTGTTTGCAGGCGGTGACATGAGGCACCTTATAGTGGAAGCTTGTATTGCGAGAAAGTTAATTGACACATCAGCATACTTTTGGCCTGGCTATGTGTCTGCATCAGTAACCTTGTTCCTGGATCCATCACCTGTTCATAAATCTCCTTGGTCAGCATTTATACAAGGAGCTCCATTAACTGGTCCCCTAATAAATGCCCTCATGACAACTCCTGCTCCAAGGTATTCAGAAAGGAGATTTTTTTTTTTTTGTGCGGGGGTGGGGGTTTTACTCTTTCAGTGGAAAATCCTTTGCTTGAATTGAATATACATTACACTCTCTTGAAGTTTAGCAGAGGTTGAGAAATTGTATGATATTGCATTGAATGGGCTTGAGGAGGAGAAGTCAGCGGCTGCAAAGATTCTATGTGGTGCATCCCTCAGTCGTGGATGGAATATTCAGGTATGAGGTAGCTTTCCAAGTACTGAATATATTTACCTTGGATTATTGGACCATTCTTGAAAACATTACTATGTCCACGTGGCCAGAAAAAGCATCGTATCTTCACTCCTTGTGCTATAAATAAAATTGAGTTGATCTCTGAGTCTGATTCATTGTGTACAGGTCGTTAAGTTGGAATGCCCTTGTTTGCAGAACCTCTTGGGATAAAATGGTTCTTCTTTTTACTTTGCAAAAGTTGAAAAATCAAAATAAAATAATTGAGAGAGTTGAAATTCTTCCTCGCTTATACTGTACTTGTAATCAAAGTTTAGGTTACAAAAAGGAAACTGGAATCAATCAGTAAATGCTAATAACCAAAAATAACCACGTCACAATCCATCAGTTATTCCTAAATATTCTAACACTCCTCCTCAAGTTAGAGCATAAAAATCAAACATGCCTAGCTTGGTAGACATTTTTTGAAATAGAGAACTAGTTAAGGGCTTGGTGAGGATATCACGCAACTGAGAGTCCGATCGTACAAATGGAGTAACAATATCATGCTTGACTAGAAGATCTTGAATAAAATGACAGTCAACCTCTATTTCTTGGTACGTTCATGAAAAACAGGATTGTTAGTAATGAAGATTGTGACCTGATTATCACTGAACATAGATATCGGAGTTGAAATATCAATACCAAAATCTCGAAGAAGAGAACGAACCCAATGCATTTCAGACGCAGTATGAGTCATGGCACGATACTCAGCCTTAGCACTAGATCGAGCCACTACAGTCTGCTTCATATATTGCTTGGTGACAGGATTACCACCGATGGAAGTACAATATCCAGAAGTTGACCTCCGATCTAAACGACTATCAGCCCAATCTGCATCACTGTATCCAATTACATCTATCCTGGTGAAAGCTCAATAGAATAAACCTTTACCAGGAGAATTCTTCAAATACCTCAAAATACGACACACAGCTTTAAAGTAAGGTTTGTCGGAGCATGCATGAACTAACTGACCACATCAACTGCATAAGTAATATCAGGATGAGTTACAGTGAGATAAATCAACTTACCCGTAAGGCGTTAATAACAACCAATATCAGGAAAGGGATCACCACTTTCATTATCCAAGCGAACAGAATAATCTATAAGAGTATCAACGGGACGGGAACCTAAATGTCCAGTCCTAGAGAGTATTTTCTTTGAGATAAAGATATACTCTGGGAAGAGCGGGCAACCTCAATCTCAAGAAAATAACGTAAAACTTCGAGATCTTTTGTGTGAAATTGTTTTCCCAGATAACTTTTTAATTCTGAAATGCTCTTAACGTTATCACCAAAAATGATGATATCATCCACATAGACAATTAAGATATGGTGCTAGATGGTGACTGATGAACAAACATTGAGTGATCAGAGGTGGACCGTTTCAAACCATACTCCAGAAGAGCAAAGCTAAACCAATTAAACCATACTTGAGGAGATTGTTTAAGCCTATACCCTTGTGTAAGCTCTTGTGTAAGCGACAAACAAAGTAACAGTATACCCTGGTGGTTGGTCCCTAAAAGGTGTTTTTAATATCCAACTGGAACAAGAGCCAAGACTTGTACACTGCTACTGCAAGAAGAATGTGGACTGAATTAACAGGAGCCACTGTTGAGAAAGTCTCAAGATAGTTCACACCGTAAGTTTGAGTATAACCCTTAGCAACCAAATGGGCTTTGAGATGCTTAACTGAACCATCAGGATGGTACTTTATTGTGTATACCCAACGACAACCAACAGTTTTTTTTTCCCTGAGGAAGAGAAGTAAGCTCCCACGTCTGGTTATGATATAATGCCTGCATTTTCTCATCCATTGCTTTCTTCCAGCCCAGTGATAATAGTGCCTGATTTTAAGACGTAGGAATAGAAACAGAGAATAAGGGACAAACAAAGGACTGGAATTGAGGTAACATACGATAATAGGAAATAAATTTACAATGGGATGCTGAGAGCATGTACATTTACCTTGTCTTTGGGCAAGAGGAAGATCAAGATCATCAATAGCAAGAAGCTTAGGCTCATCTTGACTAGTGATAGAATTGTCTAGTTCAGGAGTAGAAGTATCAAGGGTAGGTGTCTCAAGGGGTGCATGATCCAGGGGTGCATGATCCACAGGTGCAGCGGTGACTGGAGCAGGGTTAGCACGACGCTGATAGACGTGTACAGGTGCATTAGGACTAGAAAGAACATGATCAGTGAAGGGAATAGATGCAGATGACTCCCTCTATCGGAAGGTAGGAGAAAACTCCCCCTCACGAGATGATAATTCCCCCTGAACCTGAAAATAGGGTGTAGATTCAAAAAAGGTTACATCAGCACTAACAAAGGATCAATGAGTTGGAGGATGATAACAGCGGTAGCCTTTCTGAGTACGAAAATAACCCAGGAAAATACATTGATGAGCTCGAGGTGATAATTTGTCCAAACCAGGGTCAAGATTATGAGCAAAGGTAGTGTAACCAAATGTACGAGGAGGGAGAGAGAAAAGATTAGAAGAAGGGTAAAGAAGAGAAAAAGATGATCGATTATCAAAGAGTGATAGACAAAACACGATTAATAAGGTGACAAACAGTTAAGACAGCATCACTCCTATACGATTTCAGAACATTCATATGTATTTGTAGAGTACCGGCCGACATCCAATAGATGGCGATGTTTACATTTAGCAATACTATTCTGCTGAGATATATGAACACATAAAGTTTGATGGATGATGCCCCTGTTAACACAAAATTTGTCCGTGACAGACTTGGTATATTCTAAAGCATTATCGGATCGTAAAATTTTGATTCTTTTGTCAAACTGAGTAGAAATTTCATTACAAAAGCGTAAGACAATATTGGATAACTCAAAACAACTTTTCATTAAAAATAACCATGTAATATGCGTGAATCATCTACAAATATGACAAAATACCAATAACTACTAACACTAGAAACTTTAGAAGGACCCCAAATGTCTGTATGGACTACAGAACAAGGTTCAGATTTATGACCATGACTACTACTAGGAAAAAAAACTATGGTGATGTTTTCTCAGTTGACAAGCTTTACGCTCGAGACAGAACCCAGACTAAGAACGGCAAGCTTGAGTAGAGACAAAGATGGATGGCCCAATCAGCAATGCCATTAAAGAGGGGAATCAGACATACGAAAAACTGAATGAGAAGAAGAAAACTAGCAGGGTCAAGGTAATAGAGCCTGCTTACATATGGAACCAATCATCCTCGGGGTCCTGAGATCTCGAAAAATACAAGAAGATGGAGAAAAGGTTATGGAGCAGTTTAAGAGTCTAGTTAACTGACTAACAGATAATAAATTAAAAGGAAAGTTAGGTATGTAAAGAATTGAAGGTAACGATAATGATGTCCAAGGTTTGAGATATCCTTTACTAGCCACAAACTGGAAGGACCTATCAGTTAATGTAAGACGATGAGTGGTGGTAGTCAAATCAGAAAATAAGGAAGGATTACCTAATACACGAGCACGAGTGCCAAGGTTTAGAATATACTCTGGAGCATATGAGGAGGAAAAAAAAACACTATTACCTGAATCAGCCAAAGTAACAGTGGAACTGGAAGAGCGAGAGATGCGAAGAGCCTGCACAATAGCATCTAACTCAGCTGGGGAGAAAGGACTGACCTCACTCAAATTGTGTGTACTCTCTCATTTATGAGAGGTGGTCGAAATCCTAATCTAGGTGTCCTAGGTCATCTCCACAGGGAGCAAGTGTAGTTGATTTAGTTAAGAAATTCGTTTTCAAAATACTTGCAAAGAATGGTTAAAAAAAAAAAAAAAATCTTTTGGGTTTTTGGATTTGGTTTTGAAAAATATTTTGAGAATGGAATTTCACTTGAACTTAAAGCGCTGATAAAAGGCACAATTTAACTTAGGAAATTTTCTTTTAGTTGAAAACACTTGGTCTCAATTTATTCATGTAGTGGCTTCAAGATACCGATTTGGATGTCTTTTGCTCAACCTTACATCCACACATGTGGTTTAGGGTTGGAAGATTTGTCTTTGGAACTTGTTTGAGTAAAAATCCTTAAAATTAGGGTTTTGGAAATGGAATTCGAATTTACCGGGACATTGAACTGGACACTTGGTAGGCACGAGTTTCAACTTGTAACCAAGGCCTAGTTATAACACAGGTGAATCGATTTCACTGATTAAACCTAATTTCTAAGCTTTTTTCGAATCCTTCAAAAATCGTTTTTCATTGTAAAACATGCAATCCAAATCAGTAATCTTTTTAGCCACTATAATCCTAGATTGAAACCAAGGATTAAACCTGCCTTGCATGCTTAAACTACAAGTGTGAAACATAAGCAGCCACACAACCCTTCCATTGAATTGAAACTATTTATGAAAATAGAAAACGAAGATAGAAAACTAAAGGAGAAGGAGAAGTAGTGATGGAAAGCGTAAATGAAACTTAAACTTTGCAAATTTAAAATGAACTTTACTTACAATCTTGAAAACCCTAGGAAAGAGAAAGAATTTGAGACTTGAAGTAAATGTCACTAAACTAATCTAAGAACGTCAGCTTCTATTTTGATGTTGCCTTTTTTATAAATGTCTATGCTTAAAGGGCAAAATAGGTATATCAAATCAAATAAAGAAATCAAAAGTCAAGGATGATGGGCGCCCATGCATGAAGTTCCGTAACTGTTTGATAAAATGCCTTAATGAATAGCTCATTTTTCCCTCTCGGTGGGTGCCCATCTAATTCATGGTGGGTGTCCATGGTGGATGAGGGGTGCCCATGGCAGGATTCCTTCGATGAAAGTTCTCTGAGATTTGGACTTTTTCCTCAAAATCGGCTCTCGAGGGCGCTCACTTGATTTAGAGTGGGGCGCCCATTGCCTCTGTGGAGTGCCCATGGTGTATGAGGTGAGCACATCAGCTCCTCTTCAGCTCTATCTTCATCTCTTTTCCTCTTTTAGCTCATATTTACATATTTCTTCCTCAAATTGGTCACATAACCCTACAAAATCTCATGAGTTTATCAATATTCTCATCTCACGATAACAAATGGAATTTCTTGTAAATAACACACCTATAAGCAGCTGTACAACCATGATAACATAACATAAAATATGCACAATCAAGGAACCTGAGAAACTGCTACAGAGTTAATAGGATTACTCAAACCAAAAGTAGTATAACCAAAAATTACTTCAGAGCTAGTAGAGTCTGCAGTAACATGGTGAGCTTGATCAGGATGGACGACCATACTTCTTCTAACAGTATGGTTCTGTGTGATTGGTAGCAACACAATGATCACACTTTTTGGTACCGTGTCCAAAACTACGATCACCACTACGAGAGCCACCATGAGAACCGCGACCGCCACCATGAGAACCGCGACCACCACCACGGGAGCCATCTTAAGAACCTCCATGACCACTAGAACCATTTACCAAAGCACTGGAAGTTGAAGATGTCAAATGGTGATGGTGACCTAAGGAAGAACGTTGCAATTTGGAATAAGTAATGGCTAAAGGGAGAATAGCCTCGCCAGCTAAAAATTGATCTTGATAACTACGAAGATTATCATTCAGCCTAGCCAACAAAAGAACGGTTATAAGCTCATCCCACTGTCGTATTATTTCTACCTTAGTCTCAGGGAAGGGCAGAGCTGTAAAAAGCGATCACCAAGAGTCTTAAGAGTGCTATAATAATCAAAGAGTGATCTATCTCCATGTCAGAAAGAAAAGAGTTGCTCGTTGGCCTCAAAATTTTCTAAAATATTGCTACGTTGAGAAAAAGAATCGGCTAAAGAATCCCAAATTGCCTTAAATGTATTGCACAAGAACATGGTCCAAAAAATTGAAGGCTCGACATTGTGCCATAAACAACCCAGAACATTAGCATCAGCAACATGCCATCGCGAGTACGTGAGAGATTTTGAATCTGGAGGAGGATCCATAATGTAGCTTTCCAACTGCGACCAATAAGGAATATGCGAACAGCATAGGACCGAGTTAAATAGTTGGCAGCTCTATTCAATTTCTCACAAACTGTGGATTTTGGAGAATTGTCAATAAAAATAACAGGCACAGGGACAAGCAACGAACTTTCATCTAAAGTAGTCTTGTTGACAGCCATCTCTAGAACTTGAGGCTTACTAATTAACTTGACCAATCAACTATCCACACACGAGATCAGATGGTACCCACAGAAAACAAAGACGAAGCAGCATATAAAAAAAAACAAAAGGCTGTCAATGATTGAGAAGTCTCAAATCAAGGACACAAAGATGATGATGCAAGAAATTGGCAAACAATCGACAGAGATCCACGGCCGAGGGCGATAATCAATGATTCATGGCTTATCTGTGTATTGGACAATCAACGAACTGGACAGATTTGCAAAAACCTTAGACAGCACTTCAAGCGAAGGAAGATCGGTCGACGATCATGGCAAGAGGCTCGTCAACGAGAGGCAATCCAAGCAGAAAGTCACCGGAGGTTAGCCGGCCACCTATGCACCGGTCAAAACTCAGGCACGTGGATTTGGGCGACTGGCTTCGACAATGCGTGAGGTCACATCAAGCCACATTGGCCATGGTCCTTCGCTGATGAGTGTCGCCAGAAACTAGAGAGTTTTGTTGGTCGCCGACGGCGAGGGACAATACTGCCTAGGGTTTTGTTCGCTTCTTTTCCTTTCTGTTTCATTTTTTTTTTTTTTTTTTGGTTTTTTGGGATCAACCGCTTTGATACCAAGTTGACAATCAAAATAAAATAATTGAGAGAGTTGAAATTCTTCCTCTCCCTTATACAATATTTATAATCAAAATCTAGGTTACAAAAAGGAAACTGGAATCAACCAGTATATGATAATAACCAAAAAATAAGCGCATAACAATCCATTGACTATTCCCTAAATATTCTAATAGCAAATAACATATAAAATATTAAAAATTAACTTGATTGTCATATGGAAAAGAGTGAAGGCTTAAAAGCCTTTGGCATGGCCTCATGAGGGCAACAAAGAACAAGTGCCAGTTTATTGTTTTAAGAACCATACTCCACATTTTCCATCGAAGCAGCCGAAAACAGTTCCATTTCCTTAGAGACTAAAATGAAAACAGTAGTGGAATAGTAATCCTAATTTCTCCATGGAGACATGATAGAACCCATAAAAATACAATGTAATATACCGAAATAATAAATTGTTCAATTAATTAATTAATAAGCTTTTACATATTTAGATGAATTTCAATTTATACTTCTAAATGTATCTATATATTTTCAAATTTTTGTGCCTGGTGCAAAATGTTTCAATTTCTATACTAATCAAAACAGCCTATTGAAGCAAAATTTTGATCCTTTTGATAGCTATATGTTAGTATTGGCGAACTATGTCCTTAAAATGGTTCAAGGTGAATACCATTTATAAGCAATTGATTCCACCCCCCTTTTGCATAGCATCCCAAACTTTTTATTTAATAAGTAACATAAATAGTGTCTTACATTGTGCATTATGAGAATGGCTAAGCAGGGTTGAAATCACATTTCCAGTTTTTCTTAATGGAGATTGCTTTGCAATGTCATTCATGATTGTGTTTTCAAATTTAGGATTCTAACTACATGTAAACTTAAATCTTTATTTCTTCAAATTTGTTATTTTGCAGGAATATGTGGTGCATTTTGTGGTCAAGCTTCTTTCTCCTCCTATTCCTCCCAATTTCATTGGGTCAATGAGTCATCTTGTTGATTATATGTCAATGCTGAGTGCAATCCTTTTTGGGGCTTCCTCTATTGATACTGTACATATTCTTTCTTTGCATGGTGTGGTAAGTTGAGTATATTTCTGGTATTGCTCTATTATGCTATAATTTCAGTTCGTACCTGTGCGCATTTTCACTTTTGTTGATAGAAGGTTTTGCATGCACCATATATTCCACGCAATATGAAGTTTCAATCTGTTCATTATAAGTGGGCCACTATGGATTTACAATCATGGTGCTAAGTTCTATTTTGGGCAAATCTCATGGATATCCAAAGGTTTTGATTAATATTAAATAATGCATGATATATACTGTTAAGTCACCATTTGTTTTAGAAGCTTAAACTATTGAAAAATGGGTCTAACAATGTATATCACACTAATAATGTATATCAAGCTATTTCAATACTCCCCCTCACATGCAATCCTGATTTGTACATGGAGCATAGATAAGCAAACTAAACCAATCAAGGTGTACTGACGCAAGTAATCAAGTGCACGACAATAAATGGGGAATAACAAGATCCGAACTCATGATCTCCTGGAAATCAGAGCTCTGATACCATGTTACGTCACCAATTGTCCCAAAAACTTAAGCTGTTAGGAAATAGACCCAACAATGTATATCAAGCTATTTCAATATGTATATTTTGGAAGGTTATGGTTGTATAAGATTGGGTTAAGGTTATATAAGGTCATGGCCGAGGATAGTTCCTAGGACTTGGATACTAGCAAGTAGCATCTACATTTCATGCGCTTAAATGAAAAAGGATTGTTTGGCCTTCTAAGCTACTTCTCAGCCTTTTGAAATGTTTGTTAGCTATTCTGAGCTATAGATATTTTCTCATAACTGAGTCGTGTTCCGTTGCACAGTGCCTAATCAAATTAAATTTTTTTTTTTGTGAAAGGTTGTTCAAACTTAATTCTCACATAAAAGTAATTGAGAAGAAAGAAATTTTTTTTTTTTTACTCCCAATGCATCTTTGGCATCTAAAGAGCAAAATCTGAAGTAAAAGACTCCACAGGGTGATACTTGGAATAGTAGACACTAGAAATTAGTTTTTTATGCTGAATTTCATATAAATTCGGTACACTACTGTTTGGACTCTGGATTAAAATGATTCCAGAAATTTCTTATTGAACGACTTTCTAATTGTATGAATTTTTTTATTTGAGCCATTATACTAGTAAAGCTACGATGCTAAAGGGAATAGTTCTGAATAGAAGTTCAATCTAGTTGAAAGCAAGTTGCCAACTTCTGGATGTATATGTAATTGAAATTTTGTTTCCCTTATTGACTAGCTCAATGGGGGATTTAAAAAAAAGTTTTAAATAAATAAATGAAATAGGAAAAGGAGGAAGAAAGATGCAAATGTTTTGATATTTGGTGTAAGTGGGACCCATTCAATATTTGACTCTTTTATTGCTTAGGATAGCTATGATGTTGGAAGTTGGAACAAAGTTCATTCCACAACGTCTAATTGCACTTCTCAGCTCCGTTAAGGTAGATTAAACAATTATACATGAAGTTTTACTGTTGGATTCTTATAGATTCATGTTATTGTCCTAAGGTGCCCGAAGTTGCAGCTTCTCTTATGCCCCTTTGTGAGACTTTTGGGTCACTTATTCCAACATCAAGTTATAAATCAAGCACGGGGGATGAATCCTCAGTTTACATGGTCTTTTCTTCTGCATTTCTGTTTCTTCTTCGTCTTTGGAAATTCTATAGACCTCCCCTTGAAAAGTGTATTACTGGGCGAGGAGGGGCAATTGGAGGTGAGCTTACACTGGAATATCTTTTGTTGCTGTGCAATAGCCGCATTCAATTACATAATGATGCTGAGCAGGATGAAATGAGAAGCAGTTCAAACATGCTTGGATCAACAATGGATAAGCCCATGTATATTGATTCTTATCCAAAATTACGGGCCTGGTACTGTCAAAACAAATCATGCATAGCCTCAACACTTTCTGGCCTCTCTAGTGGGAATCCAGTTCATCAAATTGCTACTAAGATCTTGAGTATGATTTACTGGAAAATGACCAAAAGTTGGGCCACGTCCAGTGACTCTTCCACACCATCTAGCAGCAGTGTTGGTGGCCCCTCGGCTAGTATTGCAGAAGATACTACTTACCAGAGACCTATGCTCCCTGCATGGGAGGTATTGGAAGCCATCCCGTTTGTTCTTGAGGCAATTTTGACAGCTTGTGCCCATGGAAGGCTTTCATCACGGGATCTGACAACAGGTTTATTAAGGCTTGCTATTTATAGCTTATTTGTTTTCTATGGCCTATTTTTCAATTTCTTTTCTGGTTTCTGTCCAATAATCAACTGTAAACAAACGATATTTAGAATTTTGGAGATTTCTATGGTGTATATACATTCTGATCAACTAGCAGGCTTTTGATGTGCTCATGAATGAATTGCAGGCCTGAGGGACCTTGTTGACTTTCTGCCTGCTTCTCTTGCCGCTATAATTAGTTACTTCTCCGCAGAACTGACTCGTGGTATATGGAAACCAGTCTCAATGAATGGAATAGACTGGCCTAGTCCTGCAGCAAGCTTTATATCAGTTGAGTCTGAAATAAAAGAAATTCTTGGTGCTGTTGGTGTTAGTGTTCCAAGCTGTTCTTCTGGTAGGTTAAACAAGTATCTCGTATGCAGCATACCTGTCTTCTGAAATCTAAACTGTATGATTCATGGATGATGCTGTTAGAAGTTGTCTCACATCAACCTATCAAAAAAATTATAAGTCCCATATAAGAGATGGATTTCCACCTTAATACCTAGGTTTCAAAATTGAAACTCCTACTCTTATGTATTATCAAGCTTCTTTAATATGGTATCAGAGCATATTTTCGACTAGGTCTCACCATAGTCCACGCTGAGCTTATATCTATACGGGCCAGTGCGAGGGAAGTTGTTAGAAGTTGTCAGAAGTTGTCTTACAACGGCCCATCAAAAAAATTATATATCCTATATAAGAGATGGACTTCCCCTCACCTTAACACCTAGATTTTAAGGTTGAGTCATTTACTCTTGTGTTGTTGGGCTTCTTTAATAAATGTCAAAATATTATTATTTTATTTCGTGAATCACTAATGCCATGTCTTTTGTTATCTGCACCCATATCCATGCACTAAGGCCCGATTTAGTCACTTAGGCATTCTGTCTGCATTAATCTATTGTGGGAGAACACTTCCATAAAATACGGCAACACTCTGTTGGTATTCAATTTTGAATATGTAACCCAGCAGGCAGGTTGTTTTTGCTTCAGTACATAGATTTAGTGACTCAAACGTTGGTTTTATTTTATTCCTATGTTTATCCTCACAAGTCACAAAATCAGTTGGAGACGAAATCTGTTCCATGTTTCTCCAAAATCCCATCTTCTCCGAAAGATGAATTAAAAAAAACCTACAAACATAGTCATATGCTACCTCAATATCCAAGTTGCGCAGAAGACCCATTTCTACCCCTTCCATATCCTCTGCTGTTCCATTAGTTCATTATAGAGCCTACAAAAGATTTGTGTCGCTAATACAGAATACACATTGCATGAATTGCTGAGGCCTCCTTGATATATATATATATTTTTTGTAGGGATATCAACAGCAATGCTTCCACTACCAATGGCAGCTCTTGTCAGCTTAACGATTACTTTTAAACTTGATAAAAGTTTAGAGTACATCCATGCTGTTGCTGGACTTGCTTTGGAGAACTGTGCATCAGGTTGCCCTTGGCCTAGCATGCCTATAATTGGCTCTCTTTGGGCCCAGAAGGTTCGCCGGTGGCACGACTTTATTGTTGTATCATGTTCTCGCTCTATTTTCAGACAAAGCCAGGAAGCAGTTGCTCAGCTTCTGAGGAGTTGCTTCACCTCATTTCTTGGATCATTACACCTTTTGGCCTCTCCGTTGACTAGTGAAAATGGCGTGAATGGTCTGTTGGGAAGCTTTATCTCAGCTCCAGGTACTTGTCCTCGTGTAGCACCTGGATTTCTTTACCTTCGATCTTGCCGTACGGTACAAGACGTCCAACATTTGAGTCACGTAATTGTAGAGCTTGTAGCCAATTCAGCCAGGGAATTAGCTGCCAAACGGACAAGCTCAGATTCCGCTGGCCACTTGAAGTCCACCGGAGCATCTTTAGCAGTTGCCATTGCTGAGGCAAAGAAGGTGGCCACACTTGGTGCAAGCCTGTTGTGCGTTGCAGATGGGTTCCAGCTGGTCCAGGAATTATATCAGGAGACTATCCCAACCTGGTTGCTTTCTGCAAGGGAGAAGAAGCATGGAGAGGTGGTGGATGCTGCCTCCCTAATACTGGAGGGGTATTCCATGGCATATTTATTGGTTTTGTCAGGTGCTTTGATATGGGGTGTCAGTGACAAGCCACCATCATGGGCATTCTCAAGGGGATTGCACGCGTTTGCAGTCCACATGGAGTTTGTGGTGGGGGTGTTGGATGGGAACATATCACTTGGCTGTGATCCCGTGACTTGGAAAGCTTATGTCTCTTGTTTAGTTGGTTTGGTAGTTAGTTTGGCTCCAGCGTGGATTCAGCAAGTGAAGCAGGAGACATTGGGGAAACTGGCCACTGGATTGAGAGGGTGGCATGAGAGCGAACTGGCTCTTTCCCTCCTGGAAAGAGGCGGTGTCCAAGCCATGGGATACGTTGTTGAACTGTTAAACGTGATAATCTAATTCAGTTTTTTTTTAAGTACATGTATGGCAGAATACGTGCGCCTCACCCGTTTATTGTGCTTCTCACCAGTTTATTTTGCTTGTATAATGTCACTTCCCTTGGCAAGTAACCACACCTTGCCTCGGTGCCTAAGAAGTTAAAAGCGTATTATTCACATGACATGACGATCACTTTAATATAAAAAGGTTTTGGGCTTAACTTTCAGTCTACTGTAAAAAGGTTTGGGGATACATGAAAATTCTCTCTATTCTTTTGCATTAAAATTTGATTTTTAAAAAAATATATTTTAAGCATATTATTTACATTTTTTAAATAAAAAATTCTTAAAAAAATTTACATACAAATGAAAAAAAAAAAGTAAAATTTTAAATAAATTAATTTTATTACAATATAAATAGCATTCATAAAAGATTAAAAAATGAAATTGTAACAAGACAACTTATTTGTAGTGCAACGGAGCCATGAAAGCTGAGTGGCCTTGAAAGCAACTCCTTCCTCCTACGGTTTGGCTTTGGCTCGACTCCGCCAGCAAGTGCCTTGATCTCTTGCATGCCATCCTATGCGAGCAGAGTATGATCCTTCTATCTCGTATATCACGTCCTTGTTCGCAGGTGGTGACCCCGAAATGATATATCACAGAGTATATATTACGTACTTATTTTTATTCTAATAATTAATAAATCCTACTCCATTGTATAAATCTAATAAGACTTTTGGAATCACACCAACTCAAATGCTATTTTATTTTATCTAATTTTTATTTGATAGATGTAATATAATAAAATTCAAAATTAATAAATTTAAATGAAAATAAATAAAAAATAATAAACATACAAGCATTTGTTTTATTAATCTATAATTTTATGTTAATTTTAGTTTAAGAAAAAAATAAAAACATAAACGTATAATTAGTTGTGAAGAGAATTTTTTTTTTTCAAAAATATCTTTTTAACTATTGTGAAAATAATTTAATTAAAATATTGCATCACAATCATTTTAGTATATTTGTTTTTTAACCAAGGAATATGCATGATAAAAGTAGTAACACCTCTGAGGACTAATTCTCTCCAAAAGTCATACTGTAAGTCTTATTTAAATCTTTTAAGATCATGACCTCACCTTCAATAACATTGCATCTCATCCTAAACTCATCAAACTAAGTTGCGTACTCAACCACATATCATTAATCTAAAAAAATAATGTTATGAGATTTAGGTAAATATTTCTCTTATAGGCAACGTTTCATTACAACCCAAGACCTAACAGAATGTGCATGGCAACTTACAATGAGATCCTCCAACTTTCCTTATTAAGTTTAGAATTGCTGGTCAAATTCATGCTAGCAAATTCTACCTTTCCATCCTCGAGTATGCTAAACAGTTAAAAATCGATCCATATCCCTATGCTATTGGGCCAAAGGTAGAAGGATCTAAACAGCCATTAAAGTTTGGGCATCTAATTTGATGTTTTTAACAATTCATTCTTCAAATTGATTAGGGGCCTTTTAATCATAACAGTAATAACAATGATTCTTATCAGGAACCCTAAATCCACTGTCATACCTAGAGTGCATGTTATCACGATGGTTATGATTTTTGAACACATCTAAATTCTCTCGATCTGAAGGGTGGCCGGTTCTCAAGTGCCGCAAATTAGCAACCATGTCTCAATTTCTTGCTGATTAGCAGTTACATTGGTTTGGACGGCCTCTAATTGAGTTTGAATTCTTAAAAGCATTTAGGCCAAAGGGGAATCTACCGAAGGATCTATGTTGCTGCTAAGCACAAGATGACCACTACATAACTCGACTTGATACTTGAGTTCAATGAATAACCAGAGCATGGAAATGATCAAATCAAAATTCTCATTCTTATTTTTTGGTGGATCAAAAGAAACAATTATGGGTTCAAAAGTGAGCACAACATGAACTATAATGATATTAACTAGTAACAAAATATAACGCCGAACAAAAGGGAAGGAACAAAGTGCACATTTTTCACAAAAATTGGTCAAAATTAACTGACAAAGTGTCCTAGAGTGTCCAAAATGTGGCCACCTATGTCTTGGAGTATTCTGGGTCTCGTTGGTCGATCGATCACCAGTGGAGATACCGACATGGTCGCCTGAAGGAGGCAAGTGTGATTGAGAATGGCTACGGGCCATCGGCCAGTAGATCAATGCTCTTGTGCGAGAAACAGTTTCCGCATGTAGATCTGATGCGCAAAGTTTACAACAACTCATGGCTAGTTTCCTGGTGTCGCGATCTAGTCAGCGAAGCAACATGAAGCCATTAGTGGTGTTCTGTTGTCGCGATGGGTTAGTTCATGGAGCTAGGACTTTCAACAATGGAGAGGATGATGCTGGGGTCGTCTTGAGGTGTAATAGGAAATAATTTTCTAACGCTGAACACAAAGGGGTGAGACTTCGAGACGAAGCCTTGCGAAGTCAATGACCACCGATTTGTACAACAGAGGTAGATGGTGCTCTGGAAATTCGATGGACTCACATGAATAATAACACTGGTTCTTTGTTAACATGACTCTGATCCAAACATGATGCAATATGATTAAGAAATTAAGAAAAGAAGAGAAAATTAACCAAA
>QLOD02000010.1:22587358-22599145 GCA_003260245.2 Sideroxylon spinosum | reverse complement strand
GATTAACACATTTTAAGGATACAATTTTTAGAAAGAGAATTAAATTTTGATGAAGAAAAAACTATACACAAAACGAACAAAAGCTAAAACCAAACAAAGCCTAAACATACATCTGATTATGGGGATGTCAATGGGTTAGAAGAATTCTATACTTCAAAACCAATCTCTCTGTTCCATTATTGACTTGCTCACGGTTAGAATAGGGGGACTTGGGGTGAAATCAATTCCAAGTTAAGAGGGAGAATGCGTTGGGTGTGCACAAGGAAACATGTATCATGTAAGTGGAGGCTTGCCGTGACAAGTGGTTCACCAACCCCTTCTTTCCTGTCCTACGCATTGTAGGATCCAACCAAATGCAAAAACATTGTGCGCAAATCTCAAAAAATGTCACAAGTGAAGAAGAACTCGTCCTTCACAAATTCAAATTTCTTCAAACCACAGTAAGATCCCAAAAAAAAAGAAAACCAACATTTTTGGTTTTTTTTTTTTTTTGTTTTTGGCAAAAATTTGTAAGTAAAACTTTTAGTATGTTTGATAAAATAAATAAAAAAACTTCTGGTAATTTTTAACATCTTTTAAGTGTTCGGTAAAATAAATAGAAATTTTTAATAATTTTTGATAACTTTTTAGCATGTGCTACAAATTTTTTTAATAAGTTTTAATAATGTTTAAAATAAAATAACTATTATACCTCTTGTTAAATATTGATATCGGTAACTTGCCATGTAAAATTATTAATAACTTTTACCGTATTTTTTTTTTATTTTTTTTTTCCTTCTTAACAAGCCAGGAAGATATTTAAAAAAAAAAAAGAAAAAGAAAAAAAGAGTACGAACATTTGGAATTTTTTTTTTTTTATTTTTGGAGAAAAAGTGATAGGTAAAATTTTTGGCACCTTTGGTAAAATAAATAAAAATTTTTGAAACTTTTGACATCTAAATATTTAGTAAAATAAATAGAAATTTTTACTAATTTTTAATAAATTTTTTTGTTTATTTGATAAAATTTTTTAGTAATTTTTGACAATGTTTAAAAGAAATGACTATTATTTTTGTTGTCAATTCAGTAAAAATTAACGAACTGATAATTCAGTCATGTAAAATTATGAATAACTTTTACCAAAAATTAGTATTTTTTTTTTTTTTTTATTCTTTTCTCCCCCAAACAGGCCTAATAGATATTCTTTTTTCAAATTGACCTCCATTTTCAAATTTACGGACAGAGCTGGGGACTCTTGGGTCTAGTTTTTTTCCGGGTCACTTGGGCAATGGAGTGCAGGACTACATAGCCATAGACATCATGATGTGGTTAATCCGAGAAAAATCATATTGAAAGTAGAGCAAATTCTTTTACAAGGGGCAAAAGTCAGTAAAAACTGTAGCCAGTGGAAGAAAACTTGGATGCCTAAGGCTAAAGTCAGTGAAAATTGGAGTTAGTGGAAGAAAACTTGGTATGTGACCTCGATCTCTTAAAAAAGTACATGAATTTTTGTTTGTTTCCTCGTCCTCGTGCCAAATCCTGTTCCCCCCAAAGATTCATTTTGAGTCACTCCACAGTTCCCCCCAACCCCCCCCCCCACATGAAAAGGGTCACCCACTCAAAATATAATCGGTGCTTTTCAAGCTGTTATCCCTCACACACACTCTCTCTCTCTCTCCCCCTTTGCTTTTTTATCCACCTCACAACTAACTGAAACTAGCCCACCTCACCTACTCTCAGTGATCATACTTACTATTTCTTTCATACCCCAAAAAAATTTCCTTTCCCTTTTTTTTTCTTTTTTTTTGCAGCTCAGATGTTTGAAGCTTGGCTTCACTGGCTGTTTTCTGAATTACCCATCGGAGCTTTTCGAGGTAAGAACTACAAGAAATACTGTTTTGGAAGGCTTAGTTTTGTTTTCACTGTGATTTTATGGTTGGGCTTTTCTTTCATTGGGATTTGTGACGAGGTTCCAATGGTCTCAGTGCCTCTTGGATTTGAGATTTCTGGGTTTGATAAAAGTAGGAGTTGGGTGTCTGAAAATGGAGTTTTTGCATTTGGGTTCTCGGAGAAAGATGGCGATGGTTATAATGGGTTCGTTGTTGGTATTAGGTATAACATAGGAAACAAAGCTGCAAATATCCCCGTTTGGACTGTTGGTGGGGGTCTGGGGGTTTCTGTGAATTCCGTATTTAGGCTTGACATCGATGGGAAGCTGGTCTTGCTAGAAAACCCTAATGGTTCGATTATCTGGAGTAGTAATACCTCTAATATGGGTGTCCAAAAAGCAAGTCTTTTGAACAATGGTAATTTGGTACTGATGGATTTAGAAGATAAAGTGCTCTGGGAGAGCTTTAATAGCCCCACAAATACTCTACTTCCTAATCAGTCTCTCCAATTCCCTCAAAACCTTAGAGCCCCTTCAACAAAATCAGTTTCAAGTTACTACAGTTTTGTAATTCGTAGGTCTGGTGAGCTAGCTCTTGTGTGGGAAAACAATGTGACCTATTGGAGAAGTCACTTGAGCTCCTCTGCCGCTGTCAAGGAAGCAAGGTTTGATGTTAATGGTGTTTTAGGGCTATATGATGATGTCAACAAGTCTGTTTGGTCCATATCAAGTAGGGATGTTGGAGACCCGCATATGGCTTTGAGGCATCTTAGGATCGATTCGGATGGGAATTTAAGAATTTATACATGGGACGATGTGCTTCGTACATGGAGAGTTGGGTGGCAAGCTGTGGAACAATGTGATGTATTTGGTTCTTGTGGTTTATATAGCGTGTGCGGGTACAATTCGACAGGACCCGTTTGTGATTGCCTTTATTCGGATTCCTTAAACTGGGGTACTGGTTCCCCTGCTTCAGATTCTGGTGGTTCTGGGTGCAAGAAGATGGTGGATTTGGGGAACTGCAAGATGCGAACGAGCATGTTGATTATGAGACAAACGGTTCTGTATGGTCTTTACCCCCCACGAGATGTTGAGATGATGTTGAATGAGAAAGCTTGCAAAGAGTATTGCTCCAAAGACACTAGTTGCATTGCTGCAACTTCAAAGAATGATGGCTCGGGTTTCTGCACGATCAAAAGAACAAGCTTTATTAGCGGGTTCAGCCGTCCATCCGTCCCTGCAACTTCATTCTTGAAAGTATGTCTGGTTCCTCAAGCAGTTGCAGCCCGAGGTGCTAATGCTCACAACAATGGCGGATCGATTTCAACATTATCCAGTGGATTCATACCTCAGAGAGGTAGCATCAAGAAACTTATTGGAGCTGTTGTTTTGATAGTTGTGGTCACTATATTGGTTATCCTGGCCCTGGAGTTCCTTGTGTTTTGGTATCTCTATCGTCGAAGGAAAGTTAAAGCTCTGGCGAGGATTCCCTTCGGGAAGGATGCAAAGATGAATCCACATTACAGCATTCTCATTAGACTATCTTTTGAAGAGATAACAGAGCTGACAAACAACTTTTCAAATCAGCTTGGCCCTTCCACTTTTAAAGGTGTTTTCCCCAATAAAGCGCCGGTGATTGCTAAGGTGTTGAATGATGTGGTCGTACCAGAGAAGGATTTTCGAGTGGCAGCCTCAGCCTTGGGTGGAATGCACCACCGGAACCTGGTGCCTCTAAAGGGCTTCTGTTTCGAGTCAAAACACAAGCTTTTAATTTATGAGTATATCCCGAAGGGCTCCCTGGATGGGTGGCTGTTTGATACCAAGCTGGACCAAAATGAAGGGAATTGGGAGCAACGGCTTGAAATTGCCCTTGGAGTGGCGCGGGCTCTTGCTTATTTACACACTGGGTGTCAACAATGCATAGCTCATGGGGATTTGAAGCTCAACAATGTCTTGCTTGATGAGAAGTTAGTTCCCAAGTTGACTGACTATGGAATTAGGTTCTTACTGCAAAAAGAAGTAGGCTCTTCTTCGGAGTCTCTGCCAGAGAGAGATATTTACATGCTTGGAGAAATGTTGATTCAGATTGTAACCTGCAAGAGGGATACTCAGATGGATAATCTGCAGAACATTATCAACAAGTTGAACCAAGAACAAATATTTCAGACTAGCGAGGAGTGGAGAGGGGTTGAGAGAGTAGTGCGGATAGCCCTGTGGTGTATGCAAAATCAGCCATTTTTAAGACCTTCAATTGGTGAAGTGGTTAAGGTATTAGAAGGTACCCTTTCAGTGGATAGGCCTCCATTTGGACGTGAGAATCAGATTGACAACCAAGAGATATCAGAGTTAGAGGTAGAATTGTTATAAAAAAACCCTGGCTTGAATTTGGATTTGGAGGTATTGGGAGAATTGTAGCTGTATTAGGCTCTGCACCTTGGGGGTTCAACCGGGATGCAGGACAATGTCTGGGAGTTCAAATTTTTTGCTGGATCGAAACCCTGGATGTGAAAGATATTCTCAAATGAGTAGGCAACTTTGACATTCTTGTTAAAGGAATGTTTTTTTTTTTTTTTTTTATTCTGATTACTGAGAATACCTGCACCTCAGGTTTCACTTTTGAACTCCTTTCATATCTGAAAAGTATTTCCACATTCAGTTATTTACTCTTTTAGCATTTTGTAGCATTTTGCCCAGGCATATTATTTGCTTCGTAGTAATTTTCAACCCAAAAAAAAAAAAATTGTCAACTCAACGCACAAGACTTTTGCATTACAGGATCTGGTAGGGTCTAACGTACTCGACCTTTCCTTTCCAAACAAGGAAGCTGTTTTCAGGTTTGAAACCCCTGACCCTGAGTGGTAATGGAACAATTTTACCATTCGTCTAAATACTTTTTAGAAAAAAGAAAAAATGGAAAAAGAAAGAAAAGAGTGAATTGAACTGTATTGTCTACCAGCACTGTATTATCATTTGGTTGTCATCCATTAGAAAAAGTTGTGTAAACTGATTTTATATGCTGCAACCATTTCTTTGCAATCATGCTCTTTGGTTTTACAGTTGCCGTTTTCCATGCTGGTTAGGTTCCTTTGTTCAGTAACGGTGCTCAGTTGTTTCTGGGCCAGCCCCTTGTTTTTAAATTCTAGGTAGTAACAACAATTAACTTGAAGAGCAAATTGTTACTTGGATGGTGACTGATGATTTACAGATACTCGGTAAAATACAGTCAATGTTAAAAACGTTATTTTAAAATAGCCTTTTCTGAAAAGGCGTCTTCTGAACACCAGGATTCCTGCAGCAGTTATAACAAATACAACCTCCTATAGTCCTGTGTATGTATATATATATATATGTATATATCCATGTATACCTATCTAATATTATGAAAAAGTATTTTACTTTTCAATACATATATATATATATATATGTATCCATATGTGTGTATTTATATGAGAAAGAGAGATGGGAGGCTGAGGGATGGAGGTCATCTTTTCACTGTTCAATGCATATATATACATGTGTATCTATGAGAGAGAGAGAGAGATGGTGGTGGGTTCCGTGTCTTGTGACACGGACATCCCTAGTACATCTATATAATATAGAGAATGGGTGTTTTACGTTCAAATATATATATCCATGTGTATCTATATGGAAGGAGGGGTTACAATACGAGAGAGAGAGAGAGAGAGAGAGAGAGGTGTTGGGGAGGGGTTGGGAGAGAGAGAGAGACGTTGGGGGAGGGACTTTTGTCCCATGTAGCAAAAATTTTTGTTTGTGTGTGTGTGTGTAAAAATTTTGAAATTTTAATGTTAAAAAAATTAAAAGTTAAGGAAAGTAAATTATTTTGAAATGATGGTTGAATGTTTGTCTTTGATTTTTAAAAAATAATTCATGGTAAAATTTTAGACGAGAATTTTAAAAATTTTTGGAGTTTTATGAAATTTTTTGGTACATTTCAAAATAATTAGATTGATATTTGTATCCAAAATGTGGAAGCTTTTGAATTTTTGAAATTTTTTTTAGTTCAAACGTTTCTTTTTTACATGCCAATTTGAAATTTTAGATACATAAACTTTTACATTCTTTGGAAGGATTATTTTTAATCGTTGAATTTGCTCAATAGTCGAAATTATTTTTATTTTTCTTTCCACTTTAATTGTCTTTCGGTCACTATTTTAGTATCTTTTAAATAGTGATTTTTATTTTTATAAGTTATTTTAATAGTTTTTAAATTTGATTTATTTATACATGAAATTATATTTTTGTATCTTTAAGCACATGTAACTTTTAGTATGTGTGTGTGTGTGCGCGTGTACATTGCAGTAGCACAACGAAGGAAGGGAATGAAATCCTTAACCTTAAATTTGCTCTCCTAGTTCGATTTGATTTGTCGGCATTGGTGGTCTCACTGTTGTTCATTGAGTTCAGAAGGAGAGAATAGCAAAAAAAAAAAAAAAAGATGATTAATCAAATAATAAGGGAAGGATTGAGTTTGAAAATCTATATAATACGGAGAATGGGTGTATTACTGTTCAAATATATATATTCATGTGTATAAATGTGGAAGGAAGGGCTGCAACATGTGAGAGAGAGAGAGAGAGACGCTGGGGAATGAACTTTTGTTCTATGTGGCAAAAGTAGTTATTTGTGCGTGTGTGTGTAAAAATTTTGAAATGTTAAAAAAAACTAAAGTTAAGGGAAGTAAAGTATTTTGAAATGATGGTTGAATGTTTATATTTGATTTATAAAAATAATACATAGTAAAATTTTAGTTGAGAATTTTAAAAAACTTTTGGAGTTTTATGAAATTTTTTGGTACATTTCAAAATAATGATATTTGTGTCAAAAAGGTGGAAACTTTTGAATTTTTTGGAGTTTTTTTAGTTCAAACGTTCCTTTTTTACATGCCAAATTGAAATTTTAGATATATATACTTTTATATTCTTTGGATTTACTAAAAATTTTGAATTTGTGTCATTTTTAGTCGTTGAATTTGCTCAATAGTCGAAATTATTTTTATTTTTCTTTCTGCTTTAATTATCTTTTTGTCACTACTTTGGTATCTTTTAAATAGTGATTTTTACTTTTATGAGTTATTTTTATAGTTTTTAAATTTGATTGATTTACACATGAAATTATATTTTTGTGTTTTTAAGCACATGTAATTTCTAGCACATATATGTGTGTGTGTACACATTGCAACAGCACAACGGAGGAGGGAATAAAATCCTTAACCTTAAATTTGCTTTCCTAGTTCGATTTGATTTGTCGGCGTTGGTGGCCTCATTTTTGTTCGTTGAGTTTAGAAGGAGAGAATCATAAGAAAAAAAGATGATGAATCAAAGAATAATGGAAGAATTGACGAGTTTGAAAAATATAACTACATTGCCAAAAAATGTCTTTTAAAAAAGTTTGTCCTCTGAAAGTGTATTTTGGAATAGCATTTTCAATATTAATAGTATTTTACTAAATACTTGTAAATCATTTGTATTATGCTAAATATTATGCTAAATATTGATTAAATTAATATCCTAACAAAAAAAATTCCATTGGTCTTTGTTAACAAATTTATCAAATATAATAAAAATATATTTTTATATTTTATAGTTTTTTATCTACTTATACTCTCCATGATCATTTCCGAACAAAAATTAAATAAAATCAAATTGTTATTCGTTCAAAAAATAAAAAATAATGGCCGGGGGAGAGAGAGATAGATAGAATGATAAATAAAAAAGAAGAACAAAAAGGAGGAGGAGGAGAAAAAAAATACAGAATGAAGAAGTGAATATCGCTATTTCAAAAGGCTAGGCCTTCACCCTTCTTCAATGGCAAGTCATGAAGTATCACCCAAGCTCAGTTTGCATGGATTGTTAGTTAATTTATTTCACCGTTCTAGGACTCCAATTTATTTTTATTGGAGAATGTAGGAAAAAATATATATTTTGGAAAAATAAAAAAAAATTGTAACTATTTGTTTATTTGAACTTTTTTTTGAAAAAATCATATGTTTTTTTAAGAGATAGGAAATGTCATGAATTATTTCCAAAGAGTTAGTGTATCTTTATGATTATTCAAAGCATCTTCCAATCTATTTTAAAATTTACTATAAGTTAATTATATGCATAATATGTTATTCTAGTGTTTGTTTTCTTTTTTACTATTCTCTGTTTAATCGTCTGTCAACGTTTTAAGCTCTCGACTCATTGGTTTTCTACTTAATTGTCCTGAGCTACGTGACTTTGGTAAGAACCTAAAACAGATTCAAGTTAAGTGTAAGAAAATTGACAAGAATAAATAAATAAAATGCATACTAGAAACTTATAAAAATTTATTTACTTATACTTAAGTAGAAAAGGATTCACAATCTTATTGTCTTTGGTACCATGATGACGGAAGCTTAAAACACAAAAGAGGAGAAAACAAAATAAAAGAGGTAGAAATACTTTAAATCAAACTTCTTCTTATTATAGTGACTGGAAGCTTAAAATTACTGAAAAGTTAAGAGATAGTAGAATAGAGAGGTTGTAAATAGAAATGTGTCGGAACAAAGAGTCAGACATTTCCTTTTATACACAAAATAAAATACTATTCGGTTTCAAAACAGGGGCGAACCCAGGATTTTTAATTTGACTGGACTGACATAAAATTTTATAAATAGTCTACCTTATGCTCAAATTTGATGATTTAAAAATATAAAGTTTTTTATTATTAGTATATTATTTTAATATATTATACTATTATATAATAACAATAAATTTTATGATTTAGTAAATATATAATACTAATAGTATATTATTTTTAATATTTGATATTACTACATAATTATTTACCTGGGACTTTATAAATGTGATTCTGTGAACCATGTCTATCCAGTTCAAATAAGTTAATTCGGTCGGACTAATAGGCGGAAATTAAGAAAAAAAAAACAAACAAATTGATTAAAAAACAAACATGCCGCATTGGAAATAAGGAATGTATAGTTACATACCTCGGGCAGAGGAAAATCAAAAGACCTTAGGTAGTAGAAAAGTAAAGCACAGACCGCAGTCACTTCCGCAATCACTTTCACCGCTTTTACAAAACGCAGACCGCAGTCAATTCCGCAATCACTTTCACCGCTTTTACTTTTTTGGAGAAGACAGAAATTAGGGTTTAAAGTGAAGGGAGTGGGGTTAGTTACAAAATTTAAATTGAGTTAAAAAATTTTTAATTGGGCTAAAAAAATTTAAACTGGACTAAATCTAAAAAAAATAAAAAAAATACATTTAAAAAAAAAAATTTTTTTGGGCAAGCCACCTGGGCTACAGCCCAGGTGAGCCCATGACTGTGTCTGCCCATGTTTCAAAACCTTTGAAATCCAATTACATGACAAATATATGATACAAAACAGTTTATATTCTTGCAGGTTACATGTGTTATAAAGATACAGTCGATCAACCTGTTTGGATGACAAAAACTTTTTTACTTTTAAGCTTTAAGAAAAGCCACTGAAAATATCCACATGTCTTTATCTAGAGTCTTCTAGGGTTTTCGAGACTTGATAAAGAATCAAAGCACATGAACGACTGTCTTTGGGTGGAATCCCCCATGATTCATTTACATGGCTTTGTCTTTGCCTTTTTATTTGAAGGCATCAATAGCTGTTTTGATTAAATCTTGAGACGTTAGCAGATTATCATCAGGATTTTGGAATTTTCCTATTAAAATAGTCTCTTTCAAATGGATAGAGTAAATATCTATAGACATATTTTTTGTAAAGGTGAATTTTTCAAAAGTGTTTTTAAATTGATCTTTCATATATTCCAAGCGCTTTACCATTATTTGCAATTTATTGGCATTTGGATATTTTCTTTCCAAATTCTTCTTGAGTTGAAGCAATGATATCTAGCCTTAGGTTCTGGAGTTTATTCAGTCTTGCTCTGTTTATAAACAATATTGACTTTCTTGATCTTAGAGTTTTTCAAAATAAATTTTAAAAAAAAAATCCATTGGTCTCTCTCTTAACAAAATTTTAAAATATAATAAAAATATCATTTTTTTATATTTTATAGGTTTTTATCTAATTATACTCTCCATGAATATTTTTGAACAAAAATTCAATAACATCAAATTGTTATTTGTCCAGAATATAAAAAATGATGGTCAGGGGAGAGAGAGAGAAATAAAAAAATAAAAATACAAATAAAAAAGAAAAAGAAAGAAGAAGAAGAAGAAAAGACTGAAGAAGAGAATAATGCGATTCCAAATGGCCAGGCCTTCACCCTTCTTTATTGGCAAGTTAGGAAGTATCACCCATGCTCAGTTTGCGTGGACGTTTAATTAATTTATTTCATCGTTCTAGGACTCCAGTTTGTTTTTATCGGAGAATGTAGGAAAAATATATATTTTGGAAAAAAAATTGTAACAATTTGTTTATTTGAAAATTTTTGAAAAAATCATATGTTTTTATAAAGATAGCAAATGTCATGAATTATTTGCAAAGGGTTGGTGTATCTTTATAATTATTCAAATCATCTGATGATCTATTTTAAAATTTAAATTTAAATAGAGTTTAATATATTATTTATATTTAGTAAGTGTTTACGTGGGTCACTCCCTTTTCCTTTCATATTTAAAGGTTAAATATACTTTTAAGTTTTTATTTTATTTTATTTACCAAATAACTACTTTTTTTGAAAAACAAAACTTCAAAAAAAAATTTTCTGAAAAAAAAAATTACCAAACAAAAATAGCATTAGGTAAAAAGATCTTAGTTGAAATTTAAACCCATAACCATAAAAATAGATTAAAAAGTTTAGTTGAAAAAACACTCAGTTAAAACTTAAAAAACTGATATTAAAAAGGGATTAGATTAATTGTATCTCATACAAATTTAAATAGGTCAACATATTTTTTTTTCATCTTACAGAGTCAAATATTAATTTTTTAATAAAATAGTGAAATAAAAAAAAATAAAAGTTCACTTAATTTTTACCTATACACCAACTGAAATTGGATTCCAAAACATAATTGAGAGATTTATCTATTTTCAGGGAGCTTCGGCTTCTGATTTCTTATTCAGGAACGATACATATATATACATGTATGTATGTATATGCGAAGAATGTGGTGCCGACCGTAGCGAAGTTCCGATCAATCTTCTTCAGAAATTGTAGTATGTTTTAGCTTTCTACTCTAATTTCTTGCAAGTCGAGTCCTAGAAAACCTTTTTGCACTAATGGGTTTTTGATTCGTTGGTTGAGGCATGTGCTTATTCAGAATTAGTTTCTTTGCGATGAATTTGATCATCCAAACTTGGCTCTGCATATTGGAGAGGATGTTGATATTTCAGTGCTAGTGTTTCAGAAAATATTCCCAGAAAGGGACTTTTGCGAAGAGCAATCAATTTGTAGAAAATTTGTGCTATACTAGGTGGGTAGTTAAATTCTGGTAATTAAATCACATTTCTTTTCGAATTGGTAAATTCTTGTTTTACCCAATCTTGTTTCCTATACTTGTGAACAGATATTTGTGTTTTGTGCTTGTCAAATGCGATTTATTGTTGAGTGAAAGTGCACACTTTTAAATAAACAAGAATTTTATTTAGGTAAACTTTTGTGCGAATAACACTAGCACTCTCGCACCCAACCTTGAAAAAGTGATCTTATGCTCTAGGCTTCTCACTCTAGTTTGCTACAAATGAAAATCAAGGTGACCTATTTATACTAGTCCATAGGTTGATGGTAGAAATATCCATGGGTCCAGAAGTTTCTTGGAAAATATCTATGAAAAATTCTAGCTAATTCAAGTAGCTTGCTAAAGAAACGTATTTATAAGAAAATTATGGAAATTCAATAACTGTTAGAACACATAGATAACTCTAGAAAGTTAGGGATGATTCTTAACATTTATATGCTTAATCCTCAAATACAACTAGCTAG
>QLOD02000010.1:22567467-22579615 GCA_003260245.2 Sideroxylon spinosum | reverse complement strand
ATTTGCCCTAAATTTGATTCCCGCTTTTATTTATTTGTATCATTTGCGAAAATTTGAAAGAGAAGAACTTTGTCCAGTGAAGATGTATTCAATACTCACTAAACCAATGTCCTTGTTTTCAACATCCAAACATCCAAATTAACGAATAGATAGGAGAATAGAAATTAGAGTACAGCTTAAATTTCTTTGCTAATTCCACCCAAATTTAGTTTCTCTTTGATGAGTAAATTTTAGGACAAGACAAATACACACCCTTCAATGATCTGCAAAAACCAAACCTCTATCTATGTCCTATTGGTTGATTTTCTTATGTTTACCTAATCTTGTTACCCAAACCTGTGAATGGTTTTTTTATTGTGCTTGTCATTTGTTATTTATGGTTGGGTGAAAGTGCACACTTTTAAATAAACAAGAATTTTATTTGGGCAAACTTTTGTACAAATCACACTAGCATTCATACTTTCTCTCTCACACTCTACTTTCGAAAGGAAATTATACTCTAGGCTTCTCACTTGCTTACAATGAAGCTCAGACAGCATAAGATCAGCAGAAGTGGGAGAAGGGGGGATTCTTTTTCGAAGAAATGATACTTATTTATACTAGTCCATAGGTTGGTGGTCTTGAAGTTTCTAGGAAAATATCTATGGAAAATTCTAGCTAATTCAAGAAGTTTGCAGCCAAAATGCTAAAACAAGTCTCTCAATATTTTCTCGCGAGTCAGACCGAGCTTCCCGCTCTCTTCCAGCACGTGAATTGATGAAAACTGTACACCTGTTGTACTGTACCGTGGGGGGCAAGCCGCATGCACCCCCCTCCCAAACTTCTCTATGTTTTCGCTGCACTCCACTCTCTTTAGTCAAGCATCTGCTCTTTTTCGAGTGTCTTGAGTGTAACAAGTATGAATTGCAACTCTAATAAAAATGAATAATTAGTTATTTTTCATGTACATATAAATATATTCATAAATTTGTTGTGTCGTGATAATTTTGAAATTTTACTTGTCGGCATATTCGTATTGTGTCATATTCATCCTTTTTAGATGGTTAATAAATGACATACGTTTTAATTTTTATTTGCAGAAATTAAACAAATCCAGTTGTTTGGATTGATTGATTTTGCTTATGGCGCCAGGAGATAAGACAATCTTTTGTTTCTGTCACTGGGGAGGCGAGAATGTGGTAGGGAAAGATGGATGTGTCACGTACAAGGGTGGTACCACTGAGCAGTTTCTAGTGAAGTCGGGTATATCATATGAGGAATTCAAGGCAATTGTTTTTGATAGACTAGGCATAGAGCCTTTTGGCAAGTTGTTGCACTTTACCGTGAAGTTCAACAAGAAGCAATTGATACGCTTAAAAGACCAGAATGGAGTTGATCATTTAATACAATTCAATGATGATTTTGCACATGTGTATGTTTCAAATGATGAGGCGGAGCCCACTGCGATGCCTGTTGTGGATGGCTGCGATAGCATGAGGTAAAAGAATCTCTACCTTTGCTTTTGGGACTGGGAAACTGGTTGTTATTTGAGTTGTGGCAGTACATAAGCGATTAATGTTTATGCATCTTTAATTTGTGTAGGGGCTCAAGAATTGAGGTCGAACCAAGTCAAATCCGGTCCGAGGAAGAACATGCTAGTGAGGACCATTCAACATCAGCACCTGTGTCTACCTCATGTAATGGTGCAGCGACACGAGGGCCACTTGCCTCTACCACATGGGATGAAGTTCTCGTCGGAGAAGGGCAAGCATTCGAGAATGCTGATGCTTTTCGGCAAGCAATATTCAAATATACAATTGCCAAGAAGTTTCCATACAAATTCAGTCATAATAGGTCAAACTACATGAGTGTTCGATGTGCCATGGATGGGTGCCAGTGGAAAGTAACTGCCAGCCTCGAGGCTTCTACAAACTTTGTTTCAATTAAGAAGTTTGTTGACCGTCATTCGCACTCTCTACTGGATCAAACTAACTTTAAACCCAAATTCAGGGCTAAACTGATGGGAAGCATCATTAAGAAAGAGGGCTTGGATTGTCCGGCATTGCCGCGAGAACTTAGCTTTGACTCTTTGGAGAATTTTTCCATTCCACTGACCTATCACCAGGCATGGAGTTTGAAGGAGAAGGTAAAGAAGGAATTCGAGGGAAAATTGGAGAATCTGTTTAAGCTAATACCTGGGTTTTGTAACCGCCTACTGGAGGCTATGCCCGGCACCGTAGCTGTATGGTCATGTACGGAAGACAACATATTCAAGCGCCTTTTTGTTGCATATGAGTGCTCAATGCGTGGCTTCCATGCTGGATGCAGACCTTTGATTTTTATTGATGTTCGCCACTTAACTGGTCCAAGCAAAGGCAGTTTATTAGTCGCATCGTCTTTGGATGCAGACAATGGGATGTACTCACTTGCTTATGGTGTGCTCACTTCAGAGGACGAGCGAGACTGGCTTTGGTTTCTACAGCATTTGAAGCTTGTGGTAAGAGATCGTGCTGTCGTCATAGTTTCTGACAGAAATCCATCGATTCTACCAGGCGTGGACAAGATTTTTGGCGCGGATAATCATGCTCATTGTTATCGTCATGTGGAAGAGATTTTCAGTATGTTCATTGACACTACCCGTGAATTAAAGTTGAAAAGTCATGAAAAGGAGACTGCATGTCAGTACCTAAACGAAATTGCTTACGCACGAACCGTAGAGTTATACAATAGAGCCCTCACTAAAATGCATGCACTCCACAAGGAGTTGTACGAATGGGTGATCGCTAGTGGGCCTGAGCACTGGTCTAATGCGTTGTTCAATAAACCTCGTTGGGATTGGCTGAATAGTAATCTTGTAGACTCGCTTAGTGCCTGGCCAGAGGAAGAGAGCTTGTTGCAGATTCCAAAAATGATGGGGGCTCATTGCAAGAAGTTATCAGAGATTTTGCGTAATAAGAAAGATGAATTGGTTAATTGGAAACTTCCTTTTGCCCCCAAGATTGTGGAAAAGCTTTTCAAAAACCAAAAGCTTGGTCACGATCTAGCTGCAGCCTTTCAATCGGCTTTCGAGGTCGAGGTGCAGGAACACTATGCAGGCAGAGTTGTGGTCAATCTCAAGTTTGGCACTTGCACCTGTTTGGAGTGGCAAATGACTGGTATTCCATGCCCACACGCATGCCGAGCAATTGCATTGGCTAATGTTGATGCTTATCAGTGCGTAGCTGGTTGGTACAAGAAGGAGGTGCAGGAGCTGATATATGCTGAAATGCCATGTCCTAATGAAGTTGGTACTGCTGGTTTCGAAAGCATAGAAAATGGTTCTGATAACAATGTCGTCCTCGGTCCCCGTCCACCAAGAACTAAACGACCACCTGGCCGCCCACGAAAGAATCCAATTGAATCCGAAGTCCTGCACATTAGACATCCGCGCTGCTCTATCTGCAATGGAGTTGGGCACAAACGAAAAGAATGCAAAGGATCTTCGTGGATCTGGGAACCATGTGGATGATACAAGGGATGGAGGGGCTACAGTGTTTTTTGCACTTCAACTGCTGAAATGTGAAGTGTTAACAATCAGATTTTTTTCTTCTCCAAATGATTAACGGTGAAATTTTATTTTAATTAAGTTAATTCAGGACCACTAGATTTTCTGAAGAAAAAAATCTGACCGTTGATACTTTTACACTTCAATAATTGAATTATAAAAGGTAATGCAACCCTCTCCATCCAGAATATGAGCACTGATTCATAGAACTTTTTCACTTTCCTGTAAGGCGTTTCAAATAGATCGTAGAATTTTTTTTTGGTGTTCCAAGTCTGATTTAACTGACATAACTTAGTCCTGTTGTACTATGTCGTATGACAATTAAATCATGTAACCGGTTACTACTTGCTACTGATTGTTCTATTTTTACTTGGACTTCCTTGTTACTAAACTTGAACATGACTTTTTGTTTTTCTTATGCTGTCAATGACATTACTGTGAATTTGCTGGTTAAAGCTGGAATGATGAAATGTCGACAGGTACCTTATTTACAAATTATAAGTACTTTTTGTTATTTTTGAAGCTCTATTGCATCAAATCATGATAGTAACACTTGGTCATACAGGATTCCCTTATCATTTGTATCATGTAGTGACAAAGGACTTAAGAAACTAACCAGAGAACCAGTTATACCCTAATCTTCTTTTTTAAAACAAAATTTGGCATCTAAATCTTTTTTTTTTTTTTTTTGGGTTCGAACCACAAATAGAATAAACCATCTCCTATAATCATAAATTTGACATGTAATAATGTCTTATCGTTTGTGAACTATAAGAATGAATGTTTTAAGAAATCAAGTTCGAAACGATCGTCTATACCATAGTTATATTTTTTAGAAATTTTTTTGTTTTAACATCAACACTTAGTGTATAAATAAGTTTAATTTAACATAAAAACAATTATACTTAGAATCAAAACCCAATTAATACAACTAGAGAGAGAGAGAGATATTTTCCATTCTATTTTCAAAATTCTTTGTTATTCTTATATCGATTCATAATCAATAATTTTTATAGTTTTGAATTCTTCATTTATTAATTTATCAGAATTTATGTACCAAATTTTCAATCATCTCATTTTGTCATGACTTATTCATGACATTTTTCCAACAACTCAATGGCCGAAAGTTGGCTACGAGCATCTCATCTCATTGGAACGGGCTGTCGATGCGACCGATCAACTGCTCCCTCCACTATTTTATCGATCTCAAATGCAAAGAAAATCTTAATTTCCTAATACTTCACATGTTCATGAACAATTAGAGTTTGTGGGAAGAGATGAGAATAAAAAAAAAAAAAGGGAATCACAACAAATAATGCTTAATGGTTTTTTTCAGATTTTTTTTAGTTGCAAAATTAATCTTCATGACTTTGGAAATTAAATTTTTAAAATTTACATTTTTTGGATTTCCAAAATTGTTTTCATAAAAATGAAAGTATTTTATCAAAAATCATTTTGTTTTAGTTTTTCCTCAATTTATATATATATATATTTTTTTTTTTTTTGTAACAGGAGACTTTACGGATTTTGTTAAGATCGAAACTTTTCGAAAAACCGACATATGCTTTTACACACTGGGTCCAAGTCAATCGCGACATCCTTCTAATTTAATGGATAGATAGGGGACTCTCTAAGAATTGTTAATATTTAGAGTTAAACTCCCAACCTCTTGTTGGGAAGATAAAAACGTTAGCCGAGTCACCCAAGCCTTTTTAAAACTCAGAAATTTATAATTTCAATTTTTTTTTCCTTAGACAGATAAGTCAGTCTTACCAGAGACAAAGACAAAGATAAAGACAAGACAACAAATAAATAATAAAAAGTTTTTGTTTCATATCGTAAATCTTACAAGTAACAAAACTTGAAAATTAAGGCATTCAAAAGAAATAATTATTATTACACAAAATAAAAATAAATAAACATAATGCCAGATCTTACCGACTACTGCAACACAAGTCGGTTTGGTACCGTCTTCCTCAAATTCAGATCAGAGATGAAACTAATAGTTCCTCATACCTAGCTCTCTCTCTCTCTCTCTTCACTTCTCACTATTTTTCTTTCTACGGCCCTTCCATTCTCTCACTCAATCCTCTCTTCGTCCACTCTATCCATCAATGCTCTGTATTTAAGGATCTTTCCGGATCGGAGGTGAGTGATAACATTTCCTCTCTCTCTCTCTCTCTCTATATATATATATATATACACGTGTGTGTGTATCTATTTGTGTATATATTTCGGTGCCCCATTTTCTCATGATTTAATTTGAGAGCGTATTTTTCGTTTGACTACCAAATTACACTTGAAATATTTTGCTAATCCGATTCTATTGGGATTAGGGTTTTGGATCGATGAAGGAGTTGAATTCAACAACGGATCCAATTGGGCAAAACCTGATAAAGCTCATAAGCAATGTGTGTTTCTCAGTCTTTGTGTTCTCGGTGCTCATATTCACTGTGATTGCCATCACATACCAACCTCCCGATCCCTGGGAATCTTCTAGAGCGCTTACTAGGGTTTTTACTGAAGTTGAGAACGCCACTTTCCAAAGTGACACTTCTATACTCAAAACCGGTGAAGATGTTGCCGCCGCTTCCCCTGCTGTATTGCCCGACAATGACACTGTGGTTCTCTCTGAGGCGGTGATTGAGAAATCCGAAGAGAATATGACTAATCTGCCATTGAAAACGGGTTGTGAGGAGATGTCTGTGGTGAATTGCTCGGACCCAAGGGTTTTGATTGCCATTGAAAAGTTTAATTTGAAGATTTTCAGGTCAATTTTGTTTCTGGGGTATCAAACGCCAGTCAATGGGTCAAGAGCGGACGAGTGTGATGTCGCGTGGAGGTTTAAGAACAAAAAGGATAAGTCTTGGAGGAAGTATAGGGATTTTCGAAGGTTTAGGATTGGGTCTGATAATTGTACCTACATGGTGGTTCATGCAAAGGGTTGGCATTCAGGCATAAATGCCCGCAGGCCAAGGCTTAGATCTAATGCAACTAGAAGAGGTGGGACTGCTAAAGTTGTTCCTCCATTTCGTGATGATGAGATTAATGACACAATCCCTGTGTTGGGTTCAGACATGGATTTTAGGAAGGGGAAATACTTGTACTATTCACGTGGAGGGGATTATTGTAAGGGGATGAATCACTACCTTTGGAGCTTCTTGTGTGCTCTTGGGGAGGCTCAATATTTGAATAGAACATTTGTGATGGATTTGAGTTTTTGCTTGTCTGCAGCTTATACTGCTAGTAATAAAGATGAGGAAGAAAAGGATTTTAGGTTCTATTTTGATTTTGAGCATTTGAAAAAGGTGGCATCAATTGTTGAGGAGGCTGAATTTCTTAGGGATTGGAAAAAGTGGGATAAGACCCACAAAAAGAAAATCCCGGTCAGAAAGGTCGCAAACCATAAGGTCACACCAATGCAGCTTAGAAAAGATAAAAGCACAGTTATTTGGAGGCAATTTGATGCTCCTGAGCCAGAAAACTATTGGTATAGAGTTTGTGAAGGCCAAGCTGCAAATTACATTCAGAGACCATGGCATGCTCTGTGGAAATCAAAGAGACTGATGAATATAGTTTCTGAGATTAGTGGCCGTATGGACTGGGATTTTGATGCGGTTCATGTGGTTCGAGGAGAGAAAGCGCAGAATAAGGAGCTGTGGCCCCGTTTGGATGCTGATACATCCCCCGATGCCCTTGTTACAAAGCTTCAAGGGGTTATTAAACCTTGGAGGAATTTGTACATTGCAACCAACGAACCATTCTACAATTACTTTGATAAATTGAGGTCTCATTACAAGGTTCATTTGCTTGATGATTACAAGGAATTGTGGGGAAGTACAAGTGAGTGGTACAACGAAACGAGGCCTTTGAATGGTGGCCGCCCTGTTGATTTTGATGGATATATGAGAGTTGAGGTGGACACTGAGGTCCTTTATAGGGCAAAAACACGAGTGGAGACATTCTACAACCTGACCAGTGATTGCAAGGATGGGATCAATACCTGCTGACCAGGTTGGAGATACTTTTATTGCTTCCTGTAACTTGTTATGCATTTCTCTCATTGTTTCTAATATTTTCATTTTCAGAACGATAATGCCAATACATGTCATTGCTTTTTTTTTTCCCCCCCTCTCTTGTGGTTGTTTATTCAGTTAATATACTGTTAATATTGATTGAACAATTATATTGGTCATGTCAAGTCTGTACTTACATGATAGATTCACTTTTTTCATCCTTTTCTGCTTTACGTATGTTTGCTGTTATTGACTTTCTCTTGAGACAGGATATCTATCATGATATTTTTTTCATTTTTTGTTCTGCCCATGGTATTTACTTGCACTTAGTGGCAATTCAAAGAATTAAAAAAGGTGCACTTCCTATTTCCTAAAAACTAAAGAATTTGGAAGGTGGTCATGACGATTCCTTCAAGCCTTTTGTATGAATCAGCGAAAAGTAAACCCATTTCGTGTGAGATATAGCATGATGTTCTTGTTTTGTTATTGTTTTGCTCCAAGCTGTTTTTTTTTTTTTTTTTTTTTTCTTTTAAGGGTTCAGTTATGGCTATTAATCAATTGGATTAATCTGTAAGACATCCCCCTATACAGATGACATTCTCTCCTTGCAAGATCGCACCAATTTTTGTCCAGTCTGCTTTCCCAAGCATTATTTTCCAGAAGTTTACACTGATTTCCATGTAAATATAAAAATGAATGTGAAAATCAATGATGTGGTTTTTTTCTTTTTTTTTTTTTCTTCCCCCCCCCCCCCAACAAAAAAAATCAGTGAGGTTGCTCTTATTTTGTACGGTATACTCATGGGGACAGAATGTTGGACATTGCCATATAATTTCCAGTTTGCGGACAAAATGGATGGATTGCTTCAACTATATTACATAGACTCGGGGATGAGTGTTGAGTGTGGATACTTGTCAAAGAGTCAGATTCATTAGTTTGTTATTAATTAATGGATATGGGAAAACATTTATATATTTAATGTAATTATTTTATTTTATTGGATAATATGGAATTGCCAAGGTTCAGTTAAAGTGTTTCATGTATAATGTATAAGTTTTATGCATAATTATGTGTTGATATTGAATTGTTAAATATGTTTATATAGGTATTGAATTATTTTGGGACACATATCCCATACCTTTACCCAAGTACCCTTATCCAAATGTCAAGTATCCAACCCGGTATTTCATAAATTTAGAAGAGTCTGTTTCGCATAGCCTTCAACCATGTGAATCACTTACAATAGATTTGTGATGGCGAACTTGTAGCGATTACAACTCTTTGAATTACTTACAAGAGATTTTGATGACTAATTTGTACTTGTAGCAAGTAATGACAAAATATACTTAAGAGTAATTTTAGGTTTTCCTCTTTTGCCTAAATGGCTTTGAGCTTGTTTCATTTTCTATATTCTCCCCTTAATTTCAGTGCATCAGCCATATAAATTTATTTTATTTTATTTCCCTTCTAGTATAAGAATCAGGATCAATTTAGCAGATCATGCGGAGATACTTGTTTAGATGCGCTTCATCTCATTGAATATGATGTTGAAAACACCAAACAAAACTAAATTTTATTGTATGTCTTCTATATTTCTCTCTCTCAATTCAATTGCATATGTGGACAATGCTTGCTTTGATGAATAGCATACTTTGTCATAAAAAAAAAATGTTATGTTCTGTTGTGTGGTTCCCCTTTCGCTTGAATGCGTGAGGTCACTGGTTCTTAGAAAAACATCACAGTACAATAAGAAATGGATTTTATGGGAAATTCAAAAAGGGACTGTAGCTATGAATCTATTATTTCTGGCTCTTCCATGTTCCAGCTATTACTTGGTGCAACCTGATCATGCAATGGTATATACTCCTGCACAAGCAAATAAACCTTTCACTGTTTGGACCTGCTCATACAACTTATATATGATTTCTTACCAGTATTAGTTATGAGGCTCATATCCTATGTTACACGGAGTTGGGTACAGGTAAATGACTAGTGTCGGATTCATTAATTCTCTTAAATATGAGGGAACTTAGGAAAATATTCATATATTTGACATAATTATTTTATTTTAGAGGATAATATGGTATGTACAAGGTGCTATTAGGGTATTTATGCATAAAATATAAGTTTTATGTATAATTATGTGCTAAAATTGAATTAGTAAATATGTTTATATGAATGTCCAGTTACATATGCGACACATATGTCATCCTTTTACCAACTGCTTTTTGTCCAAGTGTTATCATATGTTTAGAAGAGCGCATGTAGCATAGGCTATTACTTATATTTGTGTTCATACTTAAAGCTTTCATGCCTTTGATGTAGCTTTCACCATTCTGTGGATCAGTTTGAAGTTTCATTTGAATAAATCTTCTTCTTGTTGTAATTTATTTATTTATTTTTTAAGAAAAAAATCTTGCATTGACAGTGCCTGGAGTTCTAAAGGTTGTCTCCTTTCCTCGACCCCTCCCTGTTTTGTTTGCGTTGTCCAATTTACAAAAATCATATTTAACTCGAATGTGGACACAAAACAAAAGTAAAATTAGCCTACACGGCTAGTTTAGTGGTAAGAGTTTTACAAATGAAGTAGAGGTCACCAGCTCAATATATATATATATATATAGAGAGAGAGAGAGAGAGTAAAATTAGGGGTAGATTAGGAGCTCTAGAGTACCATAGAAGTGGGTGCACGCACACTGGTTTTTTTTTTTTTTTCCAAATTTTTTATTTTAAATAAAACAAAAAATCTTAAAAATTTGGCCAAAGTGTCTCAAATGGTAAAAAATGGGTGGCTAAGGCTGCTTAAGTAGACAGTAACTAATTAAGGGACATTTACAGGGAAATTTTGTAAAAATAATAGGTAGTTAAATAATATTTAAGAAAGACAAAAATATAACGTGGTAAAATTACTTAATTTTGTGATAGTTGTAAAAAAGAAGACATATATAAAAAGTGAATTTACTTAATTATGTGGTAATTGTAAAATTTTCTTTCCAATGCCATTGAAGTTATAGGAAGGTGGGGGTAGGAATAATGGGGAGAAAGCAAAAGTTTTCACCAAATTTGGGACTTCATCAAATTTGGAGCTTCGCCAAATACTCCTTATTTTTTCTTATTACACGTGTATACATGAACTCCGTTTCTCTTATTATGTGTGTATATATGTGTGGGAAAATTTGGGATTGTGGAGGTACCTCCATCCTTTCTATGAGCTGTGTAGCTGTTTTTGCAGAGACTACGATGTTTCTGGCTGAGGGCTTAATGAAACCCTCATCTACTCCTTTGTCAAACAACCCGAGCAAGCAGTCATAATACCCATCAACATTTAGGAGCCCAACCTGTTTAAACAGATAAAATGGTAAATGAGTGAGAAATTTAAAGAAAAAACATTTTGCTTGCTTATTTGTTTGGTTGGTTCTTAAACTGCGTATTAACCAAGCCCCACTGATTATTTTGATGCAATTTGGTCCCGTGGCTACGTGAACTAATTGCTGTCATAATGAGAGACATGAGTCTTTGAAATTATTGACCTAATCCAATCGGATGCATCAATTAGAAGATAAAACAATTACTTACAGGCTTATCATGAACTCCTAGCTGAGACCATGATATCATCTCAAGCAACTCTTCCATGGTTCCATACCCACCTTCATATATATATATATATATATCAGTTATAAGGCAGTTATCAAACTTTTACCGATTGTTTTCTGAGTCTAGTTCTTAATAATAATCTCAATATACATATATATATGTACATATACTACTAATAATTCACACGGTTATAATTCATACCAGGAAGTGCTATGAAAGCATCCGCACGACGGGCCATCTCTGACTTTCTTTCATGCATGTCGCATACAATTAGTACTTCTCCCACTGCTTGCCCTGATATCTGCTAAATAGCTAGTCATTAGTACTATGCAATATATATATATATATATAGATAGAGAGAGAGAGAGAGAGAGAGAGAGGTGGGGTTCATACCTCAACCGGAACAAGTGGAGTTGGGATAACACTGGTCCAAATTATTCAAACAAGAAAATAATAATTATGTGAAGATTAGGTCAAGAAGAGTGTTGAAGATTAATGAAGTTAAATTATACCTAACACTCGAATACTTCACTCTCAATTTTACTTTGATCTCTGTATTTTAAATCATACAATTATACTCCTCATATTTTTAGATACTTCATTATGTCCCATTTTGTTAAAATTTATGAACGAGAAAGGCAATGTGTCCAATGTGTGTAGTGAACACGTAATTTTTTTTCTCATTTTTTTTTTTTAAATAACTAACAGAAACGGTAAAGTAAGACGATTCAAAATACAAGTCTTGAACTGAGGTGATGCTGGTGGTAAAGTAAAATATAATTTACCCAAATTATTATTCTCTCTTACCCAAGAACGTTACATCCTCCATCAAATACTGTTTGAGAAACCAACCCCATGAGTCCAATGCTACCTCCTCCATAGATAAGGTCTATCTTCCTCTCCACCTGCGAATTGCAATCTCATGATCAGAACCCTCAAAACCTTAAAAGAAAACCAACTTTGAATGCGTGTGTGTGTGTGTGTGTGTGTGTGAGAGAGAGAGAGAGAGAGAGAG
>QLOD02000010.1:22522718-22534086 GCA_003260245.2 Sideroxylon spinosum | reverse complement strand
AACTGAGTTGCTTACAATGTATATATATTTGAAATAATTAAATGAGACTTATTTTTTGGAACTTCGAGCATGATCTCAGCTTTTTACTCTCATAAAAAATTCTTGAATAGTCATATAAGAATAAATGCCCATCTTCTATCCATAATCGCACTGTATAGCTAGCTCATTAAGTTTAAATTTGAGGCCCACTATCATTGTAACTTTAGCTTATGTCTTGAAAATCTTGAAAGTTTTTCCTAATAGAGAGATGGTAAATAAGAATTTACATGAATATATTTATTTAATTAAAATTTTGGTAATCACGTTGTCAGTGGTTTTACATTTGAAATGTTTCACCCAGGAGTTAGTATGATTATGATATACTCAAAGAGAAATTCCAATTTATGCAAGCAAGGTTTTAATTGGTATACTTTATAGCTCGTGGCTATTTTTGGTGCATGTTTGTGTGGCTTTCTTTGGCTATCATATGTATTGTTGTTATTTATGAAATTATTATTTGCATAATATTACTTCAATACATAATTATGATAAAATTGATTAAAAAATAAAACTTTTTTATGCTTAATGATAAAATTAAATAGACTAATGATTTTAGACATTATTGTTAAATCTAACATTCGCATTATGAATGGTTTGGTGTTCACCACAATGCTCCAATCCATTATTATGAATATTAATTTTATGACTATATTTAATTCTAATATTCATATTATGATTAAATTAAATATTCACTATAGTATTTTTTAATATATTACGAATATTAGATTACTAAATTTTTATTCATACTATATATGTTTTTGTTATCCATATGCCCAAATATGGTAGTGCATGCTAGATTGTCAGTATTTTTTTTTTAAATATTCATGTTATGAATGGTTTGGTGTTACCACAGTGCTTCAATCCATTATTATAATATTAAATTTATGGTTATACTTAATTATAATATTCATGTTATAATTAGATTAAATATTCATCAAAGTGTTTTTTAATCTATTGCTATGAATACTAGATTATTGAATTTTTATTCATGTCATCTATATTTTGGCTGCCCACAAGCCTCGATATAATAGTAAATATTGAGTTGTTATTTTATTGTTGTTTATTCAATTATATAATTTAATTATCCATAGATCCAATTATATTAATTGAATAATTATTATGGGGTGATAAAGTTTTTTATTAAAAAATATGCGACATCTGTAGATGCCATATTTTTTAAATAATATATCACTCAATTAAATGTCCTTAACTATCAGCAAATTATTATTTCCTTGCATAATGGATACTTAAGTGTTGTTATAAATGGAATTGACATGTGAGTATATTTAATGAAAATTACAGTTCCAAATCCCGTTGTACTTTATTCCTAGCTCAAACATCCCTAGATTTAATGGTACTAACTTTTTTGAATAGCATGACCAAGTCTAGTTTAGTTTGGGGTTCTAGATCTTGATATGTGCCTTCTCATTAATAAACATGCTGCTATTACCGATAAAAGCAGCAAGACTAAGAAGCCCTACTCATATGGCATGGTCTAAATCCAACAGACTGAAACTAATGTTTTTGCGCATGACCATTGCTATAAACATTAAATCATCTATCGGTAAGATGAAAAATACTAAAAAATATCTTAATAATGTGAGGGAACATTAACCACTAAGAATTTTGATGATACCCATACCATAAATGAACTCATGATTGAGATGACCAGTTTGCCTGCAAATTTAAAGACTTTACGCATGATTTTGGATGTGTCTTTTCTCATCTAATTTGTTCTAAATGTTCTATCTCCAGAATATGGACATTTTCAGTTCAATTACTATACTATTAAGGATAAGTGGAATGTAATTGAGGTGCAAAGTATGTTGGTCCAAGAATGAAGAAGACTTAAGCTGCATAATAGTTGTGTGATGCATCTAATGGTGAAAAAATAAGCTGGAAAGAAGAAAGCTAGAAAATTTATTAAGTGTGGCCAATCCAAGCTGGAGGGATCTAATTTCTTTACATCTGACAAGAAAATAGAACCGATAAATGCCACTTTTACAAAATAAGTAGGCACTTTCGTAAAGATTGCCTAAAACGTAAGGCATGGTTTGAAAATAAGGGTAAATTTATAGCTGATATTCCTTTTAATACTTGGTCAATCGATTATGGTTCAAATACTTATGTGTTTAAACTTGATGTAAATGTATTTTTTTTTTCATTTAAGATCTCTTGCCTTGTTTCATTTGGAATTGGTAAATAAAGTATATCAAATTAACTTTAAACCCTTTTTTTTTTTCTCTAAGTCTCTTCATATTTTGCATCATAATGTTGGAACCAAATGTGGCTTATTTGATGAGCAGTCATCTTACTTAAGGCATAAAAGACTAGGGCACATATCCAGGAAAAGAATAGAGAGATTAATAAAATGAAGGAATTCTCCCAAATCTGGATTGGGTTGATTTTGGTATATGTATGGACTATATTAAAGATAAATAAATCAAACATACAAAGAAATAAGCCACAAGAAGTACCCAACTTGTTGAAATAATACATATAAACATATGTGGACCTTTTGATGTTCCATCTTTTGGTAGAGAAAAATACTTCATTACATTCATTGATTATTTTTCACATTATTGCAACCTATATTTGTTGCATGATAAATCTTAGTTTGTTAATGTTATTGAAATCTACATAACTGAGGTTAAAAGACAATTAATTAGAAATGTAAAAATCATTAGACTTGATCGTGGTGGTGAAGTAGATATGATGAAATAGGGCAGTGCCTCGGACCTTTTGCTAAACTCCTTGAACGTTTAGGTATTTGCACATAGGGGGTGTTTGGAGTTGTATAAAATGATATAAATTTGTAAAAGTTAATGTCTCGTGTTTTGTGCAGTGAGTAGAGTTTTATCTCGTAATTCGTATTTGTAGTAATTTGTAGAGTTTTGTATTTTTTTACTGACTCCAAACGGACCCATAATACATAATGCCAAGTGAACCTTGACAGAATGTTATAGCCAAAAGACGTAATTGTACCCTTTATGGATATGGTCAGAAGTATGATGAGCAAAACAAGGTTACCTATATCTTTGTAGATGTATGCTCTTAAAACTGCTATGCATGTCTTAAATAGAGTTTCTAGTAAGGCAGTTCCAAAGACACTTTTTGAACAGTGAAAAATGATGGAAACCCAGTTTAAGACATTTGCGTATTTGAGGTTGCCTAGTAGAAGCAAGAATCTATAATCCGCATGAAAAGAAATTGGATCTAAGAACAATTACTTATTTTTTTATTAGGTGTCTAGAAAAATCAAAAGGATCTGGATTTTACTGTCCTAACTATAGTACAAGAATTGTTGAAACCGGAAATGCCAGATTCATTGAGAATGGTGAAGTCGCTGGAAGTGGTAAAGTTAAGGATGTAATCATTCAAGAAATCAAGGTATAATTTCCCTTTTCTCTGATTCATAACAGTCCAGTTGTTCTTAATAATGTTGATACAATCAACAATAATGAACAACAACTGAATGATTAGTAACCTGAAAATTTCCATAATGGGATTGTAACCAATGACTCTATCGTGGATGCATCACCGGAAGTAACATTAAGAAGACACCTTGGAAATAAAAGATCTGCTATTCTGGATGACTACGTAGTGTATTTACAAGAAATTAAGTACAATGTCGGGGATACTAGTAATTCGATTACATATTTGAAAGCCATTAATAGTAATGATTTTATTAAATGGATTGATACTATGAATGATGAGATAAAATCTATGGACTACAACAAGGTCTGGGAGTTAGTCGAATTGCTTGAAGAACATAAAAGGGTTGGGAAAGGTTTTAATCAACGTAAAGGCATTGATTATAATGACACCTTTTCTCCTGTATCAAAGAAGGATTGTTTAAGAATCATTTTATCACTGGTAGCTCATTTTGATCTAGACGGTTAAAGAAATCGATATATGAACTTAAAAAGACTTCTCGACAATGGTGTCTTAAGTTTCATGATACTATTACTTCATTTTGATCGGTGTATATACTTGAAGACCAATGGGAGCAAATTTCAATTTTTAGTATTGTATGTTGATGACTTACTTATAACTAACAGTGACCTTGATTTACTACGGAGAACTAAAGATTTTCTATCAAAAAAACTTTAAAATGAATATAGGAAAGACATCATTTGTGATAGAAATAGAATTATTTCGAGATATATCACAAGGAATGTTGGGATTGTCTCAGAAAGCCTATATTACAAAAGTTTTAGAAAGATTATAATATGCATTATTGTAGTTCCACTGTTGTTCTAATTCAAAATGGGGATAAGTTTTAGCTTAAGTTAATATCCCCAAAATGAATTCGAAGGTAAAAGTGTGAAAGATATTCCTTATATTTCTATTTATAGGTGTTTAATGTATACATAGGTTTGCATCAGGCAATATATTAGTTTTGTTATTGGGATGTTAGATAAATACTAAAGTAATATGGGATTTGATTATTTGAAAATCGCAAATAAAGTTTAAAATATTTGTAAGGAATAAAGAATTATATACTGACATTTATGAGGACTAATCACCTTGAGTTGATTGGTTATTCAGACTCCGATTTTGGAGGGCGTGTTAATAGTAGGAAGAGCACTTTTCATTATATCTTTCTCCTCGTGAGAGAGGCTATTTTATGGAAGAATGGTAAAAGCTATTACATCATCCACCATGGAGATTAAGTTTGTTGCCTGCTTTGAGGTTACAAATCATAGATTATGGTTGTAAAATTTTATTTCAGGATTAGAAGTTATGCATACTAAGCCCTGAAAATTTACTGTAAAAATGTTGCAGCAATCTTCTTTTTAAAGAATGATAGGTATGTTAAGGCAGCCAAGCACATTAAGTTAAGATACTTATATATTAAAGAAGTTCAAAAATAAAAAAATATCAACTGAACACATTAGTATGTGTGTTCACATTATGAAAAGACTACTTCCAAAGACATTTATGTGGCACACTAAAAAGATACGTCTTGAGAGTAGCAAATGAACTAACTAATTTGTGAATTACTTAGTACTTGTTTACTTGATGTTACGTCTTAATATCTATTAAATATTTTCCGAACTTATGAACTTGTCTTGTAATATTTGTTTATATGTATTTGAATTGTTTAATGTAACAGAAATAGTCTTTTGAGAAACATATTATTGAACCATTAACGATAACTCACCTTATAGACCTTGTTAAATAAGTCATTCATAACGTAATACATGGAAGGAACCATACTCTTAAATTAGTATGGAACCGTTATGACTTTCATTAATGTTTTAATTAATTATGGTAAGCCATTGACATGACCTTTTGCGCGCCTTATGGTTTCTATATCAAATTAAGACTGTAAGATTGTTACACGGACCAAGTGGAAGATTATTGGAATTAATTAATTATTAATTCCTATAATTAGTGTCCTAAGTAAAGTGGTCCATATAAGATCCAAATTTGATATAGAATTATTTAGAAAGTTATTATTAGCAAAAGATTATGAGTTAATTTCCTAACCATATCCAATCTTGATGGACGGTGGAAATTAAATGACTAATTATAAAATTAGGCCCTCTCTTTCCCTATAAAAAGTGAATGAAAAATTACAACACATTAGGATTTATGAGGCAAGAGGGAGAAACTTTAGTTTCCAAAAGGGATTTATTTTGTTGAACGAGAAGAGTCAAGAATAATATAATTTTGAGGTAGCTTCCGCATTCAAATTTTAACAATAATGCTCAAGGTATATGTTCTTGATTTTATTATGTAAGTTAATGCAAAATATGTGAATATCATGAAGGTCAAGATCCTATATATTTAATTAAATATTATGTGTTAATTTAATTATTAACTCACACGTCCATAAATCGGAACTGAGTCGATTTTTTTTTAGCTCTTAAATATTAGACTCGAAATCGAATTGATTTTAACTTGAAACCAAACCAAATCAAACCAAAATTATCGGGTTGAGTTGGTTCGGGCTGGATTGAATCGATTTTAGGTTGGCTTAATTTATTTATTTTTGAATCATAAATATTCAAATAAATAATATATTATATATTAATATAATATTATAAATTTTATAATATACATAATATTATATATTAATAAAGTTACTGTTTTATGTATTAGTTTCTAACAAAAAGAAAGTTTTTTTTATATAATATGAATATTCTATATAATTATATATTATATTTTTTGAGTTGGTTTTGGGTTGGTTCGAGTTGGATTATTTTTTGTTTGGTTCAATGTTTTGTCTATTAACCCATGAATCGAATTGAGAATATCAAGTTGTTATTTTTTAAACTCAAAATTGAATCGATTTTAGGTTGGCTTAATTTATTTATTTTTGAATCATAAATATTCAAATAAATAATATATTATATATTAATATAATATTATAAATTTTATAATATACATAATATTATATATTAATAAAGTTACTGTTTTATGTATTAGTTTCTAACAAAAAGAAAGTTTTTTTTATATAATATGAATATTCTATATAATTATATATTATATTTTTTGAGTTGGTTTTGGGTTGGTTCGAGTTGGATTATTTTTTGTTTGGTTCAATGTTTTGTCTATTAACCCATGAATCGAATTGAGAATATCAAGTTGTTATTTTTTAAACTCAAAATTGAATCGATTTTGATATAGACTTAAACCGAACCAAGCCAAAGTGGTTTGATCGGTTTAGTTTTCAATTTGTTTGATTTTTTTTGTGCACGCCCATCTCTCTTTATTTCTTTGTCTTCTTGTACGTGTATGCATTATTGAAATTCTTTTCTATTTGATTATATTTTTTGTCTAAAAAAAAACAGTTTGGAGAAGTCCTGGAGGAGCCAGATATGTTTGGTGGTAAGGTGGCCGTGGTACAACTTTGGTGGTGGTGGTGGTGTGGAATGAAGGTGGTGGAGGTGATCATGCATTAGAACTGGTCAAACCCAAGTTATTTGAGCGAGAGAGCTAGTCAAACTTGGGTGATTTGAGCGAGAAATGATTTGGGGGAATGTTTGGGAGCCCCTGCTTTTGATTTTTTTTTTTTAAGGACAAAACAATATTGTAACCAAGCGTGAAAGCTGAATAGAATAAGCATATCATTTCTAATAAGATAATTATTATTAGGTGTAACGTGTCACAATAATGTAACTAGATAGGTGCCACGTGGCGTAGTTGCGTTTCCTAGACCTACTTTATATTAAATTATGTTAGATATGATATGATATCTATATCTATATAATAAAATATAATTTATAATTTGATAGTTGTCCAATTCATCACTAAAGTTTTGTTACGTTATTATTGTTATCTTTTTAAAACTTTGAAATTTGAAATTCAAATCTATATAATAAAACACATTGATTGATGTGATAATTAGATATATGGTGTGAAGAGAAGCAGGTGCTGAGTGGTTCGTATTTTGCATGGGTATTCACTCGTTTATATTTATACTTGTACAAATGTTTAATTTCTAATTTTATTTTTTATAAATTTTTTTATACATATACACACACTCAAGGTAAACTAAAATTATACGTAGTGTTAATTGAACCAAATAATGGTAAACTGAAATTTAGTACAACTCTGAGATCTGCGAGTTGCAATGTTAAAATGCACAGTAGAAGTTGCAGTCCAAAGTGAATGGTTTAGATTTGATTATATTTTAATAAAGTGATTTTTCATATTCTAATTTTTTAACTTGTATTTTTATTTTAAAATTAATTTTAACTAAATTAAATTAAGACCGCTAGATCATTATAATTAAATCTATACTTTTTATTTTGGCATTATAGCCACGGTAGCCCCGAAACCCCAAATCTGGGATCGGAAATTACTTTTCAAATTCAAAAACCTAAATTTAAATCTCAATTGTTTGATCAACCTAAAATTGTTAAAATATTATTTTTCACTTTTTAAAGCGATAAGCCAATAAATATAACTAAGAAAACATTACTAATTAAATTTTAGATAAGGAGAGACAAAAGTTAAAAACAAATAGAGAGAGAAAAGATAAAATAGGGAAGATAATAAGATATGATGAATAATCTTTCATGGATTATCATTTTTGGTGGCATTAACTTTTCTCTATCTCTTTGTTTGGTTTTAACTTTTTCGCTATTAATATTTTCTCTTTCTTATTAATTTTTATTAATTTATTTTTTAAAAGATAAAAAAATTATATTTTTTAATTAAAATTAAAATTAAAATTTTTAATTAAAAAATTAAATCAATTTTAAATTGATTAAATGGTTAAAACCAAATTTAAGAAGGTGTTTGTTTGGCCAAAAAATAATAAAAATATACAAAAAAATTATAAAAATTTGATATAAAAGTGATATATGATAAAATTTAATTGAAAAAATATAAAAAATCAATAAATTTTAATTTATTCTAACCAACCAAACACTTTCTAAGTTCCTAAACTTGAAAAGTAACTTCTGGCCTGATCAAGCGTACACGACCTAACAACAAATTCGAATTGTGCCCAAGCTTGGAAATTAAAAAAAAAAAAAAAAGAAAAAGAAAAAAGAAAAGCTGTAATTGTTAGAACCAAACAGGCGAAAGTGGAGTTGACCGGTCCCAACAATCATTTATTTTTCTATTTTCCCTCCAAATTAAATGAGGCAATTATTAATATAAGGCAGACAACCAAATCACAGCTAATCATCCATTTTTGTGCCCTAATTAATTGGCCATTTATCCCCATCATCAATAATCTGACTTTTCTATAATCCCAAACACGCCCTTAACAAAAGGCCCAATCCGGTTTTCTACTGTATCACTCTTTTCCGCTTGGTTTCCGAGAAAGTGATACGTATATACATATATATAGAGAGAGAGAGAGAGAGGCAGTGCCACCTTGAGCTCCTCTGCCGCCACCACCCCACCGCCGTCGTCGATCGTTGATCCAAAACCCTAACTAGCTCCGATGGATCCTCAACTTCAACAAGCCCAACTCGCGGCGATTCTCGGCCCCGATACGGCGCCGTTCGAAACCCTAATCTCTCACCTGATGTCGTCGGCCAACGAGCAGCGATCCCAGGCTGAGCTTATCTTCAACCTCTGCAAGCAGACTGATCCGAATTCGCTCGCTCTCAAACTCGCCCACCTCCTCCAGTTCTCCCCTCACGTCGAGGCCCGTGCTATGTCCGCGATTCTACTCAGAAAGCAGTTAACTCGGGATGACTCGTATTTATGGCCTCGATTGTCTCCTTCGACTCAGTCCTCGCTGAAATCCATCTTGCTCGCTTGCGTCCAGCGGGAGGAAGCGAAGACGATAATCAAGAAGCTGTGCGACACTGTATCGGAGCTTGCTTCCGGTATTCTGCCCGACAACGGGTGGCCGGAGCTCTTGCCGTTTATGTTCCAGTGCGTTTCCTCCGATTCGCCTAAACTTCAGGAATCGGCGTTCTTGATTTTCGCTCAGTTGTCGCAGTACATCGGCGAGATCCTAGTTCCGCACATAAAGAATTTGCACGCCGTGTTCCTGCGGTGTTTGACTTCTTCGTCCAACTCCGATGTGAAGATTGCGGCCCTCAGTGCGGTGATTAACTTCATTCAGTGCTTGTCGAACTCAAGCGACCGCGACCGATTCCAGGATTTGTTGCCGGCGATGATGCAGACCTTGACGGAGGCGTTGAATTGCGGGCAGGAGGCCACAGCGCAAGAAGCGCTTGAATTGTTGATTGAATTGGCGGGGACAGAACCGAGGTTTTTGAGGAGGCAGTTGGCGGAGGTGGTGGGGTCAATGTTACAGATTGCGGAGGCGGAAACTCTAGAGGAGGGGACTCGGCACCTTGCAATCGAGTTTGTGATCACACTTGCAGAGGCCAGAGAAAGAGCGCCTGGCATGATGAGGAAGTTGCCCCAATTTATCAGTAGATTGTTTATGATATTGATGAAGATGTTGTTGGATATTGAGGATGATCCTACCTGGCATAGTGCCGAGACCGAGGATGAGGATGCAGGGGAGACCAGTAACTATAGTGTTGGGCAGGAATGTTTGGATCGTTTATCCATTGCATTGGGTGGAAATACAATTGTTCCAGTGGCATCGGAGCAGTTGCCTTCATTTTTGGCTGCTCCCGAGTGGCAGAAGCACCATGCTGCATTGATAGCACTTGCCCAGATTGCTGAGGGATGCTCGAAGGTACTAAAGCTATCGTTTTGCCTTCATTTGCATTTCTTTTTTTGCAATTTTTACCTGGTGATTCAAGCACATGTATGTATGCAATAATATATATATTTTGGTTATTTGTACTATTTACAGCATGTTATGGATGTGTTTATCTTTGTCATGAAGCAATAAAATAAGTTCTGAAATTTTCACTACTTCACTTTTGCGTTTTTATTTTAAAGATCATTAGAAAGCAATTGCCCCATTTCATTGTGTTTTCGGTATTCCTTCATCTTTTCAGGTGATGATTAAAAATTTGGAGCAAGTTGTGATCATGGTTTTGAAATCATTTGAAGATCATCACCCTCGAGTGCGATGGGCAGCTATTAATGCAATTGGGCAGTTGTCTACAGATTTGGGTCCAGATTTGCAAGTTCAATACCATCAACGGGTGCTGCCAGCTTTAGCTGCAGCTATGGATGATTTCCAAAATCCCCGCGTGCAGGTTTTTTCTTTGAAAATTGTACATTTAGGTGCTTATATATGAATTTTAACTGGTCCTTGTTCCTGCATATGTCAATTGAATGATAAAAGCTGGTTTGTCCATGTGCTGGGTCCTTTTCAGATATTATGCTTTTACTTTTTGCTTGCCTTTGTTGTTTCTAAGAATTAATACCAAAACTTGCTTTTACTTTTGGCTCATTCCTGTTGTTTCTAAGAATTAATATCAAAACTTTTGGATGCATTTATATGCAAATATATTATATAACTTCTTATGCAAGTCTTTCGTCCCCTCGAATTGAATACAAGGTGTAATCTATTTTAGTAGCAAATTTGCATGGGCAACACCAGTTTAGTAGCATCATGCACGAGTGTGTCATAGTGTTGTGCGATTGTAGATTCCAATTAGTTTGAAGCAATAGTCAAAGAGCACTTTTGTGATGTATAGTATATAATGTTGTGTGGTAAGAATAAACAAGTTTACAGTAAAAAGTAAAAACGCTGATGTAATGAGCAGTACTACATGCTGACATGGATCTGCAAATGAATGCATTTGGGTGAAGTGGCACTAATTTAAGGAATAACAAGGAAAAGCTGTTTGGGAGGCAAGGTTATTTGTAACATAATCCAACTAGTGCATGCCTATAGAGCAGAGTTTTATCTGTAGGCTCTTTCAACATTGAAGGGGGAGCTCCCCTGATGCATGTGTCAAACCAAATGCACTCTATA
>QLOD02000010.1:22466141-22485090 GCA_003260245.2 Sideroxylon spinosum | reverse complement strand
GAATAACTAGTAACTAGTTACTAATTACGATTCCAAACGGAACCCTAAGGTTAAATTAGACGCAATACTAGATTTATTCAAGTATCAATTTTAGCCAAATTGCTACATTAGTGTTTCATTAACCTCGAATAGATATGATTTTGTGTTTTTTTATTGTATTTTTTTAATTTATTGAAACGCATTCTTATTTATTTAATTATTTAAATATTTAATTAAAAAAAAATCTAACTGGTACAGGAACGAATCGCCCAATTTAGACCATTCGTGGGAGTCAAAAAAAGCAAAAAGAAAAAAACAAAAACTTTGAGAGGGTTGAATCGTAAGGTAGTTGAATTTACTAATATGTCCTCGCTGGTTACATAATTAAAGTACCAACAAACATTAACGTAGGATACATTTGGTGCAACAAAAAACAGTGAAAAATATGATTTAAGTCATTTTTTAACGTTTGGTATACCTAATCCAAATCATAAATTTTAGAAAGGAACCGTACTGAATCTGTCCCGACGGTTTGGTTGCAGTCAAGATAGCTGGTCTGAAGATTCTGCTAAGATAGACAGCTTTACAGAGATTTTTTTCGACGAAAACCCAACGTTGCAGACACCCACTTCACTACTTATTCTTCTCGTGCTCGAATCAGAAGGTATTTCTTCTCATCTCCTTTTACTTACGTTTTCCATTTATGTTTTTATTTGTTTGAAACTCGTATTGTCTATGGTGAGTCCATAGGTTTGGAGATTTCTCTCTGATTTTCTCGTAAATGGTTGATGAAGGGGTTTAAGACTTTCTTATAAATATTTTTAGTGATCGTGTGTGGGAAAACCGAGTCTATTTTGGTTCAATATTAGACTTTTCATTGCGTTGCCTGAACTTTATCTTCCTCAGATCCCTAATTTTTGGTACACTGTCAGGACGACTCGACTCTTTCGTTAGGATGGTTTGTGGTAGTGCTACATCTGTCTGAATGGTTTTGTAGTTCCGTTAGAACGGTTTAGGCCAATGACCAACCCTTTAGAACGGAGTTCAAATTACGTTAGAACGGATTTCGACAGTAGCTAAACCGTCAGAACGGTTTGATACTTTCTGTCGGGACGGTATGCAAAAACTAAATAAAAATAGGTAAAGTGAGTGTCATTTTGTAGCACACGATTTCGTTTTAACATTCTAAAAAAAGTTTTTCCAATTCGATTAACGAAATCATAGTTACGTTATTTCTTTGGTAGATATATTACTTTTTTTTCTGAAATTTAGGGGAAAAAATATATAAAAATATAACAAAAAATTTGAAAAGATTTTTAGAGTTTTTTAGTAAACAATTATACACCAACGCAGCTGTAGTATGCGTAACAAAAGGTCAAATATGCAACACATTGAGGCTTCTTCAAGACAAAGAACCGCAGACACCAAGGCAGTTTTCAATATCTGTGAGAGAGAATTAAAAAAGGGGGGAATGACAAGAAGCAAAATGACCATCATGCCACTAAAGGCTCTCTAATGCCATAAATATAAATACGTATTTTTTGTTTGAGTGTCCCAATGTATTTTTACTAAAATAATGAGCAGTAAATTAAAAATAAATCATAAGACAATTGTTGGTAAAAAAAAATATATTTATCTAATATTACACAGTGATGTTTTACTGTTCAAGTCTATATACATGCATGTATATCTATACGAAAGAGAGAGATAGAAGGTTGAGAGATGAGAATGGATTTCGTGTCATATGACACGGATATCCCTAACATGTATATATTTATATACACACGGGAAACATCATTTCGAGCACTGCGTACATGAAACCTTCTACGAACTTTTCTTGTTGCCTCCAATTAAACTTGGGTGTAAAAAGTGTTGGTTGAAACATTAATGAATAAACTTGTACTGACCAATCGTTCTTCCATTCTCGAGCACAGATGCGTGGTAAAAGTAATGAGCTCGGTTCCGAATATATCTCGTCACTAACCACATCAATCGGGCTTATAGTAAAAAGGTATGAATATAATATTGTAATAAATTCAATTTATTTGTTATAATATAATTGATTCGTGCATTTCTTAATAATATCATAACTATCATTTTAAAATTTATCATGCATATTGAATGTTAAATGATATGTATTAAATATAAAATAAAAAATATAATAATATTATTTTTTTCAATCATTTTTTTATTAATTTATTCATTTTCTTAGCTTATAAATAATCTACATAGGGTATTTTTGTTTAGTGGGATTAGATAACGGGATATGACTAATACCATAGGATAATAAGTGAGATTGGATAAAACATGAGATTAATTTTGTATGTGAGATTATTTTTTTAATGTTTGATTGGTGGGATATAAAGTAGGTTAAAAGATATGATTTGATATAAGATGTGACATGAATTAATCCTGAATTTTTAGATTTTGACGGGAAGCAAATCCAGAAATAGGGTATAAGTAATACTACATCCCTCATGGTATTACTCATTCTCCATTTTAGAGGATATGAAATCTAGTCCGGAGTTTTAATACTATAAATCAAACACAAAACTAAAATCAATTTGATAAAAAAATAATAAATTATTTATCTAATCCTCGTTTAATCCCTCAAACAAACATGGTTGTAGTGTAGTGAGTGAGTTATGTGAACTCTGACATTTCAATACTTATTCTCTTAAGAATGCATTGATTGTACCATCAAAGAGTCTTTGGTCGAAAAGACCATTTTTTTTTTTACCATTCCTTTGTTTTTTAGATGAAATTTATTGGCGTGGCCGCAACATGCAAGGCATTTCTATCTTCGCACAACAACAAGTGTTAAATACTGGCAAATAATAAATGCAAAAGATAAACTGGATGTCGTATAATTATGGGAAAAACTAATAAGAATTAGGAAATTTTTTTTTTGAGGGGTTGGGTGGTCAATTAGCATGAAAGTCCTGGTTCCGTAATTTACCGAAAATCCAGGACCACTAAAAAGTAGTGATGCTTGCCATATATGTGTAAGAATAATATTATATTAATATATACGTATATACAGCTCTGTCTCAACTCATAGCACCGCGGTGCCTCTGCAACCCTACTCTTCATATCCTCTGTTCGCGGAAGATTTTCTTCTGTTTCTCTCTCTCTCTCTCTCTTTCTTCAAGTTTGGACAATTCCTTCAGTAGACAGAGAGATGGGAGAGAAGCCTAAATCTGCTGGTGTATGGCCCACCGTGAAACCGTTCGTCAATGGCGGAGCCTCTGGTATGCTTGCTACCTGTGTCATCCAACCAATCGACATGGTCAAGGTGCTTCTAACTGTATATGCTTTTGTTCGTACGGATTGCTTACTTACTCATTAATGTGATTGATTTGGAAAGTTGTATCTGTTGAAATCGTTTATCTTTCCGCTCTTTTGAAAGGGTTTCAGATTCTAGATCCAAATGGAATTTTGTTACATCTTACTTTTGTGTTTCTTTGGTTTTAATATTGGACGCATTTCAGTTGGAATTGATTGACTATGTTGGTTTCGGTGATATTTTTCAATGATTTCAGATTTTAGACCAAATGGGTATTTGTTGAATCTTTAGTAATTTTCTCTGTCTGTGGTTTTTGTTTTGGAAGAATCATTGCTCAGATGTTTGTAGAAGTTTTAGCTGAAAGATGATATTTCTGATTAATTTGGTTTATATCTTATTATTGAAATGGCTGGTCCAATGTTAAATATTGAATTTGTTTCTTTAATGGTTCAGTGGGACTGATTAAGTTTTTGATCCATTTGATTCTTTCTAAGTCGTGGGTTCCATTGCAATTACAGGTGAGAATTCAGTTGGGTCAGGGTTCAGCAGCTGAAGTGACAAGGAACATGCTGAAGAATGAGGGCGTTGGTGCCTTTTACAATGTCTGTTTCTAGCAACCGTTTTTTTTCCCCCGTTTCTTTGCTAAATTGATCCTCCTTTAGGGAACTTGCATATGATCGTGACTATTAGATGAATATATTTACTTGCTTTGAGCTAGGGCCAAAGTATACAAGAAAGGTATGAGGGCATGAATTAATCCCCATCTACGAAGTGACCATCTTTCTAAGTATCTTTAAAAGTCAAAATTTTTTCATTGCAAGAAAAATAGAAGTAATCAAAGATTCATAGCAGAGAAATATGGTGTGGTCTCCTATTTATATTTGTGACACAGAGAAATATGGTTTGGTCTCCTAGTTATGTTAGTGGCTCCTAAATGAGTGTTCACTTTTTATTTGGAATGACATTGGAAGTCAAAATGGCTCAATGCAAATTGAAAAAGACATCAAAAGTGCTCTGTTTTTAAAACAGATGAAGAGACATTTTAGTCAATATCAGTAAAAATCTATTTCCTCCCTTTTTTTTTTTTTAATGAAGATAAATTGTGGTTTAGGTACACAAAATGCTGGTGTTCATACTGGGAGTTATATGTGTTTTGTTTTATCACTTCTTCAATTTAAGGCCTGTAAAATTACGCACTAAAACTGACAAGGTTCATTTGTTTGTAAAAGTTTGAGCTTCATTTGGTTTGTTTTTTCATTTTCTGTTTTTGTTTTCTATTTTCTGTTTTGAACTTATTTTCCATTTTGTACTTTTGAAAATAAAGAAAACAGAAAATGAGTTTACACATGAAATAAAAAATGACAAAAAGTCGTTTTGAGCGTTTTTCAATCCAAAATAAAGAAAATATCAATGCAAGGAAAACTGAGCATTTTCTGTTTTCTAGTTTTGGGATTTTTAGCTCATAAAACAAAAATAGAAAATAGAAAAGTAAACCAAATGACACCTTAGTATTTCTAAGTTGACCTCTCTGGTGGCAGTTTGATTTCTAGTTGTGGTTAGATTGTTATTCTAAATTTCTAACATTCTGATGGGTTGAAGTGTTAGTACCCCCCTCCAAAAAAAAAAAAAAAAAAAAATTGAAAATATAGTTGAAAGAACAAATCAAAGGTATTTGCCATGGAACTTAAGGCCTTGACTTTGTCTTATTTTCCCCCTTATTTCTTCATCTCCCTGGGGGGATTGGGTTGCTCATTGTGAAACCTTTTGGGCTTCTTCATGCAGTTTAAAGGATATACAATTTGGTACTTATGGGATTTCACTTTTGCACACTATCTTGTCTAACTTATGATTATTTTGTGCAGGGGCTAACTGCTGGGCTGCTTAGACAGGCTACATACACAACTGCTCGACTTGGGTCATTTAGGTGAGTGTTTCTCAATGTCAACTACTTACAAAGATTGGTTATGTGCTTGCTATTTATTCGAAATTTTTTCTTTAATATTTCTCCTTTATTAAATATGTACCTTTAATTGGGAGGGTGAATTAATTTATACACAAAACATAAACAATACATCACACAAACACTCAGAAGGCCCATCCTTTTTTGTCTGAGGCTGCCCTAGGCCCCTGTTGGGTTTAAATAATTGGGTTTATTCTGTCTTGGTTCATTTTTCATGAATACACAAGTACATAGCATGCTAACCAAGCACTGCACTTTATTTTTCTCTTATAAATTTTGCAAGCTAAAATATCCATATTTATGCCAAAATATGATGAACTAGTCAAGTGGTGCCTAATTGAACTTTTGTGCTTATTTTTTTGCCCTATCTTCCTATTATCGTTGTTCTTCCCCTTTTTGAGCCAAAATGTTAAATAGTGGTGTACAATCATACATGATTGAGTAGTCATTGCTTCCTTTGAACACAAAAGAAACTGGAAAATCTTGCATCGATGGTAATCATATAGAAATGAAGTATTAATTTAGAGCCTACTGCTATGATGTTCACCATCACTCTCTTGTTTTTTTTTTTTTTTTTTTTTTTTTTGATGACCCGGAACCCGGCCGGTTTATTACAGCCCTCACCGGGCCGTGTAGCCGACCGGTAAACCGGGGAGCAGCGGCCCAACCCAAGGCTTACTCTGTTAAGTGACAGGGCGCAGCTAGTAAGACTTGAACACACACCAATCCCGGGTTTACGGTTTTTGGCAGGAATCCTGAATCCGCTACGCCACCCTGCCGGGTTCCATCAATCTCTTGTTGCACATCCCTTCCATTGATTGACGATAGTACCATAATTTTATCTATGCTTGTTGGGATTCGGAACTATTTTTCTTGTGGGAAACACAACTTTATTTCAAGAGAGGTATAGAGTAAAAGAACATGTTTTCTCACCCCCTTCAAGGAATTGTGCAGTGGAGAATATCCACTCAATAATAAGGTAGAGGAGCTATCATTAGCTTAAATATTTGCAAATGTAATTAATATTGATTAAGGTGATTTTGCTGAAAAGCTTATAAATCTCAAGATTATTATGATGGAGCTATGATTATATGTTGATTAGGCAATTTTAAAGACATTCTGGCATGGGGCACCTGCATATATATGGAAAAAAAAAAAAATTATAACTGCATGATGGGACTTATTCAACATGATGCTATGCAACTGAATTTTCAGGATATGTGAAATATTGCCCCCCTTATGAAGCACTTCTAAGAAGGCTTTGTACCCATATATCCATGTCAGACATCATCATTCGTTGGACATTCCTGACATGCGTCAGGAATGAGCCTATTATTTTTTATTTTTTAACTGAAGACTCTTCATATACTTGAAAGACACATTTTCATTACATAACATATAAAACACATTGTTAATTTGAAGGGGGGGGGGACTTGGAATTAAATGACAAGTCAAAAATAACTCAAAAACAACACGAAATTATAATTATTATTCCGTCCTCTTTAATTTTTATTTCTTAATTTTAGCTATTTTCTAGACCCAACATTTCAATTTGTTTACGAATAGAATTTTTTAAAATATATATAAGTAAAAGGCAAATGAATTTATGATATAATATTGATAAATAGTTGTGTTTTTATATGTAGATATAAATATATTTATTCTTTGGTATGTTCCTAATGTTGTCCATGTCGTGACATGTAATATTGTTTCAGTATCCCATATTGATATTGGTGCTTCTTTACTGTTGATTCCATGAACCTTGCTTGTGAACACTACTTTTATTTCATTTGATAATTAGAATTTCGTATCCAGGAGATGGTAACTGAGTTTTTTGAAAGAATGTGCGGTGGTGGACACATTTGTTGTCAGGGAAGGGGTTCCCGTAACTTAGTAACTTGCCTCATAATTGCATTTGTACTCCATAAAGACACAACCCATAGCATGGGGTTCTGAATTTTGAGCTTGTTTTATATTGGTGATGGCTATGTATTTTGGATGTGATTTGGAAATCTGAACTCGGCTTTATGAATAAGCTTTTATATGGCAATACTAATCAATGTAGGAAATTTTTAGAATCATCCTTGAGCATGCCAAGAGTGAACGGTAGTGGTGAATTAAATGGATAACATTGTCATTCTGAATCCTATGGAAAATAACGGCATTAAATGCTTTTTTTTATGGTCACCAAGGTAAATGCGAGAATTATTTAAATTGTGTTCTCCTTTTTTTTTTTTTTTCAATATGGCTTTGTATGAGCACTTGGGTTTTATATGAATGCCCAGTTAGTTGTGGATGATTAGTCACCTATTGCTGTGATGTGTACGCAGTATAACCTGTGACTTTGCTTTGGAGTTGAAAACTGAAAATTCTTTAATACAAGTTTGGAACTTGTTTGTTCCCTTTGGTTTCAGGATTTTGACAAGCAAGGCAATTGAGGCCAATGATGGGAAGCCCTTACCTTTATATCAGAAGGCTTTGTGTGGGCTAACTGCGGGAGCAATTGGGGCATGTGTTGGTAGTCCAGCAGATTTAGCACTCATTCGTATGCAGGCAGATGCTACTCTGCCTGCTGCACAGCGCCGGAACTACACGAATGCCTTCCATGCCCTCTATCGAATTGTTGCAGACGAAGGAGTTTTGTCCCTTTGGAAAGGTGCAGGGCCTACTGTAGTTAGAGCAATGGCACTGAATATGGGAATGCTTGCCTCATATGACCAAAGTGTGGAGTTCTTCAAGGATTCTCTTGGTTTTGGCGAGGCAACTACGGTGATAGGTAAGAAACTTCGTCAAGTTGCATTTACCACCCAAAGTTTACCCAATTGCTTATGCATCAATCTTGACAAAAATGTTTAGCTCTTTTAATCAATTTTGAAATAGATGTAACACTTCCACCACACACACGATCCCATAAAAGGTCAACTTTCAGTTCATGTTCTTCTTCCCAATAATAATAACTGAGTTTCAGAATATTGGAAAGCTCTTTACTAAAAACAAAATTATAATTGTACATAGTCCAACGGTATAGTCACTTCACTGCCTATAAGATGTTTGGAGACCTTGTGAGAATTCTGAGTACATCCAACACTCTTTTGACACTTATCAGACCATGTCTTATTGCTATTATCATTTTTTCAATGTTATATAGAATAGGAAATTTTGAACATTTGGGGGGCATAGTTTGCTAAAGCCAGAGATAGGCAGACCATAGATTTAAACTAAGTTAAATGTATTAAGGATAAGAATAAAAATGTGTAAATAAAGGAAAAGGAGATAAAAGAGCGTTGAAGAGCTATTTCTATAAGTTATTTAATGAAAGCAGTTGTAGTGACATACAATTGGGGCTGCTTACCGCTTTTAGGGAAGAATTGAATGATATGTTCTATAGGAGAATAAGTAGGGAGGAATTAAAAGAAGTACTAAAAAGGATGAAGAATGGCAAAGCGGTTGGGTCAGATGGTATCTCTGTTGAGGTTTGGAGGTGCTTAGGGGAGGATGGTATAAGTTGATTGATAAAACTTTTTAATATAGTGTTAAAGAGCAAGAAGATGCTTGATGCATGGAGTAAAAAGTATCCATATACCCATATACAAAACAAAGAAGATATCCAGAATTGTACGAACTATCGCGGGATTAAATTGATAAGTCATACGATGAAATTATAGGAGAGACTTATTGAGAGAAGACTAAGGAAGACAATAAACATTTCAGAGAATCAATTTGGTTTCATGCCTGGAAGATCAATCATGGAGGGTATCTTTCTCATGAGGAGGTTAACAGAACAGTATAGAGAAGGTCAAAAAGATTTACACATGGTGTTCATTGATTTGGAGAAGGTCTATGATTGGGTTCCTAGGGAGATTCTATGGAGAGTATTGGAAAAGAAAGGAGTGTATGTTGCATATGTTGAGGTGATAAAGGACATGTTTGATAGAGCTGTGATATTTATACAGACGACTGGCGGAGAGACTAAGGAATTTTTTATCACGATTGGTCTACACCAAGGCTCAGCGTTAAGCCCTTACTTGTTCGCTCTAGTTATGGACGAGATTACAAGACATATTCAGGATGAGGTGCCGTGATGTGTGCTATTTGCAGATGACATTGTTTTAATAGATGAGATGAGAGAAGTGAATGCTAAGTTAGAATTATGGTAGAAAACGTTAGGCAAAAGGGTTTAGGTTAAGTCCATGCAAAACAGAATATATGGAATGTAAGTTTAGCTAAGTCCATGCAAAACGGAATATATGGAGTGCAAGTTTAGCCAAAGTAGGATAACTGGTGACGTAGACGTAAGTTTGGGCACGCGAAAGATTGTAGAGAAATAAAACTTTAGGTTCCTTGGATCTATGGTGCAACAAGATGGAGGGATTGATACTGATGTAAGTCGTAGGATTCAGGCTAGGTGGATCAAATGGAGGAGTGTTTCGCTGGTCTTGTGTGATCGGAAAGTCTCCCTCAAGGTGAAGGAATGTATTATAAGGTGGCGGTAAGATCAGTGTTGTTACATGGATCAAAATGTTGGGTAGTAAAGCATAATCATATCTAGAAGATGGCAGTTGCAGAGATGAGAATGCTAAGATGGATGTGCGGGATTATAAGGAGAGAGAGGATTAGGAACGAGGAGATTAAAGGTAAAGTAGAAATAACACCGATTGAAAATAAAATGAGAGAAAATCGTTTAAGATGGTTCGGTCATATTAGAAGGCGTCTAATGGAGGCACCGGTTAAAAGGTATGAAAGTATGAATATTGCCAAGAGTAGGAGAGGGAGAGGGAGAGGGAGAGGGAGATGAAGATCTAAGAGAAGTTGGAAATAAACGACTAAACATGACCTTGCCTCTATGGATTTAACGGAGGACATGACCCTAAGCAAATTTGATTGGCGTCGTCAATCCACATAGCCGACCCCACTTAGTGGGAAAAGACTTGGCTTGGTTTGGTTTGGAGGGGCACAGATGTCATGGTGAAATAGTCATAAAAGAATGCGATTGCTTATTTTCTATCCTTTAGATTTTTTTATAATTATTATTTTTTTATGACGAGCAAATAAATGTATTAAAAAATAAGCATCAAAGGGCAGCCCATGTACAAAAGGCCTCAAAACCACCACCAAGAATATAAAAAATCATATTTTTAGCAAAACATGAAAAACTATCTAAATAGTGGCAAATTATGGATGTGACTTATCTTCTTTTGTATGCATGTAAATGGTGGCAAATTATGGATATGACTGTTTATTTCCTGTTCTTTGATTTTAAAATTTTTTTTATTATTATTTTTATGACGAGTACATAAATGTATTGAAAGAAGCATTGAAGGGTTGCTGCCCAGGTACAAAAGGCCTCAAACCACACAAGAATATAAACAGTCGTATTCTTACCAAAAGATAAAAAACTATCTCAATCCTCCTTTACCACCCCAACCCCTCCCCCCTCTCCCCCACAACCAGGGGCGGACGGAGTAAGGGGCAAGAGGGGTCAACTGACCCCACTGGAAGCAAAATTTTTGTAAAGAATAATATTATTTTTGAAATATTTTTGTAATTTTGCCCGAATAAATTATTTTTTCTAAAATAAATTACTCTAATACTTTAAACAATTTATAAATTTTATCTTTAGTTTCATGTGAAACACACTACTCATTATCTTTTAATACATTTTGTGCAAGTGCAAATTTATGGAAATAGTATAATTTCTAGAGTATTTTTGTAATTTTACCTCATAAAATATTTTTGTCAAAATAAATTACCCCAATGCCTTAAACAATTTATAAGTTTTGTCTTTACTTTTAACTATCCATTATATTTTAATACCTTATATGTAAGTACAAATTTATGGGAATAGTGTAATTTTTGGAGTATTCTTTTTAATTTTACCTCATAAAATAATTTTTTCAAAATAAATTGTTCCAATACTCAAACAATTCGTAAGTTTTGCCCTTACTTTTATGTCAAGTACACGATTTATTATCTTTGAATATATTATGTGTAAGTATAAATTATACTTATCGCTTGACCCCAGTAGATCCAAATTCTGGATCCGTCCCTGCCCACAACTATACAAAATAGGTAAAAGTTACACTTCATTCTAAATGAAAGATATTCGACATCTTGAAAAGTTCTCATTTTCTTCTCCCCAAATCAACCCTTTCCCCCACCCCACCCTCTCCTCGCCTCCCTCATCTTCCCCACAAGTATGTGAAGTAGTCAAAAATAAACTCTTCATTCTAAACGAAGCATATTCGATATCTTGAAAAATTCTCATATTCCTCTCTCCAACTCAACAAAAGTAAACAGCAAGGAACTAGATTATTTTGATAGTATCACCATTTCTTCTTTCCATGTCATCATTTCATTTTTTCGTTTTCTTTGCAGGTTGCGTCTTTTTCTGTGAATTTGCATGTTAAAAGGGAAAAATATGAGGTCTTGTATTCATTTGACTATAATCCTACCATCTGGGTGCCAGACTTCTTTTTTTGGATGTGTTTGGTTTTGGCTCTTAAAACTGTAAAGATTGCTTGCCAGTGACTCAACTAAATATAAATAAGCTCTCTCTCTCTCTCTCTCTCTCTCTCTCTCTTAACACACACACGGTGCTTTGTGTTTTAGACCACTAGGAGTATTTCTTTTCCCATGGATGGCTCCTTTGAGCTGACATCTTCTGCGGTCATTCCTACAAGGTTTCATGATTTCTTTGTGCTGGGTTTTGGTATCAACTCCTGTTTCTTGTTTCACTGTTTGTTAATGGGAATGGTTGATAAAACTTCTACATCTAGGAGTAACAATTGTTCTATCAAATTGGGATACATTTTAGTGTGGAATGCAATCTGTGTTTCGGTGCCAATTATCTGAACAAAGGACTGCAAATATCATTCTCATGTTTGATTTAATAGGTAACGTCTTTGTTGTTTCTATTCAGGGGCCAGTTCAGTTTCTGGATTCTTTGCAGCAGCCTGCAGCTTACCCTTTGATTATGTGAAAACCCAAATTCAGAAGATGCAGCCTGATGCTGAAGGGAAATTACCTTACACAGGTTCTTTAGATTGTGCCATGAAAACCCTGAAATCTGGAGGGCCTTTCAAATTCTACACGGGATTTCCGGTATACTGTGTCAGGATTGCCCCTCATGTCATGGTGATCTCTCTCTCCCTCTCCCCTTCCGTTTGCTGCTGTAATCACACCCAACCTAGGGACTGGGACACCGGAACTGACTGGCCTTCAATTGTTTGTTGTGCTTTTGCAGATGACATGGATATTCCTGAACCAAATCCAGAAGGTTGAGAAATCTCTTGGGTTGTAGTGTGTGCTGAAATCCCAATTGGAGTAGCTCAACTATCAGAATAATACTTTTTGATTTTGCGTTGTATTTCTTGCTGAATGCAGGACACATCACCCCCACCCCAGTCAAACCATTGTTCCAGAAAATTTTACAGCCAATGAGAATTATATTAGAGTACACGTGAACTGAGTGATAATTTTTTTGGGGTGTGACAGAAATAGGGTCTTTTCTTTTTTGTAGTTGGGAGCGGTAATTGTTTGAGATCCTTTCGAGGAACTTTGTTCAAGCGAAAATAATTTATGTACTGTTAACTAAGATTTAACTTTTGGATGGCTTTGCATCAACACCTGTATTGGCTGGTCTTGATAACAGGATCGTCTTGTGGGCAGGGATAGCAAAGGGGTAAAGTGGGGATTTCAATTTTTATGCTGGTTTTTTTTTTTTTTTGCTTCATTTTCAATCTTTTATAGTATTTTGATTAATAATTAATCTGATTATATTTTGTCGGTGGTCTCGTTTTAAAAGCAAAATAATTAATTAATGCGTCGTTGTCGACAAAGTGTCGTAGTTACCGAATTCAACTGGTTTTTTCATTTACTGGTTCTTAAAAGCACCAGCGCTACTTTTCAATTTTGCCTCTTCCAACGAGAGTTTTCTACTTGTGTTTAGATTTGAAGACCCAGTGGACAAACTCTAAATTTACATCTATGAAATAAGATTTTACGATTTTTAACATGAGCATACGGTTCATGTGGAAGAACGCCCTCGCTGCCTTACTGGTGTGACAGTTGGGGATGACGTCTCTTAGTAGACCATGACTAGTAAATGACTGGTGCAATTCAGTGGCTAATAAAGATTATTTTAGCTCAGCGCGTGATGACTAATAAAAGACTCATTGCAATGTTCACCCATGATTAGTATGGATTAGTTATAACTAGGTGTGGATGTGGGCTTGATAGGCTCTTGCTGAGTTCATTAATAGTTAGTTGGTGGGTTGGGTCAAACATAGAAATAATTGGCTTAAATTTTGAATCTCAAGCCTACCCACTCAAAACTTATTTATTCTTAAATAAATTTTTAGGTGAAAAATTTATTTAAAAATTATGAAATCAAATAGTTCAGTACTAAAATAAATATTTTTATAAAATTTATAAATAAAATAGTATATAAATACATGAAATGTTAAAAAATATATTGTTAATTAATTTAGATTGGCTGGGTAAGGTCTAAGTCAACTTTCATAATCAAAAACCCAATTTGTTTAGTTAAATAGCACTAAAATGATTCGAAATTTTCCTACCCCTAAAAAGAAACGTAGCGGTCCAAAATTGAAATTTCGGACCATCAACCTATGTTTTCTTTTGACAAAATCTATATAATAAATCGGCTCAAATGATTTGACACTTTTATGTTAAATGAACGACTGTGATTGATTCTTTTTAACTGTTAAGAGAGAGAGAGATAGAGAGGGCTATTAGGTGCGTGCCTTTGGCACGGACAACCACTAGTATAAGATATGGTAAAAGAGAAGTAACTTAAATTATAGAAAATATTTATAGACCAAGTCTATTTGTTAAAAGAAAAACAACATGATAGCCTGATAGTTACTATCACTAGCATTAATCTAGTTGGAATATATAAGACTTGAAGTGATTGATTTAATTATCTATTTTATTATTCTACAACGATAAAATTATCATTTTTGTAATTACAAAATTTTATGTAATTTTGTTAATTTATTTATAAAATAATAAGATTACGCTATTATCTTATATTCTTGCAGCGCTTAATTATGTTCTTCATAATAAATAATAAGATTATTAATATTCATCTATCTTCCATTTTAAAGTCCGTTTAAAAATTTTTAATTATATTTGTAATTTATCTCTTTCAAAAAAAAAAAAAAAAACAAATAAATGCGTACGAGTCCGGGTCGACCCGAGCCGGGGCTGGGCTCGACCAAATTTGAACCACTAAAAGCGAGTCCATTATCCGAGTGAAGCACCCTCCTAATTGACGGAAACATGCAAGACCTGCTTTTCATCAGAGAAAGAATGATATTTTCCAGCCAAAAGCAGATCCCCTCCCCATCTCTGACTTAATTTCCACACAGAGAGCAGCTGTAGAGAGAGAAAGAGAAAGAGAGATAGAGAGTTTTGAGGTAAGTACGAACATGGTGGAAATACTCTCTGAAACAACAGATGGTTATTTCAAGGACGGAGATGGAGGAGTAGTAGCAGCAGAACTAAATCATCAAGAGAATGGAAAGTTGGTAGTTGTGGAAGACGACGACGAGCCCGTGAATGGTAGCAATAATAAGGTTTGGGCAACCGTGAAGCCATTCGTGAATGGTGGACTGGCTGGATTCCTCGCATATTCTCAGTTTTACTTTTCTTACTTCGTGTCGTATCATCTGGCAAAAGTAGCAGGTGTCCCCCAGATCAAGCATCACCGTTCAACTTACCACATGAGGTTCAAGGTTCAATCCTCCCTTCAACATACCATTTTCCCCCCAAACTCAAATATATATATATATATATCACTTTTAGGGTTGCTGCCGGTTTACATACACAGACACACACACAAAAAGTGTATATACTAAATACAAATTGCTATATTACCATGGTTTTTTTTTTTCATCATAAACCTAAAAATGACGTAACCAGTCGAACCTATCAAGTGTGTGCTTGAGAGTCGAAAATTCTTGTGTTGTTAAGGATCATACAAATCATGTTTGGAAATTTTTAAATGATAGATTTTGGTTATTTTCCTAGATTTGTTGAACATCTCAAAATTTATGAATAGATTTTTTTTTTCTTCCAATTTTTTAGACATTTTGATTTCAACATTCCGATTTAGAGGGGTCTTGTGGATATATATAATTTTAGAAAGTAATATTAATACACTCATTAAAATATTGAAAATCAAATTTAAATTTCTTAATAAAAACGGAGTACTTATATTTCTAATTTCGTATTGTTAGAACCTAGCTGTTATATATTTTAGGTAATCTATAATTTAAATTTGATTTGTTTAGATAAATATTTCTGAGAAGGAATAATATGGAAGTGACTTAAATTTACTGGAATTGATTAGTGGTCTTGAATAATTTTGCAAACAAAGAATTTGCTTGCTCCTCCTTCATTTTTTCTCTGTCTTTAATTTCTTCCTCGTATTTGCTCCTTTCTTTTCTTGTCTTTCTAGTTTGCTTCATCTACAATAAATTGACTTCAATTCTTTACTATTTATCATTTTCACTTCCTACTGTTTTCAAATTTTATTTTTACTAAATTAACATTAATATGAAAACAAAACTCTTGATTGAGATGTTGAATGGTGTTATAAATGACTAAATAAGTACAGTTCTTGAGGATGTTAATTTGGAAAACTTGTGTTTTGATGCCTTCAAATTTTCCTAGACTTCTTAATTCTTTGGCTATTGTCATAGTGTTAGATTTGAAACATTGGCGCCACGCCCCCCCCCCCCCCAAAAAAAAAAAAAAAAGGAAAGTGAACCATTGGAAGTTAATTTTTTTTCGGATATGCATGGTTTGCTTGGAAGTTGCTATTTAAATCATTAGCTGCATTTTTGCACAGCTTTAATAGACTGCTTTACTCCCTTACAAATGTAAGGACCTTTATGATCCATATTTAATTTTAGGCACCTTTTTCTATTATGGACAGCCTTTTGGTTTTTATCTTCATTAATTTATTGTTTGAATTGCAATTTAATTGAGCAGCGGCTGCCGAGTCAGTTGCTCGTTTTTGCTGCATGCACAAGTATTGAGCTTGGATCATTCGAGTAAGTGCTCTCATACCTTGCGGATCATGAAAAGAGTTTATTACATATTTCTATGGGTAAATAGGTTTTCTTCCATCTCACTAGTCTCTTATGAAAATTTATCCACCACTCCGTTCTAGACTTGCTTGTCTTTGTGCTTTGCCCTGAAAGGAGCTCCCAAATATGTATGAGCTAGGAAGAAAGCAAATTTTGCAGTTAAGCACGTGAGCTAGCTGCTTCCCCCATCAGAACGATGTCTAATTTTTCCAAGTTCACCCTCAAGCCTAGGACTGCTTCAAAACATAAAAGTACGAATCTTAGATGGCCCAATTGAACAATGACGAGCCGCAAAAAACAATAGTGTCATCCACAAACAGAGAGCGAGCAACCTTCAAAGAACCCTAATTTCTTCGAAGGGTTTGAGGTTGGAGGATCCACTTTTCCCATATTTATTTTTGCTGATGATGGAAGTCTTTAGCAGATTAATCATGAGGGCAGTGGACACGGGTTCATAGAGATTTTTGAAATCGGTTTACTTTTTCAAATCTTGTGACCTCTCATTTTGACTGGGGTGATACGGGTAATTGGATTCCCAAAATAAATTTTCATCCGTACTTTTCATGCTGACAACATTCTAATTAATTGGTCCCACGACATTTAAAAAGATTAATGTATCAAAATGATTATGTCTAGAATAAAAAAAGCAAATAAAATTCCAATAACTAAGTTAATTAAATATTTTTAACGAAATCTAGAACCTCTATTCAGGTAAATAGGTGTTTCTTTTAGGTTACAAATTGTTCTAAAAGTTTAAAATATTAAGGAACGGATTAAAAAAATATATGTCAAACAATTTCAGTACTTCCTTCACATGCATCCCCTACTCACATTTAAAGGAGAGACAAACAAAGTTAATTGTTAGAGTTGTAGCTCATATTGATTTACGGGAACACATGAAAGTTTGAGAGTTACGGGGTTTAACATGTGGTATTGCTAGTTTAGGAATTTTATTTCAGGCAGGTATCTGAGACCAATTTTGATTGGGTTTCTCGTCCCTATATATATGAGACATGTTGTATATCAGGGCTAAGTTTAGGTTAGAGGCTAGGGTTGAAAGAAAAACTAAAAATAAGTGACTGAGTTATCTAAGGTTCTTTAAGGGTCTCTCATATATCTCTTGTAATTTCTTACTCTATTGTTGAAGTTTTTTTTTAATCGAAAACTAGTTTACCATCCCCATGGAACTTGCTAAATTGCCAAACCAGTCTCTGAGTTGTCTAAGGTTCTTTAAGGTTCTCTCATATATCTATTGTAATTTCTTACTCCATTGTTGAAGTTTTTTTTTTCAATCGAAAACTAGTTTACCATCCCCGTGGAACTTGTTAAATTGCCAAACTAGTGTGATCTAGAGTTTTCAAAACAACATTAATAGAATAAGATGTATCGACATAAACAAACAAATTACATAATGCTAAACAGTAGTAGAGATAGAAAATGTATTGGGTGGGAGAGGGTTGAACTTAAAAATTTTGGGACCAAATATTTGATAAGACTTCTCTAATCTAAATAATTGATAAGGCTCTATATTAAAAAAAAAAATTAAAAATAAAAGATAAAAATTGAATAAACGATAAATAATAAAATAAAAGCCTATCTAAAAAAATGATAAGGCCTATCAAAAAAGAAAAAAAAAATCCGAATTTAGATAAATGATAAAAAAAAAGAAAGAAAGTTGAAGTTGGATAAAAAAGCTAAAAGATAAAAAGGTCTATCCAAAAAAAAATGATAATGACTATTTAAACAAAAAGATATGAAGTTGAATAAATGATAAATGATAAAAAAAGGACTAAAGTTGGATTTAAAAAAAAAAAAAAAGTAACCCAAGCTAGAGGTCAAAATATGTACAACTAACTTAAATAAGAAAAAAAAAAAATGAATGGAGGCGATTGTTACTCTTTGGTCATAACCATCTCTCCCATTGGAAATAAACATTAATAATAAAACTTGAAAGAACTAGTGTTCTAATATCATATTAAGTTACTAAGGGCCTATTTGACAACGATGTCGTTTTCTGTTATTGTTTATTTTTTTAAAAATGAAAACTGAAACAGTGTTTGAAAATGCAGTTTTGTTTATAATTATTAATTTTTTTATTTTTATAAAATATTTAATTTTATTAGTTTCTAAAAATTTTGATAGAATTAAAAATATATTTCATATTAATTTAATTATATTATTTGTTTAAAAATTGAATAAATATAATTAATATATTATTTAATCTAATAAATATAAAATATATTAATTATAATTTCAGTATAATATTTACTAAAATATATTTCATAATAATTCAAATAATTTAATTATGATATTTATAAAAAAATTTAATAAAATATATTTAATATTAGTTAAATTAATTAGTTAAATTAAGTATAAAATTTAAGTTAAATTAATTAATTTAATTTTATTATTTATCAAAAATAATTCAAAATATATATTTTATATTAATTAAATTAATTACTAAATTAAATTAATTTATTTCATAAAATATATTTTTTATTAATCAGATTAATTACTAAATTAAATTAACTAAATTAAAAATATATCTTAATAAATTATTTTAGTAAAATATCATAGTCAAATTAAATTATATTTTATCAAAATTAT
>QLOD02000010.1:22450892-22462771 GCA_003260245.2 Sideroxylon spinosum | reverse complement strand
AAAAAAAAAAAAAAATTAAATTTGGGTGGATAAGCTTACAAAATGGAGCTCGAGGGATGTAACCCTCAAATCTTTAATAATTTCCTATCTTTTAAAATTGAAGAGATCTTTTTCTCTGTCCTCAGTTTAGATATTTTTATATTAAAAAATATTCAATGTCAAAGCTTATCCAAAACACAATTCCAAAAATTTAACTCAACCCTCTGCAACATTGGGCTTTTGTTTTTCTTATTGCCTCATTGCACATCAATAACAATGTCTCTTTAATATTCTCTAAACAGCACTAAACCTCAATAAATCAGTCGTCATGTCACTTATTCATCCCTAATCTTCCCGATCCATCCTAAGCAAAAACTAGGCATGAAGAACAGCCAAGGTATGCTACAACGCTCACTTTAATCTGGATGATGAGAATAGTAGTTCGCTTTACGGCCTCAGAAATGCAATGGAGACCACTATTAGATACATTAAAAATGCAAAATCATGTAGTCTACATATGAATATCAAACCTCTTAAAAATAAATAAATTAATTAATTACACATCCCTTTTTTGAGAAACATCAAGCAATCTATTAAAATAAAACAGTACAAAAATTAGACCTTGTTCATAATAGCTTTAGCTCTACTATGAGCTTTAATTAGCTACAGTAGCTACCATAAATCTAGGCACCGTTTTGATGATAGAGTAAGGAAGCTTTTTAGCCAAATCAATTATACCTAAAACTATACTTTGAGCCTCCAATTAACACCTATTAACACAAGAAAGAGAGTTGACCAAGACAAGACAATTTGACAACACAAACACCCGTCAAGGATTATATACATTTTAACCCATTTCAAGCCCTCAATGACCTTTCGCCATAAGAGTCAACGATGCCTAAACCTGAACGGCCTTCTCAAACAATAAGCATCCTTAGTCATTCTCCGCAACCCAAGCCATAACCGCATGCCCCAGCAAGTGCATTGTCATAGAGACCAAGGGCAAGTGGGCTTGAGGAGAGAGAGAGACTGGGAAAAGCTTCAGGGGAACTGGGGAGGATATAACTCAGTAAAGACTAGAGAGACCATGGGTGCGAGATAGTGATGGGGCCACGGATGGCTTCAGATTTTGGAGTATACATCAAATGATCAAAAGTGACTACAAAACATAATTATATTGAAATATAAAATGGTACAAGAGAAGTAACATTAATTTATGTTATATATATTATATATATTGTTCCATCAGATGATGCCTAATAGGCAAGCAATCTTTCAACTTTAATCCAACAAGTTGGCATGCTAATGGTTCTGTAAGATATCCTTTATGTTTAGTCTATCAGATTGAAGATTTGCTACAAATCAGTGTTACAATGGTTTTCTAATCCAATCTAATGAAAGGCTGAATATAATTCTACCCTCAAAGAAACAATGTTCATATGCAGCATTAACATTACATCCATATTTTGTAGAGTTAATATTGGTACAAAGCGCATAAATTACACGTGGCAAGCGCTCGAACATGAGATTCCGACATAGAAATGGTCGGGGGTACCCATCTTGAGTTGGTGTAGTGCCATGGATGTGTCACACTATTCCAATGATTGCATTTACTCCACCTTCATCATAAATACACTTTGGTAGTATATTTAGCTCATTAATTATTATCTAATTACGTCTAGTTAGTTCCCAGTATTACAAGTGACAGACAAATAGGACATTTGTATAGCCCTAGAAGTCAAATTACTTATATATTTTCTCTACTTGCCTCACACGCATTTAATGACATGCGGTAGGTATTTAATGATACGTGATAAGCATTTACTGAGCAAGCTCACAATTCTAGCAAAGAAGACTCAACAAAAAAATAATTATGAATCGCGGAATATTAGATATTATTTCATTTTTACATCCAGACTATAAATAGAACACCTAACACTAAAATCCAGGTTTGCTTATTAACATTTACAAAGTGCTGTCAGTTTGTTTTCTTATTCTCTCTAGCTATTCCTGACTTGAGTATTGGAGGGATTGTAGTAGGGGACCCTTCTTAGCTCTTTCTTCTGACTTCTTTCTTATTATCAAGCTTGAGCTACTGCTTTCCAGTGGACGTGGTGAACACGTGCAACGATATTTTTATTACCGAACATTTGGTGCCTACCGTGGGGCTCACTTCTTTGTTCCCCATATCTTGTTACATAAGACAATCGGTAATCTTTTCAAACTCTATCTACTATGAATTTAGGCGGCAATACTACACCTTTATCATTTCCTTGTGTTGGGAATGAACCCACACCTTTAGTTATACGGACTCCTGGGCTGGAATCTAGCAGAAGAAAATATGTAGAAGACCTAGAGGCTGTCAAGCGAAGGTAGGAGCTACAAGCGAAAGTAGATGCAAAACAAGCGGAGCTGGAATAGATACTCCTTCAATTGAGCAACAGGAAAGGAAAATCCATCTCTCATGCACATATTGACCCAGATGACTTAGAACTAGGGTTGGATAAAAGTCTTGACACCATGTATGTTGAGTCAGAAACACAAGGTAATGAAAATGAGAGGGAAGTTCGTATGATGGGCAATTTGGACCCAAATGTGGGGATGCTGCTGGACAGAAAGATGCCACCACCTTTGAGCCTATTAATAAGTGATCTACGTATATCCAATGGCGAGGGACCTTACGATTGTAAAAGGAACGGACCGTAAAGCCTTACCACAAAGACGTCACATACAAAAAGAAGCAAATGCAGAAAAGGCATCATAAGTCGAGCGAAAATTCTTCAAGTGATGAGCGGTCCACACAATAATGAAGAAACCCAATATAACAAAGGAAAAGATGAAACGCATTACGGGTGGGGTGATTCTGATCAAATCACTCGAATAATTATAGAGAGAGCACTAGGAAGAATCTTTGCCTGCCTTTTACCACAGAAATTTGTGAGGCGAAACCCCCAAGAAATTCCAGATGATTTGGTTTACCATTTATGATGGGCAATTGGATCATTTGGCCCATTATCGCCACTATATGCAGGTGATGACATTGTGGAGTTTGAACAACGAACTTATGTGTAGAGTATTTCCCTCGAGTTTGGGGGATATGACGTTACAGTGGTTCCATAAGCCGCAGCCGGGAAGCATCTGATACTGGAGATAGTTGGCCGAGGAGTTTGTTATGCAATTTTTAGCTAATGCTAAACAACTAAAAGTTGCTGACGTGCTCCTTACCTTGAAGAAGAAGAAGAACGGAGAAAGCCTGAAGGACTATTCACGGAGGTATATGGAGCTTTATGACGAAGCAAAAGGCTGTTCCGAGTAGCTTGCAGTGACTTCGTTTAAACTCGGCTTACAAAAAGGCGACAGACTTTGGCTTTCATTGACAAAGAAGCCAGTAACCAACATGTCGGATTTGATATAGAGGATAGAGAAATATACTTAAATAGAAGATGAAACCAAACCTGCGGAGCAGAAGGAGACGAAGCCTCAGGAGTTTAAAAAGGGAAAGAATAAGGGAAAGAGTGCAATTCTATCTTTGAAACCATTAACACGGTCTTCAAGGGGCCAATTTTTAGAATTCTCCCCTATGTTCGTGATAGACCATATTTCCAATGGCCAAATAAATTATTGGATTTCTTGGAAAAAGAAGATTCACAAAGATTATTGCTTCCTTCACCAGGACAAAGAGCATCGCATGGGATTGTGCCATACTTTATGATTTCTCTTGGAGAACTTGGTAAAAGAAGGGCACATCAGGGAATTCATTGATGAAACAAAGACAAGGAATGTAAAACACTAGGCCCAACCACAGTAGAAAAATTACAGAAGGAGTAGAAAGGATGAAGAAGATTATAACGAGGAAGGTCAACAAACACCAAGAGCTAGGCTGAGGAGGGACATGGATAGGCATGCGGTTATCGATGTTATACACATGGAAGACCGATCTCGAGGTGTTGCTACTAGTTCCCGGGCAGGGGAAGTATTGAAGATCATGGCACTTCGAGTAAGTGTTCACGAGGAAGGTTCGCCCAAAAAATTACATTTCATGAGAACGAAGGCTCAAAGATTCAGCAACCACTTAATTATACGTTGGTGATTACGCTAAAAATGCTGAGTCCGATGTAAAACGGACTCTGGTGGGTGCGGGAAGCTCAACGAAGGTCATGTTCTATAGTTTGATTAAGAAACTTAGCTTAACTGAAGAAGACCTTGATCTATCAGAATGCCCTTTAATAGGGTTCAATTATACCTCTGTTTAGCCACTGAGAAGGGTTACGATTCCTGTCCGAGTTGGGACAGTGGATTGTGAAGTTAAATTCGCATTAGTAGATGTACCCTCATCATATAACGCTATTATTGGGAGGTTATGGATTCATATGCTAAAGGCTATCCCCTCTGCCTATCGCCAAATTCTCAAGTTTCCACTTAAGGATGAGATGATAGAGATTAAAGGGGATCAGGGTACGTCCATAAGATGTTTCACGATCGCCCTAAAATCTAAGCCATTGCCTGAGCAACTGTAATTTACAGATATGGCCGAGAACACCCCGAAATTGATGATGTCGGGGGTGACCCTGAGAAGAAAGTTGTCGAGAAGCTGGAAAAATTCCATGTTGGTCCGCCAAGCATGATAAGTTTTTTCTTATAGGCACAGACTTGGGAAAAAAGGAAAAGCTAAAGTTAACGAAAAAGCTGCAAAAGGGTATCAGGACCTTCACTTGGACTCCTTAAGAGATGCCAAGTATTTTTTCTGATGTCATTAGTCATAAACTTGACGTTTAACCAAAGGCCCTAAACGTATTTCAAAAGGTAAAAAGATTTACGTTCCAGCATGCCGAAACCGTAATTGAGAAGGTTGGTAAACTACTTGAGGCTGATCCAATTAGAGAAGTTTCGTATCCAAAGTGGTTAGCCAACATAATAGTTGTCAAGAAGAAAAATGGGAAATGGAGGGTATGCGTTGATTATACGACATGAATGAGGCTTGTCCTAAGGACCCATTTCCTTTGTCAAAGATTGACCAGCTAGTAGACTCGACTGTTGGAAGCTTGAGGATGTCGTTCTTGGACACATATAGGGGTTATCATTGGATCCCATGTATAGCTCCTATAAGAAGAAGACTTCATTCATTACCCCAGGAGGGGTGTATTGTTATAATGTCATGCATTTCGGTTTGAAGAATGCTGGGGCAATGTAACAACTCTCCAGCCTGGGATATCTTACAACTCTATTTGGCAGTGTCAGAATAGGCGGTCAGTATGGTGCTGTTGAAGAAAGAAGAAGACAAGTAGAAACCTATTTACTATGCCAGTAAAACTTTGCAGGGGTAAAGACAAGGTATCTTTGCCTAAAAAAAATTTATTTTGGCATTAATAATGGCATCTCGAAAATTAGCCCATTATTTCCTTGCTCACATCATTCAAGTCATCACTGATCAACCCATTCGGTAATTACTGAAGAAAGTTGATATCACTAGAAGAATGGCTAAACGGGCGATCTCTCTCGCAGCTTTTTACATAAGATTTATGCTAATGACTGCAATAAAGGTACAAGTCTTAGCATATTTTGTAGAAAAATTCACCTATTATCCCTCCCGAGAAGATTCAGGAAGTAAGGTATCTAGAATTCAACTCGGAAGTTAGGCCAAATTCAAAATAGGTCCACCTTCTTAACAAACCAAGGTAGATGGATCTTCATCCAGAAGAGGCACCGGAGTTAGAGTCATTTTAAAATTCCCTGAGGGCGAACCATTGAATATGTAATCAAACTGAACTTTCTTGCCACAAATAATGAAGCCGAGTATGAAACTATTTTGGCTGGACTTAACATCGCCCAACGTCTATTTGCCTGAAATATGCTAATCAAGACAGACTCTTAGTTAATGAAAAATAAATTAAAGGGTGAATATGTGGTAAGAAATGAATGAATGGCAGAGTATTTAGATTTATCAAATAAGAAGCTCGAGCATTTTAGCGACATAAGAATCAAACAAGTAGGTAGGGATTATAATACTTACGCCGAAGCTCTAGCAACACTAGCTTTCTCCCAGGCACTAAGCTCACTAATAGAGTCTTCATTGAAGTACTCAAAAAAAGCTAGTGTATCTGAACCTGAGGAAGTAGTTTACATTCGGTTGGGTCCCTCATGGATGCACCATTTTATCTCTTATTTGAAGAATGGTGCATTTTTGAGAATAAGTTGGAGGCAAGAAAGCTGAGGACGAAAGCCATGAGGTTTTGGCTACTTTCTGACCACAAGCTCTACATGAAATCTTTCAAAGGCCCCTACTTTCTTTGTGTCCTCCCTGACAAGGTACAAGATTTTCTTTATAAGATACACGGAGGAGTTTGTGGGCACACATTGGGGGTAGATCTTTGGCTTATAGAGCGATCATCCAAGGTTACTGGTGGCCAATGATGGGCAGAGATGCTCAAGTCTATGTATGAAGATGCAAAAAATGTCAAAAGTTTAGACTGGTCCCACACCAACTTGTTAGGAACTCAGCCCTCTTGCTAGTCTGTGGCTCTTTGCTCAATCGAGCCTCGATTTAGTAGGACCACTCCTCACTGCTTCTGGAAATAGGAGATGGTTGGTGGTCAGTACCGATTATTTTATCAAGTGGGTGGTAGTAGAGCCTCTAGCTCATATTAAAGATGCCGATGCAATTCGTTTCATATGGAAGAACATCATTACAAGGTATGGCATCCCTAGGACACTTATTTCCGATAATAGAACGCAATTTGATAGCTCCCCATTTAAAGAATACTGTTCTAGGTACAGGATCAAGAATATATACTCAACATTTACCTACCTCCAGAGCAATGGTCAGGCTAAAGCTTTAAACAAAATCATTTTGAATGGCATGAAAAAGAAGCTAGATGCTGTAAAAGAAAGATGGATTAATGAGCTCCCATCAGTACTATGGACGTACAAGACCACCCCGAGGACATCAATAGGTGAGTCTCATTTTTCTTTAGCTTATAGGATGGAAGCTTTGATTCCTCTGAAAGTTGGCATGCCAACTATTCATTTGTAAGTTTTTGATAGAGAGAAAAATAATACGGCTATGGGTTTGAGCTTGGATTTGATTGATGGAAAAAGAGAACTAGTAATGTTAAGGCTGGAAAATTATCAACAAGAGGTGAAGAGAAAATGCAACAGGAAGGTTCATTCTTGGGAGTTCAAGGTCGGTGACTTCGTGTTAAGAAAGTTTATAGGAGCCAGGAAAGATTCTACCAAAAAAAAGCTTGGCGCCAACTAAGAAGGGCCTTTCCGGGTGATTGAAGCATTTGAGAACGGCACATATAGGTTATTAGACTCGAAAGGAAAACCTATAAAAAGAATATGAAATGTGGCCCAATTAAAGTTATTTTATATGTAAGAACTTCCTTTGTGAGATTTTCTGGTTGTGTATGTATTAAAAACATTTATGAAATACTAATGTTGACAAGGGACCACACATACAAAAGGAATGTCTCACTGCTTTTATAGTGTTTACTCGGAAAAAGAAAGTCTCATTGGTCTTGCAGTGCTGACTCAAAAAAGGAATATCTCTCATGGTTTCCCCTCGTGCTCACTCTAGTAAAGCTTTATCTCACTTGTTTTCCTCTAGTGCTGACTCTGATGTAGAAGACTCTACTTAATTTCATGCTATATAGAAAAGAGCCTACTTTTATAAGTAGGCAAGAGATTTTTACGATTATAAGATGGTCGACATATTTTCCACCACATCGCACGTGGTTGGGAATACATAATAACCTTAGGCAAAGTGCTTCCAAACATCAATGGTGTAATTAGTTGTCAACTGAATAGTTCTAAGTATTTCTAAAGGACTTGTGCTTTGTCCGGAACCATTTTCATTACGATTGGAGACGCGTGGTTAACATGATTAGAAGAGAATTAAAAATATGGTAGCGATCTCCATTATATTTCATAGGAGTGAAGGATATTCTTAATTCCTAGACCGAGGAAAACACATTATGATAAATAGTTTAAGTATTGACAACTCAACTGATTCGTTATTACATATTATGTTACTTTGTTAAAAGTGTGAAATTTCAAAATTCGTCCTAAAGGACTCACGTTTTATTGGTAATGACCATCTTAATCAGCCATAAATGGTTATGAGATACTCTTAGATAAACAGGGTATGTTAAAATTTTCTTACAATATTATATAATAGCATAAACTTGTCAAAACAAGTTCAATTACTGTTAAGTTGCTAAAAGTTTGCTTAACTACAGAGCTAATTACAAACTTTCATTCATTGATATTAGTTTGCTTATTAAATTATGATTAATTTATTAGCTTGGTTGATTCTATAAAAGCCGAGAAGATAAGCTTTGAAGCAGACGGAAATTTCATTAAATCAAGTTAGCTTTTCATTGGAATTAGATATTGTGTTAACGTCGAGAAACATGACATAAGCATAAAGCCTTAGAACTGATTTTTCATTAAGCATAAGAGTACAGATTACATCTGGCACATAGAAAGGAAAAAATAAAAAAAAGTTGGTGATCATTTAAGGTCGTGCCACTTCGACTCTTTCTTACTCAGTTTAGTAGCCACGGATTTTGCTACCTCTGTAATAAGTTTGGCTGGATCCTGAAGAAGAACGTCCTTTGGGGGGGGTCTCTTGAGTCTGGAGCAAAAGTTGAGGGAACATTTTGATCATTTTGAGTGCTTTAAACCTCAAATTCACTTTCTTTTGGCTGTTCTCCTCCCAGTGCTTCGATAGTAAGAGTCTGAGGATCACGATCAAAATTAAATTTTGGGATTAGATTCTTTAGATTGAGGAATTGTATGTTTCTGTATGTCTCAAAGGCCAAATCTAAGTTTAACTTATGCATTGCTACCTCCTAACCATCTAGGAAGTACTCGTTCTTTACATCATCCATCTATTTCATGAAACGTTGAATTGTGTTTCTAGATCCTCAGTAGCCCTCGACTTGTAAAATTTTAGTTCTTTTTTTTTTTTTTTTGCAGCAGAGCTTTAGATTTGGCCCTTGATTCGAGCTTCAGTTTCTCATTCTCCTCCCTTAAGATGGCATGCTCAGCATGAAATTCGTGCAACACTTTCACTTATTTTTCTCGATCACCCTTAGAAAGGGATATCTTTATCTGCACTTTACCAAGTTGGTCAATTTTTTGTACTAACTCCTCGTCTTTAGAGGCCAAGTGTTTAAAGCTATGTTCATTTTTCGTTCACTGGCCTTTGACTTCTCCTTGGTAGCCTTGATCTTAGAATTTACAGTCTCATTATGCTGCTTTAACTTTCTCTCTTCATTTCTTCAATATCATCTACTCATTCCTTTAAATCCTTATTGTAGGCACCGTTTATGACGGTTTTGTCGTCCAATGCCTTACTCTTGGTGATGAGTTCCATGGAGTAAAGGTTGACTGCAACAAAATAGATAAATTAGGTAAAAAGGAACTTCGAAAGCTTAAGAATAAAACATTGACATGAAAGTTAAGATGAGGAAAACTTACTGAGGTCAGCCTCTTCATCAAAGATAGTATGAAGATCCTCCAACTTATATTTTCTCGTGTTTGCATGTCACGAGGAGGAATGATTCCCTTTAGATAATATTCTAGATGGTTCAACGTCGAGTCCCAGATGGTGAAAAGACATCTAAAAGGAGACTCCAGGCTTGAACTCATAATTTGGGGGATGAAAAGACCTAAATCCTTGACGGGGTTCCTTAGGAAGACAGTTTCCAAAGGAACCTGCTTAGAACCCCCTTTGTCTCTGTCATGAGGAGAATGGGAAAGTGCTCAATATGTCCTTGGCTCGCCACTTGATAAGCTCGGGGGAACTTTGGTTGGAACAGGAGGATTTAAGATCACCAAGTCGAAGCCCTAGTCGACCTTTTGTTTCTGTTTGGCCTTTATATCATCCTCTTGAACCCGGGAAGACTTTTTAGGAGCCTTCGAGGGTTCCTATATGGTAACCCTATTTTTTTTCTTATTCTTTTCAATGTTCTTCTTTTGCACTTGCCTCCCGAGCTTGGCATTCTTGGCTTCCTCGGCTCTCCTATTCTCGACATATTTTTTAGCGGTCTCGATTTTTCTTTATTTCTCTCTTTCCTCGGCCACTTTCTTAATGTCATGTCTTGGAAGCATGGTTGGATTAGGAATTCAAGACAGCTCGAATTCTTCTATCTCTTCATCTTTCTCCAATATTTCCCGAATATGAGGATCTATGATTGCCAAAGGAAGAGCAACTGTCTTTCTCCAATATTTCCTGAATATGAGGATCTATGATTGCCAAAGGAAGAGCAACTGGAGCTGTTGGATATTTTTGCTCGGCGGTAGTGGCGACGTTATGGATTGGACGCCAAGCCGGATGGTAGGTAAGGTAGAATTCAAACCTCCAGTCTGGCATCCAGTTAAACCACCTATGCAATGTATTGGCCGCTGTGTTGATGTCAAAACCTTATAGAGCGGAGACAAATGAGTGGTAGGTGGCTGAAAGCTAAAAAAGATTGGTGCCGACCATGCAAATGGATATATCCAGCCTATCGAGGAATGCCAATACTTCTTTAATGTGAGGAAGGTCGCTAGACTCTCATGTGCCCAAGATTCTCTCTTGCGTTCATCTGTGTGGAAAAATGAAAAATAGTCAGCAATTTTCATACTTTCGTTTAAAACGAAAACAAATGTAACATACATTCTAATGGAATATTAAAACTACCCGAGCTGGCCCTGTTGCTACTACAGTTATTAGGGGAAGTCATCTTCTCTGAGTGTGTACATCCAATGACTCGAGACAAAAGACCAATCATCAATTTCTCGGGTCGAGATTTAAGATACCGTTTATTCTTATTCTTTCTAATTTTTTTAAAGATTATAACAAAAAATTAGGTTGGAAATAGAGAGGTGAAATCCATATCTACGGTTTATTTTCTCTACCCCATTTATTATTCTATAAAAATTATAGGTTACGCATCCAGGGGAGAGGTTTATCTTATTAAGTACTTGATGAAAGAAACAGGAGACTAGGAATCTAAGGCCTCCTTTAGTTATGGCAACATCAGTAGGGATGTTGAATCTCCATTTAAAGGCCTTAAACCTCCCTTTGGCTCTTATCTCATCCGATAGCCCACCATTCTTACTAACAAAACCAAAATAAGAAGGAAAAAGAAATTCCAAGAACTCACTAAACGGAAACTCAAAAACAAGAAGAGGGGCTTGTGAAAGCAGATTCAAGAGTGTAAGATTGCAGAAAATGAGTTCAAGAAAAAGAGTCAGAAAAAGGTTAGCAATGGTGAAGATAATGTGTGTATGTATCAATCGGTATTCAAAACGTTTAAGATAAAAAAATGGGCGGCAAAAACGCACTTAATGCCGCCGTTCGAATTGACAATTATCAGATAAACGGTTGGCTGCCGTTTTGGGGTTCAGGATAAAAACTCGAGTTGCGCACGCCATAAGCCCAAGGGTTTTTCACGCGTCATAATTGAGGTAAAAGGCAATCGATAACGAGATAACACCTTAAGAGTTATGTGGCAAAGAGGAATATAGAAGGCTTTCTAATAAGTAAAATTGGCTACAATCCTTAATGTTTTCTACTCTGCTTGGGTAATTACTTATTCCAACTAGAGTGAGGACATAACGTTGGTATAAAAATAAATGAATAAAAAAGTATTTTCACCTTCATTTTTTATTTTATAAATTTTTTATCAATTTTAATACTGTATCCATTTTAATAATTATTGATGTAAGTTAATTTATTATTAACAATTAAATTAATCATTAATTACTAGTGTAATTTAATTAATTAAATTAATATAAAATATATTTAATTAAAAATTATTTTTAATAAATATTACAATTAAATTAATTGATATAGTTTATTTACTAAATTAAGTTATTTTTAATAAATAATTTAATTAATTAATTTAATA
>QLOD02000010.1:22317185-22337708 GCA_003260245.2 Sideroxylon spinosum | reverse complement strand
GTATCAAATTACCCATTTCCACCATTGAAATGGCTTGGCTACAATAGCCTACCAAAATAGTTTATAAGATGTCTATAGATAATATGCATGCATATATTTTTTCTTGTGAGTTTATATAGTTTTCTATTATAATTTGTAACGACATGCATCTACACTGTACAATATTATTTGCTTTGGGCTTCATTATTATTTTTCAAGGGTAACCCATCTTAGTGCTACCCCACATTGAGCATGCTTACCAAGTTCAAGACGAACAATATTGTAATTTGTAAATGCAGATCGTTATAAATGGTATTAGAGTCAATACCCAACTAAAAGTGTAGGGCCGCATGGGGCAAGTGCCACGTTAGGGAGAGGATTATGAGAAACTGTGAAGGATCTATGCCTATGAGGGACTCAGCCTATGAGAGAGTGAACCTAGGGGTGAAGAAAAATATTCCACATCGCCCTTATAGAAGAAAAAAGTCGCATAAATGAAATATTTGACATCTATAAAAAAAACACATTTTAAAGTCATAACGATACTAGATTTAGTGAGAACTCTAGGGTTAAATGTACTCTACTAGGGATAGAACCAAGATGGGTGACCCCTCGGCAGCAACTAACAAACCCAAAACTGATAATATTTTACTATTTATATGCAAGTCATTACATAACCTAATTGTTGTACATCTTGATTATGACATTTGAAATTAGAATGTGTAAATGACTGATGAATCTTGCAAATAAGAACTCGATTGTTAATTTAGTTATGGGCTGTTCCCCTCATGTTATGGTCGTAGCCAGTAGCTCCTAATATTGATCAATGTGATGACCAGCATATCTTCATAGTTTCCGTGGTTCTTGAAAAGGTATTATTTTGGATTATGGTTTGCTAATCCTAAGTGCATGGATATAGATAGTCCTTGAAAATACCCTTTGCATGCAATTACGTTTAGGTGAAATGGCGAACTAGCACACCACCATATTCATGATCACAGAACTTCACTTTGAAGGTATACATGATTAACACTTTATGAAATGCTTGCTTTATTTTTATTATTGTAATGTCAATTATTCATGTTATTTACTGTATTTTATAATTTTTAACTGATGCATCCTTATTATACCATATAGTCATGATCACTGCATGAACTCACCTATATACTATAATAGCATGCCCATATCATTTAGGCCCTCTAGGAAGTCTGACTACTGGGTTTAGTAACTCACTCTCACCGTGAAATTTATTTTTCAGATTAAGATATGATTATTGTTGTTGTTGTTTTTTTTTTTTTTTGCTTAGAGGGTTTGATTACAAACTGCTTATCATATATTTTATAGTGGATTGTGATTATTTATATTGTAATTACTTTTATTCTAATTGTTAGAAATGTAATGATTGGTTGTAAAACTATTTTTATTTAGTAATTTATAGATACAAATTATTTATTTTATATGATTTTGAGGAATGTATTAATAGTTTGATTTTATTTATTAATATATATAGGCCCCATACTCGACTTAATTATCAAACCACGGGACCTAATCCTAAAATAAAATTTATTTTTCTCTTATATTTAGTTCCATGTGACTTAATCAAAAGTTACAATCTGCATTTTTGACCTGGGAAAATCTGAGGATTACACATATTGTTTTAAGATTAGGAAATATATAACAAGATATATGTATATATATCTTAGTAAATTAATTAATCAGAAGAAAATATTTCATAGAATGATGAATTGGGCACATCACATGCATTTCTCATTGCAATATTCATACGAAGTACAATGGCGCTCTACGAAGGTGGTGTTAGGCTGTAATTCACCGTAGTTACATAGACTTCTATATATATGTTTATAATATAGTAAAAAGGTAAACGTGGAAAGGGAGAAGGGGGAGTCGAGTGTGTATAACCCATTTTTATCAAGTAGCTTGGAAGGGAAAATATCATGATGATGGTTCCATGGAGATAAATGTCAGTGTTCGTAGCAGCTTGGAAAGCCTTCAGATGCACGCACTCTACAACCATTCTAACCTTTCTTTCCAATGCCACCGTATCTTTGAAAGACGGAATTACGTAGCTATTACTTGGAAACTTTCGCTATATAATCCTCATCTCACCATATGATCTTTCTCCATGCGTGTGGGAGATAATGGCCACTTCTTTTCACTGTTTTAGGGGGCCTATCCTTCTTACGTTCACTTTATTTTTTTCCTCAGTCAATCTCCATGTCTAATGTATATATGTGATTGATTTCATAAAAGAGCTCTCTACCTATAGCTTTTTCTTTTTCTTTTTTTTTTTTTTTTTCAAATTAAGGATCTCATTAATTTTGTCATTTAATAATGTTTTGGTTCTTCTTTTACATATATACAGGTTTACATAGTTTACTTAGGGCTAAACCAAATCTACGCTCCTCATCTTACTACCACTCATCATCTTCAGCTCCTCTCTAATGTCTTTGCAAGGTACTATAATTTCTAGCTAGCTCAAAAGCTTTACTGATGATAATCTCTCATTCTTCTTATTGAAATTGTAAAAATTAATCAACTAATTAGAGCCAAATCTTACCTAAAATAACATTATCTTTTGATTAATTCTCTATCGATCTTGATATATAGGAGAGAAGAGGCAGAGAGATCCATGCTGTATAGTTACAAACACAGTTTCTCGGGTTTCTCAGCAACCCTAAATTCAACCCAAGCAACAGCCTTGGCTAGTAATAAACTAACCCTTAATTCACTCAAATTTCTCTAAAATATATGTTTCTCATATATAGAAAACTTTCTTAAGTGGTTTTTGTTACTGAGGAAGTCACGAAAAAGGAAGTAAACAAATTGCAGAGATGGATGGAGTTGTATCAGTGTTTAGGAGCAGAATCCTCAAGTTGCACACCACAAGAAGCTGGGATTTCTTGGGTGTTACCTTAGCAAGCAGCGAAGCAACTCCATCGCAACTAGCCTACGGGAACGACGTTATCGTTGGAATCTTTGATACAGTTCTTCAAGCTTTCCACTTATATGGATAAAATAATCGTATATCTAATTATAACCCTAACATAATTAATTTGTTCGATTTCTTATTAATTTCTCCACTGCTTTTTTTTTAATTTCTCTAGTACCCTCATTGCATCTATAATATATATATATACCCACAAAGTTTATAATAGCTTTTGTGTGAGCATGCAAGCATGCTTGTTTGTCCAACTAATGATCAATATTCTCTCATGTCAATTATACGAAGGCAAGATTTGCGTCCTTCTAAACCTAGTGCCCTTTTGACTCATAACATACATTAATTAATCAATCCACCGGCAGAATCTCCCATAGGTGGGAATTCACATACATTAATTTCCACATTTTACTGCATATATATAAGCAACTACCCAGATCAACTCATCCATCCCCTTTGTTTAACAATTACATGAAGTTGTGAATGATTTTCCCAATTTTATTCTTGGACGGAGACTAGATCACAGCTAAACTTAGTTGATCTATGGTATTGCCTATGAATCAATATGCTTAAATTATTAAATATGATTTACAAGGTATCTGGCCAGAATCTGATAGTTTCCAGGAAGAGCCAGGCACAAAACCAATCCCAAGATCTTGGAAAGGAAAATATGTCCCCGGAGAAATGTTCGAACCGGGAAAAGAATGCAACCGGAAGCTAATCGGAAGTCGTTACTACCTCAAGGGTTTCGAGGAAAAATTCAACCCCCTAAACACGAGCAGCGACTTCGAATACCGCTCGGCCAAAGACTCAAACAGGCACGGGACTCATACGGCTTCTACCGCCATTGGATCCATAGTTAAAAATGCGAGCGTTTTCGGTTTTGGACAAGGAACTGCCGGGGGGAGCCCCCAGGGCTCGGCTAGCAGTGTACAAAACTTGTTGGAGTAGAGATTTTGATGGGAGATGCTCAGAAGCTGATATACTTGTTGCGTTTGACGATGCAATTTGTGACGGAGTTCACGTGATATCCGCATCTTATGGCGTTACACCGCCGTTGTTGCCGTTCTTTGCATCGAGCGATGATATTGGTTCATTTCATACTATGCAGATGGGTGGTAGTGTTATGTTCTCTGCAGGGAATGATGGACCCTATCCTTCTCTGGTCCATAATTTTGCCCCCTGGAGCCTCTATGTGGCTGCTTCTTCTGTTGATAGAACATTTCCAACCCGAATATTGATTGATAGTAAACTCTCCTTCATAGTAATTTATTTAGTTAATTAGAGCTGTGAAAAAAAAAAAACATTTATCTATACATTCCAAGTATTTATTACATTATCCTAATGCCCCTTGGGCATAAGCAATATGAGGGGTTTACTGATTAAAAAAGAAAAAAATTATTACTAAAAGATATTTTTAGCCTTTGGTTGCATAAAAAATTGTAACTTTTAATAATTTTTTACTTTTATTAAATAAAAAGTTTTATAGCCTAGTAAAAATTTGAAAATTTTAATAATTTTAAATAGTTTTTAACAACTTTTGATTGTATAAAAAAATTTAAAAAATTTTAAAATTTTTTAGACAAAACAATTGCTAAAATTTAGATGTTGTCAAATAAGCAAAAATTAAAAATTACTAAAAGTAGTACCTTTTTTGCGGCACCAAACGGGACATATATTATGTAATATATCTATATTACATATATCTATGTCTATATTTTGTACTAGATTAATGATGGTTCTAGTGATAAATTATAATTCTATCACTAATTTTAAAAATTATTTATTTTAAAGTGATGATTAGTGTGCTCGTTAAATGTATGTGTTTGTATATATATTGATTAAAGAAAGCCAATAATTGTCACTATATATCGTCAGTGTTGCACTTTTTTTGAAGAAATAGTATCATCAAATAAATTTTTACACATTTAGCTATTAATTATTCTATCACTAAAATTCAAGCTTCTTGTAGTAGTGCTTAATTCCCTTCCCTTTTTTAATTAACTAGGTTTCTTGTATTGCTTTGCACAAATTTTTTCATTTAATCTTGAATAGCTAGCTTTAGTCATTTGCTTTCTTGCTGTTTCAATTCCATGTGATCACCCTATCAAGTCATAGAAACAAAAGCATGCATCAGATGAAACAGATACCAGCCCTGCATGAGTTTCTTTTTAGTGTCACAAAACACCATAATTAAAGATCGAAAAGTGCAACTCCAATTGTTCAATTTCACCTTTATATGCTTTTTTTTTTCAACCTCCTCATGCATCCATACATGCAACATTGTTTGGCAGTGCTCATAGATTTATATAAATAGTGCTCATAGATTTTTATATTACTATGACATGAATATTTATATTTATCCAGGGAGAAGGCTTTGTTGTCAAACAAATAAAGGGAAAACTGGTGGATGCCATTGACTATTTCTACAATGGGTAACATCTCTCTCAAGATTATCACATGTGAACTTCACCACAGTAGAGCTAGTCGATCTTAATTATATATAAGCATATTAAAATACTTTAGCATATGAATATTAGAACTAAACAACTGAAAGGCATCTAGAATATATATGCACTTGTATATATTTACACACAATGATGAGCTAGAGATCCAATTAACTGCTACCAATTAATGAACTCTACAATATTTACCATCTCTCTGCCATGCATTGAGAAAGACATTCTTACATACATATGATGACATAATGCATATATATATTCATGCCATGTAGGGTTTGCAAAAGAGAATATGTGATAAAAAAGAAACCAGCTATAGGGAAGGTCCTCCTATGTTTTTCTACAATAGGAGCAGTGACAGTTGAGGTGGCAGAAGCAGCAGCAAGGAATGTGAGTGCCTCAGCCTTGATATTCGTCCAGCCTATAGACACCCAGATCCCTGGTGTTGATACAATCCCCACCATCCTTGTAGACATTATCAAAGGGACCAAAATCTTTCATTATTATGCCCAATCTCGGACGTAAGTGTGTTTATAACCATAATTTAAGCTATGGAAATATATATGCGTGTATATATATTTTTATTTATATTTACACTGTTGTAGTCATAGGTGCCAGCTAATTACACCAATTGTTATTTCACTCAATCAAGGATGAATAGAGTGGTTTAATTACTAGGAATTACTCGTGTCAAATTTTCTCAAATAAAATAAAAAGAAAAAATGAGTTGAATAAAGTTTAATTATGAAAAGAATATTATACAAACCTATATTCTTTATAAGTACGGCATGCGATTCATCTATTGATCGCTTGTCCGTAATCCATCTTGCTTCTTCAAAGAAGAGTATTTGAAATGATGTTAGTGAACTTTATGGAGTCAAAAGATTATCTTATCATGTATGTGTTTACTTTAGAAGCCATAAAAAAAGGAAATACGATGTGTTACATTATTATTATTCCAAACTGCGATTATATATAGATGTGTGTGTATGTATATATACTCATAGTGCATTATAGTGGCTACTCTAACATTGCAATTAATGCAATTGAGAAGGCTACCCATAGTGCAAATATTAGCAAGGATGACTATCATCAGAAAGTCACCAGCACCCGCAGTCGCTTTGTTTTCTTCCAGGGGACCAAGCTCTCTTTCACCTGATATTCTCAAGGTGAGTGTTACTTGAATTTTATGTGTCTATATATATATTCCATTTCAATTAGTGCATGTATGTCTATATGGGCCACTTAACTTTTTAGGCTTGGTTCGGTATCAAAATTAACTTTTGGTTTTTTTTTAATTTATTCTTGTTTTATATGAATTTTATTACTAAATTTTATTTTAAACATCTTAATCTCATTCGTATAAAAACTAAAATACAAACCTTTTTTTTTTCAAATGGACATAAATTTTTTGATTTGCTATATATATATATATATATATTATGAATGCATTTAACATGTCTAGAAACTATGACTTATAGAAATAAATCAAAAATTGGTAAAACAAATCCATTTAAGACTAAAATTAGATTTAAAAGTTAAAAAAGAATGGTGTTAGTATCCAAACTAAGCTTAGCACAAAGGGTATAGAAGTTGGTACATCTGCATGATTAAAATAAAAATAGGCATTATGGCAATTGGTCTAAGTGACCCAAAATACAAAAGAAAGGAAAAGGGTGGGAAACAAAAGAAGTCCAAAGGAAGGAATTTGGTTCAACAATTGTGTATTCTATATGATTGTTTGCTGCACTAAGAAAAAAAAGAAGAAAAGTTTACTTATCTTTTTTTGGATAAAAAGTTCTTTTGAGAAGCATGCACGTACATGTATATCTGACAAGAATTTCGCAAAAACGCATTGCTTCTATATATATTTTTCTTTTCTGTGAAAAAGTACGTAGGGGATCAATATAAAGTACATATAACTATATATGTCTAGTTAATTTTTCTTGGGGCTTAGAATTCTGATTAATAGTAAAACATATATTTCACAAGAATTTCGCGTGATAAAATTAATAATTAGCGTACATATATATGTAGCAAGGATTCCACGTATGCGACTGGATTTGATCATCAGGTAAATAATGGTCACTTGATTTGCATAGTTAGTTAATTACTCTCTCTCTCTCTCTCTCTCTCTCATAATTAATGGTGATGGTTGTCTCAAGTGCAGCCAGACATAACTGCTCTAGGGATCAATATATTAGCAGCATGGCCACCCAAGAGTCCACCGAGTCATGATCCAGCCGATCAGCGGTCTGTGGACTGGACCTTTCTATCAGGTACATCAATGTCATGCCCTCATGTATCAGGAGCAGTTGCCCTCCTCAAATCCGCACACCCTCAATGGTCTCCTGCAGCTATCAAGTCTGCTCTCATGACTACAGGTACATATAACATATATTTAATTAATTAATAATATAAACAAAGAACATTAATATCTTAATCATGGATAACCCTTTAATTTTGTAACTTTATAGATGTACACACAAAAACATTCTTACGCCCTGCATGCGTGGACCATACATCCCTATATATGATATATCTAGAACCAAAGGCTATTGGTAGACCTGACCTCAATATGTATAGCACCATTAATCCGTTTATAGGGCTCTCCTAAATAGATATAGCACCATTATACGGTTTATAGGGCTCTCCATTTCATCATGTGGAAGGATTCTCGCTTGAACATATCTACATCATTCACTTGCCATAGAAAAATTAAAGATCAAGTTCAATCATGGGTACTCTTCCCAAATTAAGAGCCGGTTTGGGACAATAGCACTATCCACACCGTATCAAAATTTCGTATCATTCGCCAGTTAACTTTAAACCGTTGATTTTCAAATAAAACATAACATTTTATGGTTATGATGATTTGAACGAAATACACCTGTAACTATGGATGACAACCAGTACAAGCTAAGAACAATAGTGATTGATTCAGAAAAAATCAGCAATAAGGCCAGCATTTTTGGGTTTGAGAAGGATTAGCTCTGATTTTTTTTTTTAACTTTTTTTATTTTTGTATGATTTTCTTTATCAAAATTTAATTTTTTAATAGGCTGTAGGTTTATTTTACATCTAAAAAGAAAAAATGCTTTCAAAAAAGTTAACTTAAAAAAAAAATGATGAAGAAGAAGAGATGAGCTAATCCTTCCCAATCCGGGTTCCATTGGTTCGCAGCTCAAATCCAGCAAGAATTGTCTGTGGAAAAGTGTACAATACATGCTTATGTGATCCCAAAAGAACTACAATGTTTCTCACTTTACATTTTTTGGAGTGAATCATATATAAAAACAAGGAAAGTGCCTGCTAATTGCAAAAACCAAGACTTTATTTGGATTGCTGATCTCAATTAATTAATATTACAAGTAGTTTTTCAATTTTGGTGACTATAGTTTGAAGGAAATGCAATTCAACTGTAAAAATATATGAAATCATACTAACGTGACAGCGATAAAGTTGTATTAAAATAGACTTCTATGAATTTATTATTTTTAAGTGATAATATGATTTCTTTGATTCTCTTATAAAATTTGTATAGTTGTGTAGCATTACGTACACCATTAACAATTAAATAGTTACAGCTTACAAGGATTTCACCATAAAGTTAGAATTAATGTAACTTGATAGCTTATTCACAAACAAATATATGAATATCTCCAACTGACCAGCATTTGCTCTATGTCATATATATATATATATATATAGCTCAGAAGCACGACACAATCAAGGATGGTATCATATATAGGAGAATAACGAAACCAGCAGATCCGTTTGATTTTGGTGCTGGCCATATTAATCCAGTGAGAGCAATGGATTCGGGGCTAGTTTATGACATGACAACCAGCGATTACATTATCTTCTTCTGCAACATCGGCTACTCCGAGGATGTAATAAAAAGAATCGTTATTCTCCTATCTCCCATGGTGAGATGCCCCACAAAGCACCCAAAAAGAAATAATAAATTATCTGAATATAATTCCAACTCCGACCTGAATTATCCGTCAATAACGGTGTCAGACCTCCGGCGGACGACGACCGTCAGGAAGACGGTCCGTAACATTGGGAGGAAGAAAACTGCCATTTACTTTGCAAGAATTGTGAAGCCTAATGGAGTGAAGATAGCTGTATGGGCTAGGGTTTTGTTCTTTTCGTGCTTCAAGGAAGAAGTCTCCTACTATGTGACTCTTATACCACTCAAAAAATCTCAAGGGAGATATGACTTTGGGGAGATAGTTTGGTCTGATGGCTGCTATTCTGTTAGGACTCCTTTGGTTGTACTTCTCAACACTACTGCTGCTACTTCTGCTAATTGGGAAGATTCTAATTTTGCTAATTCCACATCTCATCGTGCCACCATATAGGCCTTTCATGGATCATGCATGGAGATCACTTTATTGCTTAATTAATTTCCGCGCTCTTAATAAAAATAATAATATTATTATGCGGTTTGTTTTGCTTTCGCGAATTTAATTTGTCTATGAACAAGTTTGGACACATTGTTTGTCCCAACAATGTCTTCTCCTTAACATTCAATGAAAAACTACACAACATTATCAAATTCATCAACCTCGATCGGATCGGAGTGAACCCAACCTATGATAATGTCAATTAAGGATTTGAGTGGTTACAAAGTTGATTCTAATTTTTTTTATTAACAGTACTTTTCATTTTATATGACTTTTTTTTATTAAAATTTAATTTTTTTTTAAAACAGTAACACTTTTAGTATTAATCGTATTCGTAAAAAAGTAATATAAAATGGAAGAGGAAAAAAAAAACTTAGGTTTTGTAACCGACAAAGCAAGAATGCTGATCAAACTCGCCAAGCATCGTAGCCTTCCTTTCTAACTCATGTCCAAGCTAAGAGGTCTCCCCAACCACGGGCTTTGCAAGGTCGCCAACAGATAGCTAGATAATTATTGATCAATTCAAGGAATATCTGTAGCAAAAGTCTGGCCTATTAACTGCCCTCCAGATTGCTTTAATTTTTGCGTGCATAATTTGAGTCGAAACTACCGTAGCACTACATGCATGAGAACATGCACATAAATGGTGTCTTTATCATCTCTTAAAACTCCTTCCATCCCCTGCACAATTTTTTTTTTAGGGGGGGGAGGTAACCCCTGCACACTCAGAACAATAATATCTTACCCCTTTCCTCATGACTAATCCAGATAAATAAATAATTCTCATCAGTTTCGTGCAAAGTTCAAGCCTTTTAGTTTTAATATATAAATCTAGTAGCGGGCACACACTTATTAAAATTTTTAAATAACATAAATGTTGTAAAAATTGACAACAAGTATCTGAAATAATGTTTAGCGCGACGTTAAGAACATTTAAATAGATAGTAACCAGTTAAGGTGTGTTCAGAAAAAAAAATTATAAAAATAATAAATAGTTAAAAGATATTTAAGGAAAACAATAATATAAAATATGGAGGGAAATTATTAAATTATGATTTAGTTATAAACATTTTACTTCTCATAACATTAAAGTTATAAATAGTTATAGAAGATTGATAGATTGGTGTTAAAAAAAAAAAGGAAAAACTTTACAAAAGTTGGCACTTTACTAAACTTGGAGTTTTACCAAATGTCCTTCCTCGCCTACATCTACGCTAGCCTTATGAGTTTGCACCACATCATGTAATTTTTTACATAGCCAGAAATTTGCTTTTGAAATTAAACTAGCAAACTATTTAACTACTTGAAGGCATGGGAAGAATATAAATGGGAAACTTGGAGACTGGTAACAATTTATAGACTTATAAGGATTTTAAGAAAATTAAAAAAAAAACTTGTTTATAAATAAGTTAAACTTTCAACAACAAAAAAAGGATACCATACATTTTTAATACATTTCAAAATTGCCATTTAACCCAAAAATATAGTGGACACATATCTTCTTCACAAAGCTACTGCGACTTTCCATCTTCTTTACAAAGCAAGAAAATCAATTTTCCATAATCAAAGCTACTCTGGAAAAAAATGTCAATCGATCATTATAACTAAGTTATAATCGAACAAATCAGACAGTTTCAACAAATTTCTTACCCCAGCGAACAAATCCAAATCTTCTGCAACAAATCAAGTACTCGTTTTTTATTACTCATACTATTTAGGGTTTTCGATGAAAATCTCAATCGAGATTTTTTATCTTTATTTTTTTTTTATTTTGTAATACTGTTTGGTGTTTTCGAATGTAAAGTTTTGTGGTACTATTTGATATATGAGAAAGAGTACCGGTACAGTCTACGGTTTTCGATGAAAACCTTCGTTGGGGTTTTGTAAGGTTTTGTGGCAGTACTATTTTGCATACAAGAAAGAGTACCGGTACAGTCTGGGGGTTTTCATCGTCAAGGTTTTGTAAGGTTGTTGTGGTACTGTTTGGTATACGAGAAAGAGTACCAATTTCGTCAGATATTTTTGATAAAAACCTCCGCTAGGGTTTTACGAGATTATTGTGGTACTATTTGGTATATAAGAAAAAGTACCGATACTATCTGGGGTTTTCAATGAAAACCTTCACTGGGGTTTTGTGATATTATTTGGTAAGTAAGAAATAGTATCGGTACTGTCTGTAATTTTCGATGAAAATCTCTATCGAGGTTTTGTGAGGTTTTGTGGTACTATATGGTATATGAGAAAGATTACCAATAGTGTCTGGAGTTTTCGATGAAAACCTCAATCAAGCTTTTGTATCGTTATTTTTTTGTCATTTTGTGGTGCTGTTTATTGTTTTTGTGAAACTGTTTTTGTGATACTGTTTGGTACTATTAGCCATATATATTTGGTACTGTCAACCAGATATATATGTGGCATTGTCGCTAGTTTGGATATTGGTAACTAGTACAATCTTTCATAAACAATAGTTATACCTCTAACAAAAAACAAATGTTATTAAATTACAAGTATTGCAATCAAACAAATCAGTCATGACTACCATACAATATCATTCCAATCTAATCTCGGTTATTAATGAAGTTGAGTCCACTAACATAATGAAAACTCACTATGTCTATCTTCGACAAACTCCATTTTGGAAACTCGTCTTCAGTATTTTAACCTTACATTTGCACAAATAATATTTGAGGAACAGCGATTTTGATATTGAGACAATCATCAAAACATTTGATGCACCTTCTAAATCTTTCAACTTAGGTCAAGAAAAAATTCGTATCAGATAAAAAGAGGTATGAACGATGTTTGGCATAGAAGATGGTGAACAATTGGTGGACATTGAAAAAAATGGACCAAATACTGAATTTGTCTCACAAAAATTCATTGGGTTGACGAATTAAAAAACGAAATATATCTAAGACTTTGCGACAGGCTATTGAAGATCAAACAGATATTGGAAAACAAGATGTCACGAGACTTTTAATATTGTTCTGTTTGGCAACCTTGTTTGTCTCTAAAAACAACATTCATTATCATGGCCATATACCACATTGGTATAAAATTTGGATCATATGCATCAATACAACTAGAGTGCACATATCTTGGAATTTTTGGAAAATAATTTGTGCTTGGCATCCAGAAACAAATGTGTTGGTATTGCAGGATGTGTTATGATCTTACCGGTAACCTTTTTATATCATATTCTATATTATATTGTGGTACTACCTTATGAACTTCATTTAGCTAATGAACCATAACAAATGATACAGTACTGGATCTGCAAACACACCACTCTTGTCCAACCAACACAGAAGATTATACCTAAATGTGTCGTTTGGGATCTAAAGCCATTGTCCAAGGCATTCAAAAAAACAAAACTCAAAAAGTTAATTCAAAATCAGGTACTGTTTCCAATTAAATAAATCATACTAGATTAAACGATATATTCATTGACATACTAATGAATTCTGGAATTCATAAATAAAATATCAGTTAACAAATCATGAAGATAGCGATTATGGAGAAGAATCAGCAAACGAAGATGATAATGAAAAAACCCAAACAGAAGATGACATCAAAGATTCAGAAAAAAAAATCTGAAGCAACCAGCAAAACAGCTAGAATGAGTGATGATGAATTGTTGATTTCTGACATTCTCAAGAACCTGAAGTCAAAAATAGCACCTCTAAAGAAGACAACAAATGGCAAGCCAAGAACACCTGAACATGATCCATCTAGTACTATGGCAGAAACTATTCCAGAAACAGTACCAATGACTGCACCAGAATCTGATGAAAGAACCATATTAGACACAGTACCAGTAATATTGTCAGAAAATATTGTTGGATCAGTACTGGAAACAGTACCGATACATGAAACACATGAGACCGTATTATCAGAATCAGTACCGGTTCAGCAACACACCGATCCAATTACTTCGGTTTTAGCAAGTTTGAACCATGAAAGAATTGAAAAGCTTGAGCAACAAATCATGCAAAAAGATGAGAAGATTGCTGCCTTGAAAAACAAATAACAAAAAAAAATAACTCTCTGACAAAACTATACCCCGACAATGAGGACCTCAAATTGCAAAACTCAAAACTGAAAACAGATCTTTCTGATGTCAATGCAGTTATTGAATTCTTGAGGGCTAAAATCGTCAAAGCTTGCTTCCATGAAATGACACAGCAAGCAAAAGCCTCAGTTACACCGTCGGATACAAAAGAACAACAAACTCCATCTCCAAATGAACCAGTTTCAATGTACAAGAGGCTGAAGGATAAAAAAACGCAAAAAGAAAATAGATCCCCAGTACACGTATAGTGGTAAGAAAAAAGTTACAAAAAAACAAAAGGTAAACACTCCAGCAATTAACTCCAAAGATCTAAAACCTGACATTATAGACGTTGAACTTCTACAACAACTGTCTAAATGCCCGTGAAAAATGCCTAAGAAACCTTCACTCAGGCAGATCATTGCAAGTTTTCAACAAAACATACACCTTGCGAATCTCGAGAAAAAACGTATCCCGAAACTCATTGATAATCACGGGCAAGCGCAAGATCATATTTAAATCTATTTTTTATATTAATTGTCCAGTATAAAAAATTTACTTGTTATCATCTACTAATGTTTTCCTTTTTACATGGTACTGTTTACAATGATTGGTATTGTTATTCTTTTTATCTGGTACTGTTAAGATAAATATTTCAAACTCATATTACTCAACTCATGTTTTTTTTTTCTAGTCATATTGACATCTCATTGTATACACACAACATAGTGCAATTGTTTGGACTGTACCAAAACGACCACTTCACATGATCACCATTGAAGATATATCCACAACCTCATAAACAAGGACTATATATCAAACATAGTACGTATATATCATTAATTGATTTTTTCTACAATTATAATAAAATATTTTAACTATTTCTTAACAACAAAAAATTAGTCCCTGATTTATTGATAATTATATTTGCTTAGGTTATTGAATGTCATGCGTCATATCTGGAATTAACTCGAGAGAAATTAGTTCTTAAAAATGTTTGTATTTCAGCAGCTTGTGTTGGGCAAAACATATTAATTTGTTTTTCACATAATTAGTTAACACAATTGTACACACAAAAATTCTGATAATTTTTTAATTACATATATATTTTTTGATAACTCAGGGTGTCCGGGCCAGCATGTGCGCACCTCGACTAATCCCTGGGGTCCTGAAGTTAACGATCGGGTAAACCTTCAGTGGCCCTGAGGGGACTCGAACTAGTGATCACTGGAGAGCAAACCCAAGATCTTACCAATTGAGCTACCCCTCAGGGTTAATTTTCTAATTATATATTATAGTTATTTATCGTATTTGAGAGAAGTTATGCAACTCTAGAAATTCAAATTGAACAAAAGCTGCACTCATCTGATACATACAGATTACTTGTATTCCCTTTGAATACAAGTGGAACCAAAATCCCTATTGATCCAAACCATAGGACTCCATTGTTATTGGATAAAGACACGTGGACATGGATACATTACAACACCTTCAAACCACGTAGAGTCAATGCTAAAGATATGTATTTTGAGGATGCAAATAAAATGATAAGATTCGGTGTGTAAATTTTATACATAATTTCAATGGTACTGTTTCCTGCAATTTACAACTGTATCGGTACTGTTTATTATAACTAGTATTGTGTCGACATTTTGATTGCTAATTGTCACATTATCAAAAAAAGTATATGGAGTCAAAGCTAAAAGATCAATATCTCAAGGATCCAATTACAAAAACATTGAACACACCAGCTGAAATTCGAATACCCAAGGGTTTCTGCAACAAATTGTTCACAACAAGCATGTACATCATAAGCACATTCTCTTATTTTCGTACAAATTTTCTATAAAATCTTGAATACAGTGTTAACTGTGTGCCATTAGTATGCTACGTATACAATGCTTGTCAAATTATGAACCAATTGATGTGACGCTTTCATAAAAAACAGTACAAGCTTACCGAACAAAAATGCTCTCACAATTTATCTATTAGTGATGTACAAAAATCGTGATTGTAATGAACACAGTTGCAGTGCACAACTTGTTTACGTTTTCTTAATTCTTTTTAACATTATAGTTATATATTCTGCTTTTTTGCTAGTGGTAATAATAACTGTGGTACTATTTACAAGTCTAAAATTTTGTGATATTGTTTCTGCAAGTGAATAGTACTGTTTCTGGAACAGTTTCAGCCATAGTACCAAATGGATTATGTTCAGGAGTTCTTGGCTTGCCATTTGTTGTGTTCTTTTAGAGTTACTATTTTTGACTTCAGGTTTTCGAGAATGTCAGAAATCAACAATTCATCATCACTCATTCCAGCTGTTTTGCTGGTTACTTCAGGTCCTTTTTCTTCTGAATCTTTGATGTAATCTTCTATTTAGGTTTTTTCATTGTCCCTAAAAAATTACATCCTACAAACACCAACACCTTTGTTTCTGGATGCCAAGCACAATTTAGTTTCTAAGAATTGCAAGATATGTGCACTCCATTAATATTGATGTATCTAATCCAAATTTTCTAACAATGCGGTATAAGACCATGATAATGAATGTCCTTTGTTAGGGACAAATAAGATTGACAAACAGAACAATACTAAAAACCTCGCGACATCTTAACTTCTAATATCTATTTGATCTTCAGCAGCTTGTCGCAAAACCTTAGATATGTTCTACTTCTTAATTCATTGTAAACATGATGATTGTGATTGTAAATGTTTACATAAACAGTACCATAAAATTTTAGACATGCAGACAGTACCGCAATCATTATCACCACTAGCAAAAAAAAAATAGAATATACAAGTATATTGTTAAAAAAAAAAAATCAAGAAAATGTAAATAAATTGTACAATGATACTGTGTTCATTACAATTACGATTTTTGTACATCACTAATAGATAGAAATTGTGAGAACATTTTTGCTCAGTAAGCTTGTACTGCTTCTTGTGAAAGCATCACATCAATTGGTTCATTATTTAATAAGCAATGCATTATGTAGCAAACCAATGGCCCACAGTCAACATTGCATTCAAGATTTTATAGGCTAGAAAAATTTAGTTAGAGGTATTCAATAATCTGCACAAAGATAAGAGGAAGTGCTTACGATATACATGCTTGTTGTGGACAAATTGTTGCAGAAACCCTTGGGTATTCGAATTCCATGATAATGTGTTCAATGTTTTTTGTGATTGGATTCTTGAGATATTGATTTTTAAGCTTTGACTCTATATACTCCTTCTGATAATGTGACAATTAGCAATCAAGATATTGACACAGTACCAGTTATAATATACAGTACTGACATAGTTGTAAATAAAAGGAAACAGTACCAATGAAATTATGTATAAAATTCACACACTGAATCTTATCACTTTATTTGCATCTTCAAAATACATAGCTTTAACATTGACTCTAATGGTTTGAAGGAGTCGTAATATGTCCATGTTAGTGTGTCTCTATCTAATATCAATACCAATAGAGTCCAATGATTAGAATCAACAAGTATTTTGGTTCCACTTGTATTTAAGGGGAATACAGGTAGTTTGTATGTATCAGTTGATTAAAACTTTTGATCAATTTGAATTTCTCGAGTGGCATAATTTCTCTCAAACTACGATAAATGACTATAATAATTAAACAGAAAATTGTCAGAATTTTTTTTTATGAACAGTTGTGTTAAATAATTATGTGAAAAATAAATTAATATGTTTTACTCAACACAAGTTGCTGAAATAGAAACATCTTTTAGGAAAGTGCTGTGAGCTGATTCCTCTCGAGTTAATTCCAGATATGATGCATGAAACTCAATAACCTGAGCAAATATGATTATCAGTAAATCGGAGACTGATTTTTTGTTGTTAAAAAATAGTTAAAATATTTTATTATAACTATAGAAAAAATTAGTTAATGATATATAGGACCCATGTTTAATATACTATCATTATTTATGAGGTTGTGAATATCTTCAATGGTGATATGCAGAGTGGTTGATTTGGTACAGCGCAAATAGTTGCACTGTGTTGTGTGTATACAATAAAATATCAATAAGATTAGAAAGAAAAAATAACATGAGTTGAGTAATATGAGTTTGAAATATTTATCATAACAGTATCAGATAAAAGGAATAACAGTACATCATTGTAATAGTACCATGTAAAAAAGAAAAACATTAGCAGATGATAATAAATAAATTTATTATACTAAAAAATTAATATAAAAAAATAGATTTAAGTATCATCTTACACTTGTCCGTGATTATCAATGAGTTTCAAGATTCGTTTTTTTTCACGATTCGCAAAATGTGTGTTTTGTTGAAAACTTGCAATGATCTGCTTGAGTAAAGGTTTCTTGGGTATTTTTTTTTACAGATATTTAGACAATTGTTGTGGAAGCTCAATGTCTATAATGACAGTTTCTAGATTTTTGGGGTCAACTGCTGGAGTGTCTACCTTTTGTTTTTTTTGTAACTTTTTTCTTACCACTGTACGTGCATTAGGGATCTCTTTTCTTTTTGCGTTTTTTATCCTCCAGCCTCTTATACATTGAAGCTGATTCATTTGGAGGTAGAGTTTATTATTCTTTTGTATCCAACGATGTAACCAAGGCTTTTGCTTATTGTCTCATTTCATGGACGTTAGCTTCGACGATTTTAACCCTCAATAATTCAACAACTGTATCGACATTAGTAAGCTATATCTTCAGTTTTGAGTTTTGTAATTTGAGGTCTTCATTGTCGAGGTACAGTTTTGTTAGAGTCAGTGTTTTTTGCTATTTGTTTTTCCAAGACAGCAATTTTCTCATCTTTTTGTATGATTTGTTACTCAAGCTCTTCTACTTACTAAAACTAAAGTAACTAGATCGATGTGTTGTTGAACCGGTACTGATTCTAATGATGCAGCCTCATGTGTCTCCTGTACCAGTAGTGTCTCTGGTACTAATCCAACGATATTTTCTGACATATTATTGGTACTGTGTCTGGTATGGTCCCTTCATCAAATTCCAGTGCAGTCAATGGTACTGTTTCTGGAACAGTTTCAGCCATAGTACCAAATGGATCATATTCAGGAGTTATTGGCTTGCCATTTGTTGTCTTCCTTTGAGATACTATTTTTGACTTCAAGCTTTCGAGAATGTCAGAAATTAACAATTCATCATCACTAATTGCCATGGTACTGTTTTTATCGAACACCCAAGACAGTACGATACTTTTTCTCACATACTAAATAATACCACAATAATATTACAAAACCCCAGCGAAGGTTTTTATCGAAAACCCCAGACAGAACCGATACTCTTTCTCATATACCAAAAAGTACAAAAAAAAAAAAACTTAGCAAAACCCTGATGATGAAAACCCTTAGACAGTACCACAACAACCTCGTAAAACCCTGTCGGAGATTTTCATCGAAAACCCCAAATAGTACCGATACTCTTTCTTATATACCAAACAGTACCACAACAACCTCCCAAAACCCCGACAATTAAAACCCCCCAGACAATACCGGTATTCTTTCTCATATACTAAATAGTATCACAAAAATCTCAACCCCGACGATGAAATCCCCCAAACAATACGGAACTCTTTCTTATCTACCAAATAGTACCACAAACCCCGTTGGAGGTTTTCATAAAAAATCTTTTTCATAAAAAATCTAACACAATATCGGTACTCTTTCTTATATACCAAACAGTACCACAAAAACCTCGCATTTAAAAATACCAAACAGTGCCATAAAATCAGAAAAAATAAAGATAAAAACCTAGATTAAGGTTTTCATCGAAGTTTTTTTACCGAAAACCCTAAATAGTGTCAGTAATCAAAAACTAGTACCTGATTTGTTACTGAGGATTCTGGATTTGTTTGCTAGGGCAAAAAATTAGTTGAAACTGTCTAATTTGTTCAATTACAACTTAGCAATAATGATTGATTGACGTTTTTTTCTTGAGCAGTTTTGATTATGGAAAGTTAGTTTTCTTGTTTTGTAAAAAAGATGGAAAGTCATGGTAGTTTTGTGAACGAAATAGGTGTCTGTTATATTTTCGGATTAAATGACAGTTTTGAAATGTATTAAAAAATGTGCGATATCCTATTTTGTCTTTTGTTACAAGTGTGACTTATTCAGAAAAAAGTTTTTTTTTAATATGCTTAAAATCCTTATAAGTTTATAAATAGTGATCGGTCTCCAAATTCCTCGCTTTGTAACTAGACCCCAAACTAAGTGGACTGACCTATTTTTTGTTTTTTGTTTTTTTATTATTATTATTTGTTTTTTGTTTCAAATTTAATGGAAATTAATTATAGCTTGACAGGATGTGTATGATTTGGCTGGAACTATTTTTATCCGGTATAAAGTTCAGGGATGGTTTACCTGTGGGAAAATTAATGTTGTCCATCATTTGACTTGATATGAAAATAACGATACAAAGAAATTTTATGAATCGAATGGGTAAAGGAAGTAAACTATGATCTCTTATTTAATATTAGAATACTCGAAAAGATTGAATAAAAATTGTACAAATTATTTTTCCAAATAAATAATTTTATTAAGTAAAAATAAGCAAGGTATAACTTGAAATTAAGAATACAATAATATAAAATAAAAGAATAAAAATAACTACTAGTTTTAAAAAGTTCATTGCTAAAATAAAAATAAATAAATAAA
>QLOD02000010.1:22288263-22300596 GCA_003260245.2 Sideroxylon spinosum | reverse complement strand
TTTTTGATTTAAAATAAAATGTCCTATAAACACTCAAGATAATTATCTGTTAAACGATTATAATTACCCTCTTTAACACAGATAAATATTCTCCTCTACTCGTTCAAACACCTGAAAGCATTTTGCCCGTCAAATGGGGTACGACTGAATGTGCATCTAACAATAAATTTAGTTAATTGGATGGAGAATGATAGAGTTTGAGCCTTAAAATGCTAAAATAGCGTGTATTTTTTCTCTGTTTGTTGGCCATAGATTTATATGGGACTAGAGTGGCACCCACAATTACCACATCAAGTGATTAAATAGCGTTAGTTATTGAAAAACAAAGCTGAATCATGGGTAGGAGAGTAGGAAGTAAGACAATTTCCATTTTCTCCCACGTTTATCGTAATTGTCAAATCAAGGTAGTAATACCTCAGTGATAGCCATGTGTCAAAGACTCAATTGATCCCTATGATATGGGAGATAAGCATTTTAAAAAGATAAATTACACTTATCACCGTTTGATATTTAGGTAATCATACTTATCATTTTTAATATTTAAAAGTTATATTTATTTTTTTATTTTAAAATATTATTCACATTAACTCCTATTTCCATCAAAATCAACAGTTGGTAATTGAATTGAAAATATTAAAGCAATCAAAATTTTAAGTATTTTCTTTTATTTTATTCATTTTTATCTCACATATTCATCTCTTTTCTTCATAAAAATCATCCAAAAAAATTTATTTTTACTCGTTTTTGGAGAAACTAACGAAAATGAGAGAAAATGGGGTTAGATAAGAAAAATACTAAAAATTTTGACTATTTTAATATTTTTTTTTTTAAGTTTTAACTTGAAAATGGATCAATATTAACAAAATTTTAAAATAAGAGAAGGAAACAAAACTTTTAAAGAAGTGTAATTACTTAAATATTTAATGAATATATCCGTAATTCAAACTTTTAAAAAATATCTCTTGATATCACACATTTAATCTTTATATCTATGCACAAGCAGTTTATTTATTTTTTTATTTTTTTTCGTGTTTGCCACTTTATAGTTATTTCGATTTTGATATTAAAATTTATATATGAAATGAGATCATAGAAATTTAAATACAAATAATTATTTATTACATTAATACTTAAAAAAATATACTGTGATAGTTTCATTTTAATGTCAATTAACTAAAAATTAGGAATAAATCAATCTCGTCGTCACCTTATGATTATTGCAATCTTTCATCTCTTTGGATAGCCAAGGAGGAATTTTCATGCTTCTCTAATTTTTGAATGTAAATTTTTTTTTTTTTGATATATTAAAAAGTAGTATCTTATTTTTTTGAGCTTGTCCAAGATCAGCACCAGGAATGAAAATAAACAAACAAGAGAGAGTCCACAACGCCAAGCCCTAATGTGGGACAATCACAGAGAGGCCCAGGCCCATTAGAAGGAAGGTCCCTGGAAGTGTCCTTTTACGATTAGGGCTTCTAATTCCTTTCGTTTTCTCCACAAACAAATATCACCGGTTGAGCACCTAAACTATCTCACTGACAAATCTGTTCGTCCGACCTAATAATCTTATGTCGTCCTTCGTTCGCCTTGCGCCTCGTGGCACACTAGTGGCCAATAAAAACCACACAATGACGTAATTCGATCACCAGCAGGGGAAGTTAACAGGGTTAGATCGTAACTTGAGAGAACTGAGGGGGTGCTAATGTGACAACGCGGTGCTATTTGAATCACCACTTTTGGATGGGTTTCTCTCTCTCTCCCCCTCTCTCTCTCCTGCCCAAAACCCAAATTCTCACGTCCCCCCTTGGCGGCTGAAGCTCTTCCCCCATCTGCTCCCTTCTCTCCCTGTCTCTCTCTCTCTCTCTCTCTGTTCTCTAGGGCTTTTTCTCTATTATCCCAAAAAAAAACCCCAGTTAAGTTTAGGGTTTTAGATCCTCTCTCTTTGAAGATCCGCTCATGGCCACTGTTGCTACTCCCGCTGATCGTATCCTTTGCAACTCTAACCTTATGGGTACAATTCGATTTTCGTTTATTTTCTTTTTTCTTTTTCTTTTCTGATCTGCTTGTTCTGGATCCACCTGCCTTCGTTGCGCTTATAGTTTGTTTGTATTCAGGGTCTTCTTTGTGACCTTTTCGGGGCAATTTTTTTTTTTTTTTTAAATAACATAGATCTAGGTTCGATATATCTATTTTTGTTATTGTGTTTGAATTTTTGGGTTTTTTTTAATGTTTTGTGCTTGACTGGTCATGTTTATAGTTTGCTTGGAAAAGATATATGTGAATTTTATAGTAGGCTATGATATGCTTTCTTTGTTTAACTGTTACTAGAATAGTTAGTGAGATTTGATTTTTCTGGGAGAATTTTTTTTTTTTTTGGTTGAAAAGTTTTTTATTTTTCTATATTTTGGTCAAAAAGAAGTTATTTTGTAATTTTAATTGTGGACTAAGATCTGATTCGGATAATTCAAAATTGGGTCTTGGTTGGTTTATTCTGCTATGGCTTTTGATACCTATGAATTTTCCTTTACTTTTACTTCCAAAGAAGCTACGGATTTGCTGCAGAAGTTGTCGTTGGATTCTCAAGCCAATCCCCTTGACATTCCTGAGCCTACCAAGAAGGTGATTGGCAGCTCTTTCTATGTTATTTGCGCTTGGATATAGCTTTCTATTTTTCAGCATATCTTAATAAGAATTTGAAATTTGATTTTCTGGGATCGATGATGTAAATATGTATTTGTTTTCTATGCAGCCTTCTGTTGATTCAGGCAACACGACTAATGGTCAGATCCAGCCTTATGAGCGATCTATGACCCCAATATTGCAAGATTTCATGGATCCAGCCATGTACTATTTCCCCAACGGATATCCGTCAGCTGCTTACATTTATGGAGGTGAGTTTGATATTTAGAGCCTTTTATATGAGATCTGTTTGCAAAATTTTATTGTTACTCAAAATTCAAAACTCAAATTGGTTGATTGGTTGATGGTGCTGTTCCTCTGTGTGATATATTTTTTCGATTGAAAAAGTGTGCAAAAGGCTTATTGATGAATAATTGCAAACTCTTGCATAGGTTATGATGGGACTGCTAATGAATGGGACGACTACTCTAGATATGCCAATTCAGAGGGAGTTGAAATGCCTCCTGTAAGTGTTTTTGGTTAGTTTATTTTGATGCTTTTCTGTGGTTATATTTTTATTTGGTCTATATTGATATGTGATTGATTTGTATGCATTATGAATCTATATTGCAATTGCAGAATTTGGGGTTAACATGCTCGGATTTGGTGTTTTTATTCATTGTAATCTAATGTTTGTTTGTTACTCTTTATTTGTCCTGGTAGGGAGTTTATGGGGACAGTGGGTCACTGATGTATCACCCTAGTTACGGTTATGCGCCCTATGGTCCATATTCACCTGCTGGTTCCCCGGTCCCAACCCTGGGGCATGATGGGCAGCTATATGGGGCTCAACAGTACCAGTATCCAATGCCGTATTTTCAACCCCTGACCCCAACCAGCGCGCCATACAACCCTACTACAGCTATACCTCCCAAAGGCGAGATTTCTTCCTCTGTAGCTGCTGACCAAGCACCTTTGTCTGTGGAAGTTGCCAATGGAAACTCTAACTCCATTGTCAACGGTGGAGGTGCTAAGGGAAATAATGGGTCAGCACCCACAAAACCAGCATATCAGAACTCATCATTTAATTCAGTCAGTTCTTATGGAAGGGGTGTTATGCCTGGTGGACTTCCTGGTTCTGGATTTCAAGATCCCAGATTTGGCTATGACAGCTTAAGGTCGCCTAACCCTTGGTTGGATAGCCCAGTGTTTTCTGATGGGCAGCCTAGGCCCATGAATAGCACATCAATGGTTCCATCAATACCACATGCAACTAATACCCTGTCATCAAGGAATCAAAATTACCGTCCTCATTCTCATTTTATGGTATGTGTTCTTAACCCGTATCAAGTTTTTGTTGGCCTGACAATTCAGATTGGGTTCCATAATTTTCTTTTCATTCTATTTCATTGTTGATCAAATGGATCATCACCAGTCCATTATGCAAGCTTTTGGATCATCGCCAATCTTCATCTTAGAAATTCGCTTAATGAATTTTTTTTATCGTTTTTGCAGGGTGTGCACCAACCAAGACCAGTGTCTGGCTTGAACACAGCTAATGGGTATATGAATAGGATGTACCCGAATAAAGTATATGGCCAGTATGGGAGCAGTTTCAGATCTGGTCTCGCTTTCGGATCCAATGGTTATGATTCACGAACATATGGACGAGGATGGTTGGCCGTTGATGGCAAGTACAAACCCAGGGGGCGGAATAATGGTTTCTTTGGCTATAGCAACGAGAGCATGGATGGTTTAAATGAGCTAAACAGAGGACCAAGAGCCAAGAGCACAAAGAACCAAAAGGGTTTTACGCCTACCTTGATGGTGAAGGGGCATAGCATTGCTTTAAATGCATCAACTGATGATGAGAAGGATAAGCGTGTGATTCCTGATCGGGAACAATACAATAAATTAGATTTTCCTGAGAGTTACGGTGATGCTAAGTTCTTTATCATTAAGTCGTATAGCGAGGATGATGTCCACAAGAGCATCAAGTATAATGTGTGGGCCAGCACCCCAAATGGTAACAAAAAACTTGATGCTGCATATCAGGAGGCTCAGCAGAAGTCTGGTGGCTGCCCTGTTTTCCTTTTCTTCTCGGTATGAACTTGACACATCTTGCTTTATTTGATTAATTCTTTTGTAACTGTGCTCGGTATAGCAACTAATCATCAATTGTTGTGAGTAGGTCAATACTAGTGGGCAGTTTGTTGGTGTTGCGGAGATGGCAGGGCCTGTTGATTTTCACAAGAATTTCGAGTACTGGCAACAAGACAAGTGGAATGGTTGCTTCCCAGTCAAGTGGCACATTGTTAAAGATGTGTCTAATAGTCTGTTGAAACACATTACCTTGGAGAATAACGAGAACAAACCAGTCACTAACAGTAGGGACACACAAGAGGTATGCGTTTTTCTGGCTGTTCTTCTCTTTTCTGCTCTGTTCTTTTCATTTTTTACAGTCCTAACTTCCTTAGTATTGTGCAGGTCAAATTAGAGCAGGGGTTGCAGATACTCAAAATATTCAAGGATCATTCTAGCAAGACATGCATCCTGGATGATTTTGGTTTCTACGAAGATCGTCAAAAGACAATTCAGGAGAAGAAAGCCAGGCAGCAGCAGTTTCAGAAGCAGGCAAGCCATACATTTACCCTCTGAGTTGCAATATATATACATACATGTTTATATGCTTGTCATATTTTTTCCACCATATTTTGTTAATATGGTGCAACCTAAAGCTAATTTGGTTTTTGTATTTTTTCACGATGCCAACACAGGTGTGGGAAGGAAAGCCTGTAGATGAAAAGAACAAAGAAGTTGCAAATGGAGAAACAAAACCACAGAAATCTTTGGAGGCTGCACCTGATTTGGTTCCAGAATGTACCCCTGCTGCTCAGCCCAACGGGGAAGTTTTGGAAAATGGTTCTGTTGCAAAATCTGGAGATAATTCTCCAAAGGGGGTTGCTGCTAAATCGTCCGTGGCATTGGAGAAAATGGTGGTAGCAAATGGGGTTGCAAATGGATGCTAGCTCTGTGTTGCACAAGGGTGGCCTATGATCTTTTACAGGCTCAGCTTTAGCGGAAATGTATACAGGCGAATGCTGGCTAATTTTTCTGTTGGGGCCACCTTTTTTTGGGATCCCGCCTTACTGATTCACAGATTTAACAGGCAGATTGTAGAGAGATATGGGAGCCCCTTCAATATATATTTATATATATGTCAAGGTGCTAAGGCGGCTGGATGGATCAGTTTCTAAGGATGATGATGAGAATATGGAGCCCCAATTTTTTTGTCATGGCGGGTTGGTTTGGGTTATATATGGCTTTTTAGTTTCTAACTGTTATCCATACTCCTAGGGGTTTGAATTTAGGTTTTCTTTTTTTGGTTTTATTATCATTACTATGGTTTTTTTTTTTTTTTTTTCCGAAATTTTAAATTATTACTAGCTTGGTCTTTTATCACATCCCATTTTGTGAATTCTAGTTATATATCTGTTGCGAAGCAGCTTTTGCTTTTTGTGTACTGTTTAGAGAGCTGGAAGCAGAATGGGGAGGAAAAGTATTGCAATATATATAATAGTTTTCTTTAAAGTTTTAAGAAGCTTTTAGTGATGCAACCCCTTTGTCAATGTTTTTGTCTTTTCGTTTATGTTTATGGAGTAAATTTCAGTGACTTCCATTAAGGTTTCTGAAATTGATAAAAACTTTTTTTGAGGTTTTTGAAATAACGTCTGTCTTTATTTTTATTGGACATCATCAAAAGAAGTTTCTGACATTAATAGAAACTTCCTTCGAGGTTTTTGAAACTGTAATGTTTTATTTTATTTTATTTGATATTATTAAAAGATTCTTTTCGTTAAATTAAATTGGAAGTTTTATTGGATATTATCAAAAGATTTCTTTCATTAACTTAAATTAAAAGTTAAAAAAAATGATGATATTATCTTATCCAAACTTACAGTATATTTGTACTATTTACATCTTTATTCTTTTTTGTTAAGTATCTTAGTTTAGAGTTTCATACTCATTTTATAGATTTTAGAGACATTATTTATATTTATTTTAATTAATAATTATTTAAGAAATTTTTTCCATTAAAATGTATGCAAAAAATAATTATGTTGCAAAAATAAAAACTCAATTTATTAATAACAAATGTTATTTTTATTAAATAAAATATTACATGATAAAAAATATTATTATTATCACTTAATTATATTCATTGATAATATGAATCTATATTCCATATAATAATTCTGCTCATCTGATTTGATATATACCTTTTCATAAAGGTTGAGATTTTATTTTATAAATATCAATAACTGAAAGTTACTGTGAGAGAGTGAGAGAGAGAGAGAGAGAGAGAGGGGGCAAGAGAGCCAACTTTGCATAGCAGGCGAGTGGAGAAGCCGCGTGGACCCCACCATGGCAACGGTTATGTACTGTTGTGAGTAGAACGAACCATCACCGTTGCTGGAATCATCGCAACAATAATGAAGACGCCGATTATAAGGCGATAATTTTCACGAGTCGCTCTTCCCGAAAGGAAATGAACCTGGAGGGGACCGGAAGAACTTGGAACGGATGGTAAGGGAGCTGCCATCCATGCTTCTTTATTTTCTAATTCAGCTTTACAGTCAAGGCAAGGAAAATGAGTTACTTGATTTAGGTTTTTTCTTTTTAGCGTGTGTGTTTGTGTGCGTGTTTTTTTGTGGGGGGTGGGGGGGGGGGTGTTGGTTGAGGGGTGGTTGTGTGTATGTGCATACGTGAGGGTGATTTTGAAAATATTGTAATGGTGTTTTGTAATTAAGAATTTAAAACTAAAACATTAGAAAAATTTTAAATCAAAAAAATTAGGGTATAAAAAATTATTTTGAAATGATGATTTTGAAAAAGTTACGTAGAAAAGTCATATTTTTTAAAGATTTTTTATTTGGACTCCGTTTGGTATACAGTAAAATATCGAAAAACTTTAAAAATCTCTAAAGACAAATTATGAACCCCACAAATTATCTCATTTTATCTTACTTTTTGTTACACCAAACGGTTCCTTGATTAAGTTTAAATAAAATAAAATAATATTTTAAATATTAACTTTTTAGATTAACTTTTTTTTTTTTTAACTTTTGACAAATTAAGTAACTTTTGTATTTCATCCTTTTTTTTTGATTTAGTGACTTTTATCTTTCAGATATTTTTTTTAAATGTGCCTGGATCATAATTAATTTTTTTTAGTTGTGATTTTTATTTTCCAATTTACTTTTAACATTTTTTGTGAAAAGTTTATCATTTTTTTAATTTTAAATAACTTTATTTCATTTATTACAATCCGATTTTGTTAATTTTTAATATTTTGTACTCCACAATCTTGGACAATGAATATTGATTTTTGAAGTGTGAGATGTTTATCCATTTTTAAATTTTTAATAACTTTATTTGGCTTTTGGAATCAAAATTTGTCACGTGTCATTTTTATATCAACTCTTAAATATCATCTAAATTTACTCTATTAAATTCATCTTTTTTATTATTTTTAAATGTTATTCTCCCTTGATTCATTTGCATTTCTTCCCCCTTTTTTATTCTGGAATTTTTATTTTTTTATTTTTTTTGTAATTTGGTTTTAGTTAAAATGCATCTAGGTCATAGTTACATTTATTAGTGATTCTTATGTTTACAAGTTATTTTTATAATCTTTCATGTAAATTTGTTTTATAAATTTATATTTCAATTTTTTGCTACTCAAATTATATTTTCGTGCTAACAATTTCTAGAAATCATTTTATTTAGATAATTCTATAGATTTTTTTTTTAACTTTTTCTAAAATCTATTTTATAACTTAATGATTTAATATTTATTTCCAATTCAAGAGTAGAGATTTTGTTTCATAACTATCAATGACTGAGATTTATTAGAGAGAGAACTTTGCAGGGTTTGGTGCAAATTTAAAAAATGGTGACAATCAAATAATATTCTCACAAATATATTTGACTTCTGTATAAAATTTTTATTAATTTTTTTAAAAGATAATTATACTTATTTTTTCAAGCTCTTTATAAGTTAAGTTATTATTCGTGCCTTTAGGCACGAGCCATAACTAATGATTTGAAATATTATATTAAATTAATTTTGTAGAATATTAAAAATTTAAAAATTAATTTATTACATTATTTTTCTTTCCCCTTTTTTTTAATAAGATTTATAGATTTTAATTTTATTTGATGTCGATAGGATGATGATAATATTTGAATTGAATTATAATTCTAAATTCATCTAATAATTTTTTTTAATATAATAGATTTGGTTTAAAAATATATACATATATATGTATATTTAGTGTTATAAAATTGTGAATATATATTTATGTTTTTAAATTTATAAAGTTATAATTAACAAAATATATTTTAAAATAACACATTCTAACTATTTAAAATGTATAACTAAAATTTGAAATAAATTCATAAAATTATATTTTGGTGAGATTATATTTTTAATAAGGTCATAAAATTATCCTTTAGTATTTATTTTTTATTTAAATTGAATTTAATATTTAACGTTGACATAATAATTAATTATTAATATAAATAGTAAAAGAGGTAATGATAAAAATTTCAAATAGATAAAAATTTTAATTTAAGTAAAATACACTATGCTTTTATTAAATAGAATTAGATTAGCGATAGTCTTTAGTTAAATAAAATTTTATTAGATAATTATAAATTAAAATAAAATTTTCATATTTAGTACACAAAAAATTAAAAATCTTAAGAACAATGAAAAATTTATAAAATCGAAAAAATTACATTAAAAATCAAATTAAATAAAATTTATATTTTGTAAATTTGAATGAATAAATAAAAAAAATAAGCCAAATAATAGACTCTCCTTATAATATAATACGTAAAAAAATTTAAAATTTTACTAGTAATACAAAAATAATGTAAATTTAATCAACAATTGCATTAAAAAATAAAATTAAATCTAAAATTAAATCTTATATATTTACTTGGACTGATTTAAGCCAAAAAAACACATAAAGAAAAAATAATTTTAATAGAAAGAAATATCATCTAATAAAAATAATTATAATAATAAATTTGAGGAGAATATCAAACAAATTGAAAAAGTACCATAAAAAAGAGGTTTTTGTTGAAATTTAAAATACACAAATAGTTTAAATTTTAACAATAATAAATTCAACCGATCTCTGGAGAGATTTCTGTAAGTGTCAGAAATCTCAGGGAGGTCTTTTGATAATGTCAAGTAAAGAAGGGGAGGGTAGTTCATTTTAGAAACTTCAAGGAGGTTTCTATCAGTGTCGAAAATCTCAATGAAGGTCTTTTGATAATGTCAGATAAAAAAGAAAGGGATAGTGCCATTTTAAAATTCTCAAAGGAGGTTTTCATCGATATCAAAAATCTTATGGGAGGTTAGTGAAACCCTATGTTTATTTTCATTTTTTTTTCTTATTAGGGTTACGATATCTCTACTCCACAAAAGTTTTCCCCACTCCACTTCTGTACTTTTTTTTATTTGTTTTGTTGTCATTGGTTTTATAGATTAGTTTTACTTATTATAAAAAATAATCTATTTAATATAATTAAATTTTTATAATATACAATAAATTTTTATTCTATCAACATAATTTAATTTTTTATAATAAGAAAAAATCATTTTTCTTAAAGAATTTTGATTATTTCAACTTACAAAAATATTCTTAATTTTGAATAGAAAAAAAAGGTAATTCATATTCTATAAACACAACTTTTTTAAAATTATATATATTTATTTTTAAAGTGCCCACGTAATTTTGTAAATCAACCCTCATATAATTTTGATAATCAAATCCCATTACATATAATTGTGATAACTGAATCTCATTATTTACTTGTGATTGTCATTTTTCAATGCGGCATCAATAATTCAATGTCAAAATTAAAAAATTTTTAAAATAATTTTAATTTTATAAAAATTATCCTTGAAATTTATTGTATTTCCGTAATTGTTATTAATAATTTTATTATAAAAATATTCTCATTGTCTTTTGAGCGAGCATGTAATTTTCATTCTTACTGACTAAAGAGGTTGAAGCTATTCATGAATAGGTGAAAATATCATCATTGATATGCAATTTATCACATATGAATTATATTTTAATAATAAAAATTAATAATAATATGGTAATTTATATTTTTAGATGTTTTGATATATAAGTGGTAAAAAAAAAAAACCTTTTAGATGTTTACTAATTGTTTTTTAGTAAAAAAAATCTTTTCCATTATAAAAATTTAAATTGTATTCATAAAATAAAGTAAATATTTGTCATTATAAAAAAAATTAAATTGTATTAAGAGATTATTTTGATAATAAGCGGAACTAATCTATAAAACTAATGAATTAAGGATAATTTTGTCATTTGAATAACATCAGAACAATAAAAACAAATAGAAAAAAGAAAAATAAAATGGTGGAGTAGCGAAAACTTTTTGTAAGGTGGGGATATTGTCACCTTCTTTTTTAATGTTATTCTATTCTATCAGAATTAAAATTTATTGTTGGAATGAGATGGCTCTAACTGATAGTAAATAATTCATTTTCAATAACATATTACAAAAATGTCAAAATTGTGTATTTATAACCAAATTAGATTTGCCTTCATATATTAAAAATCTTTCTGATTAATAATAAGTCTATTGTTTTAATAAGAATTATTATAAAATTTTCACTTATTATGCAACCTCTCTCTTTCTCTCTCTCTCCCTTACACACATGCATTATTAAATCTGAAATTCGTCGATCAATATGCAGATAAATACCCTCCAAACTTTATCAAAAATTAAATTCATATTTAAATAGTTATACCGATTAGGGGATAAATTACTGTGATTATCCTTGTGCTACATTCGTAACATAGATTTGTGAAAGAAAAGTAAAATTATTAATGTGTTGCTTTTGTATATTCATCAAGGTAAAATTTAATTTTTTTGATTGATATTTATTGATGTTAGTAACATTTATTTAACACAAAAGAAAAAATAAATAAATTTGATTTTTTTTTTTTCCATTTCAATTTGTTTTCTTACTATATTCTTCCATTTTTTTAATTCTATAAATTCATCAAATATAGTATTAACATTTATTAAAAAGTTCACATTTTAATTAAAATTGCATCCATTTTCCTAATCACCGTTTGTTGGTATCGACCATTTGAATAATAAACAAAAGGAAAAGAAAGAAAGAAAGAAAGAAAGAAATCATAAACACTTGACCCGTCTCTTCTCAAAACCGGCCACTGAATGACCTCTCTTCCCTCCGCCATCGCTGTCCTAATGAATGCACCACCACCTCAATCTCACAGCACTTACCACGTGAGAGCATAAGAGACAGAACTCTTGAATTATTATAAAATGTAATGTTAAATATTTATAATTAAAAAAAGAAAAAAAGAAAAACACCCACCACGTTAATCCTTTGCCCATGTCGTTGTGCATCATTTTAAAAGTGGAAGTTGGATGTGTTGTCTATCTCACTAAATATAAATTTAATCATTAAGATGTCTTTTGAAATTGTAGGTTTTAATAAATAAAAATAATATGGCATATTTTAATAAATTTTCAATACGTGCTAATAATATTTAATAAAGATAAGTGTCAATGATTAATATATATTTTAATATTTACTTTAAAAAATAAAAATAATAAAGCATATTTCAA
>QLOD02000010.1:22196777-22208929 GCA_003260245.2 Sideroxylon spinosum | reverse complement strand
ATCCAGTAAGGTGGAGCCATTTCATTCAAGTTATGAGTGGTAAAAGAAATAGAGAAGGCAAGGGGGACTTGGTTGAAGTGATAAGAAAGTAGCACCCCTCAGATTTAATCGAAGATGTGACTTATTATAGGATATGTTTGTTTGTTTGACAATATAAACAATATTACATGCTCTTAGGATAATTCTGTTGGTTGATACATCCCGTGGATTAATTATCCCACAGTAAAATTTTGTTGCTGTATAATTATTAAGATAAATTATAAATATAATGCTTGGAGGACAATTTTATCTTTTGTCTCATATTCCAATGTGGGGTGTATATGCTACACCGTAAATGTTGTATCTCCAAGTGTGTAGGATGTTCGCAAGTGATAAATTCAGTAAGACCGGAGAGTACCACAGGGAAAATGGAAAATCAAAGGTGTTTTGAAAAACTAAAACTAAAAATTTTGTTTTCTGAAAAGAGATTGGTTTGGAAAATAATTATATCAATTTAGGTTTTAAAAGATCAATAAAAAGAACTCTTAAGTTTTGGGTTTCCACCATCATTACATTATGCAGTTTGAATCCTCAACTCTTAAATAAAACACAATTGAATAAATTCAATCGAAAGATTTTCCAATTTAAAACCAATTTTGATATATTAAAAAAAAAAAAAAAAGTAGTTCGAAGATTTAATAATGCAGGAAATTTAAGTGTTAACGTTCCATAATATGATTATCTGTCTACAATGAACCAAAGAAACACCAAACATTCACTGTGCCAAATATGTCATCTATCTATGATGAATTAAAACTTCCACAGAAAATAAATTTTGTTAAAAATATTGAAAATCATCATCCAAACAATCAAGAAGATATAGAACTAAAGCATAAAAAAAATTGTATTGAGTTAATAAAACTTACATAAATCTACCATGGTTTCTACTCTAACCCAAGCTAAGGTTTTTAGTTACAAGACATTGCTAAAAACTCCAAGAGAAGAACAGAATAAAACTAGGAAATGAAATCTTGTTTGGTTTTCACTGTTCTTACCAAAAAAAAAAAAAAAAATCCAAGGACAGTCGACCACCTTTTGATGAGTGCTATGCTGTTGTTGTTTTTATATTTTGTATATTATTCCAGCCTTTGGCTTTTTCCATATTTGGTAAAAGAATGATTATTTGATGGAAAAGATCAATAATTTTAGCATTGCTCTTATTCCTTTTGAGGGCACAAATATATTAACTTGGAGGGAAGGTGGATGTGTGTAATCAAAATTTGGTTGGAGTCAATATCTTTTTTATGTAGAATTAGTTTCAAATTATGCTAGCATAAATTCACTTTGCTTTGGTGTTTTTTCATCGGGTTCCTTTTAATTTTTCTAGTTGTTTCTCAAATCAAGGGTATTATCCTTGGTAGGTGTGGGTATTAGTGTTGGTAAACCGGCTGTTTGTGAACATTGTCATCTTAGTGGGTCTTTACATGTTGACTTTAATGTGTTTGCAGTAGCTTGTTTAGATTTTAATATTTCCAATTTTTGGTCCTGGTCTTAGTGGGAAATATGAAGTAAGAGAACTATGCAGTCTCTGAGCATTCATTTATTCTTTATTCAATGGATTCTGTGATTTTTGGAGTAGCTTATGAAATTGTGTGTAAATCCTACTACTTATTTGTAACTTGGTCAAGATGAAATTTCTACAATTATTTTCTTTCTCATCCTTTTAATCAGACAACATAATTTAATATTAGTTATTTGCAACTTTTAATTTCATTGATTTAACTTCCCAAAATCATATTCCATAAGTTTAAACCATCTGGCTACCCCTATGATCTTTAACACCCAAAAACCCCAAAATATTTGCTCTTCAAAATTTTCAGCCGCCACTTTTCTGAAAATCCGGCTACCTATCACCTCAAGAGCCAAGCAAATGTAAAACCTTCTTAAATTTGTGAATCATAATTCCTTTTGTCTTTTTGAACCCTAAACCAGCGAGTGTGTTTCGTTTTTATTTCTTAAATTTTTTTATCCTTTTTATCCATCTTTTTCCGGTATAAGTAAATATTATTATGGAGAGGGAGTGAGGATGACTTGAATCCAAGACCTTTAATCTGGGTGGGGGTACCGTTTCCACTTCAGTGAGCCCCTCTCATCAACCAGCGAGCCTCTGGTGTACAATAAACCACAGGAAGAACTATTTTGAGTTTCTTGCTCTTTGTTTTCCGGTCTTGTAGGAGAATAAGCTCTTGGCTTGTCACATACTGCCTTATGATCAAATTTATTATAAAATTTATATTAAATGCATTCGATATAAGTTCAAGACACATAAGGGCTCTAACCATGCTTCAACTCGTAACATTGTCATACTAAATAAACTAAGGGTAGTGAATTGATAGTTTAGAAAGAGTCCTTCACTTTTGTTTGTGCTCCACATATATGCTGAAGTTGACAATAATCTGTTGTTTCTAATTTTTTACAGTCTGGAAAAGAGGGAACTTGTTTCTATTTTAAGCGTTATACTTTCTGAGATCGAAATAGCATTATTCGTATTCAAGAATTAAAAAATTGCATCTCTTTGTCAGTCATAGTTACATATGACCGTATCACAATTTATTTATTTATCTTTTGCAAACAATAATTTGTGGAATAAATAAGCAAAGGAGGAGGGTACAGAAATAGAGTTTGAGACCAAACAAAGCCACTGTTACCAGACCACCTATCAAGTGAAACCTCAATGACAAATCACAAACCACCTTACGCCCCAAAAAGAAATGGGGCTCAAGGGTGCGCGTAGATTTGTTTTAGTTGTTACACAATCAGATTATTTTAAGCTGTATCATCCTTGTCCTTAAATTAGCAGTAAACAGAAATACTAAACCCGAGTTTAATTGCTAAAAAGGTCCAATATTTCATCCATAACTGCTGCGGATGGCTGTATTGATTGAAGCGTTTATGAACAATTCTTTTAAATCATTTCCCATAATTCCCGAGGTTGTTCTCTACAATTGTTGCTATGACAATGATATGCTTTATCTGTTGTCCGCAAGAATTTGATTTGATTTGGGATATTCATCCTTGAGATTTTCTTTGAATGGTATTTCATTTTAGATGGTAGAGTTTTTTTTTGTAATGTCATATATGCTAATATGTAGTTTAATTTTGAGAGTTTTATGAGAAAGAGAAAAATTTTGAGACAATGTTGTGTCCCGTTGCCTTTCTTAATGATTCGGTGTGTTGTTTGTTTTTCTGTTTGGATCATTAAGTCCTACAATTTCTTTTGAAGTAGCCAATTATTTCACCTTTTTCTATTTTTTTCTACGCTGCTTATTTGGCCTTTTTCCGTCATACTACTAACTTGTTCTGAAAGTTTTCTTGCAGGATTTTATTCCACAAATTAAATCCCAATATACAACTTTAGAAGGAGCTTTCTTTAATAAGCTAAAAGGTAACTTTCTATAACTCGAATGACCTTACTGTATAGTTCACTTCTGATTCTGGGGCTCATTTTTTGATAATTATTTACACTTTGGTATGTATGGTATTTTTGATATTTCAATTCACCTTGAACAATTAAGGCTAAAAACGCACTACAAGTAGTTTCATCACTCCTCTTTTGGGCTGCTAATGTCCTTTGGCTGGTTTGAAGTGTGAGTTATGATTCATCAAGCGTGTGCTAAAAGGATCATCAGTTTGGAATAATTTCTGACTTGGTCAAAATTTCTTGTGTACAGTTTTTGAGTTTCATTAAAAAATAAAATAAAATTCTTGTTTACGGTTGCTTCTGATTAATGTATTGTCTGGTCTATTTTGATTCGTTTTCTTGCAACTATTTTTTTGTTTTTCAGATGAATTGATGGCTGCAAGAGAACACCCATTTGTGGCTGGGGGAGTTGCTGTTACAGCTAGCCTTCTTCTCATGCGAGGTATGCATTAGAGCTGATCCCTTTTTTTCTTTGATTATTTTTGCCTATTGACCTGATGCTGCATTTCTTTTGTTGATTTTCACCAATAATTTAAGAATAAGGAATTCAATGAAATTCAAATTCTACCAGTACTGGGTGGATGAAGCGCTACTTTTGTCGTGCCCTTGTATAAGAAATTGAGAAGAAAGATTATGCTTGATGATTGTGTATAATTCTGTATCCATTAATCTTAATATTTTGAGTAAGTTTACACCTGGTTTAGTACATTTTGCAATAACATCCCATGTGTTTCTAATCTCTGTATAACGATGAAGATGATGGAAGTAGATCCATGTAGACCATGCCAACTAATTTTGATCAAGGCTTTATTTGGCTGAATTAATGTGTATGTCATGTGTAAAACTTTTTTTTTTTTGGGATAGAAAAAGAAAACTTTTAGGGAGAAGGTAGGGGTGGTGTGATCTCTTTTGCTGAAAGCAATTGCACAAATGATTGGATTAGTGCTGGAGGCACTGTAGAAAGTTAGCTGTAAGTTTGAGAAGGGGTCATCTTGAAGTCAAAAACATTGAGTGATGATGGCTTCCTAGGTAGAAAAGGCCATTCTCCAATTTTTGGTCCTTAACATTTAGGGTTTTGAGAACAACAAACTAGATTTTTATCTAACTTTTTGACATAATATAACTTACATGCAAACTGGCTAGTCTAAGACTTGAACCTATGATCTCATGTATAATAGCTAGAGCTTTTACATTGCATCGACCAGTGGACCAACTCATAGTATCCAATAAGCTGATCTACGTATTTCTGAAAGCTGAGCAAGGCAAGAAGGGTTGTCATCTAGGTTGTACTCTAAGAAGCATGTGCGCAAAGATAGTCACAAATGATACAAATATGGCACAATGCAAACTAGATAGGAGCATTTTTAAAAATTGATAGGACACTACATGATTTGGACAGGATAATAAATTAATATTTTAATTTTTATACATGAAAATATCTTTTCAAAAATATTTATACATGAAAATAAAAATTGTTTTATCATAATTTTTTTACATTACATATGCAACTATATATTATATCAATATATATTCACCTTCTACATATTAGAAAATAAGTGTGGATAAGGAGTTTGATTTATAATTTATGAAGTTTTTATTCATAAACAAATTGATTCTTTTTTTTTTTTTTGGGAGATTATAAATTATAAATTTAAAAAGGTTAGGGATTAATAGGTTATTGTAATAATATATATCCTAGATATGAAGTATAATATATGTACGGGGTATAAAAATACGCCACACATGCTACCAACGCCACCTAAATTTCTAAGTACATCCATTCCTAACAGTCTTAGATGGAGATGGTTAGGGATGTTAGTTTTCTTGTACAGGTGGTTAGGAGATGGTACTAGGAGTAATACAATTTCTAAGTACATCTATCATGCAATTATTAAGTAGTCAGTATTGTAATAATAGGTTATTGTAATAATATATATCCTAGATATGAAGTATAATAGATGTACGGGGTATAAAAATACGCCACACATGCTACCAACGCCACCTAAATTTCTAAGTACATCCATTCCTAACAGTCTTAGATGGAGATGGTCAGGGATGTTATTTTTCTTGTACAGGTGGTTAAGAGATGGTACTAGGAGTAATGCAATTTCTAAGTACATCTATCATGCAATTTTCAAGTAGTCAGTATTTAATTGTTCAACATGGCTTGTTGAATTCATTAATAATCTGGTTTCAGTGACTACCTGCAGTTCATCTCTTTGTGCATCTTTGCACTTCATATTTGGGGCAGATTTTGCCTCATGTGCATCTTTGTTTTGGAACCCTTTAAGGCTCTTTGATTGGTTGGACTTGTGATCCTCTTGTCAATCATCTAATCCACTACGAAGGAAGTACCTGCTAATATTGTTGATGGTCTTTCTGTGGAATGATTCTTTGTTTCTTATACCTAGGATCTTGTTTTATATGCAGGCTCAAGAAGGTTTTTATTTCGTCATACACTTGGTCGGCTTCAAAGTGAAGAGGTACTCTCCTCAAATTTATAGAAGTTTTACAAGTGACATTAAGAAAATGATGTGCTTTGCATTCATTAACACTTTTTGCACAAGAACAAAATATTCTAGGTCCTTGGTTTATGGGCCAATAGGGTCTTATTATAATGATCCAATTAAGCATTGAGCTTCTGTATAATAGCTATAAATATATTGCAGGCGCAGTTTGTTAGAGCTGAGAAGCATGTAAAAGAGTTGAATGTTTCGGTTGATTTAATGAAGAATGAGAGCAGAAAACTGCTTGAAAGGGCTGGTCTTGCTGAAAAGGATATGAAACATGGCCAGTTTGAACTCATGTAGAAATTGCTTCTGACTGTTTATCATTTATACGTGGCTATGTATTTGCAGTTGGCTGTAACTTACCATTTTGCATCATATCAATAGGAGTGCTGGAACTCAGATCCAACGTCTAGCGAAATCTGTGTACAAGGTTGAAGTCCAAGCTTCTGGTACGTATGTATGTGTTTTGAGCAATGCTGTACGAGCAGAAGTCTTAAACAGAAATATTCACTAGGATGATGTGGATGCATTGTGGTGGGCCAATCACTTTCTAAATAAGAATCCACGAAAGTAAACTTCTACAACAAAAATACGATTGCCACATCATTCCGATACAACTTCTTGGTTAAAGATTTTGATAGGATTTCATATTTCCTTTTATTATTTTTTCCACAATTCACATCTTGTTGCGTAGTGGGACCAGGTTGGGGTCTTTAATTGGTTATAAAATCGTAGTCATTGTTTTGCGTGGATGCTTTAATCTGTCAAGTCTTATCATTCCTATCACATTCAACGAGCTTAATTGTGTTATATTTTTACAAGTATCAAAATGAAGGGGTAGTTATGCAGTAGGAGAATGGAAACTCTCAAAGCCAACTAAGGTAATGTTACCATGGTTATCTGTCGTAGCATCATGAAGTTGAGTTAAGTAGAAGAATGCAAACTTTCAACTTTTGTTTCCCAAAAGGATATAAGAAAATTGGAAGGTAAATATTGAACTGCAACTTAAAATGACCATGTTGAGCATGAAAGGTTGTCAAACAAGAGGAAAAAAATGTAGATCACCCACATTTGCACATTTATAGAGAAGTCCGAGAGGTGGGACAAACTTTGTTGCAAGATGTTTTGAGTGGTGCAATTGAGGTACTTGATCTCCTAGCGTTTCTTTGGTGAAATTTTTTTGATTGATTTGTATTTGATGTGTGGTTTTATTTTAGTTTTTGGTTGTGTACGTGCTCTTGTGGTTTTCTGTGGTTTTCATTTGATGTCATCATTTAGCGTGTTTCTGGGGATTGGGGGGATGAGGTAATATACATTAAAGCAAATGTTGATCTTCTCTAGCATTTTCTGTAGAATTGATGGATGGATTGCGAGAAATTCCTGGTAGGGAGGCATTGAGACTTCGAGCAGAGGCAAGTACAATGGCATTCTCACACGCGCGCTCATATATATTTTGGTCACATATTGGTGTCTATAGAACAATTTTGCTATTTTATTTTATTGTTATTTTTATTTTGAAAATTTCCGTAATTCTCTGTGGTCAGGTTGCTTCTATGGCATCACTTCTCCGTCAACAGAGGATTGCTATGAACAAAAGGATAATGAAGCTTTCTGATGTAGGCATACCTGTTTGACTATCTTTTTTTTGTTCTCTCTCTGTCAGTTTAGTTTTCCGATTGCCCACCCAACCATCAATGGCTTTGCACAAGCATTTCTAACGCACTAATTTTTGTTATCGGAATAATTCATGGAATTGAGGCGATGTTTCGTACAAAATAAGCCAAAAACTTCTCGACCTTGAAATTCTGACATTTATCCCCTCTATTTGATAATTTTGGTTGGCCAACACTTGATAAGTTCCCACAGATAAGGAATGGCAGTAACGGATACAAGTGAAGGTGATTATTTTTAAGACAATTGGACAACTGTTTTATTTTAGGTTAAATTTATAATTAATTTATTTTTCAAAAATTTTTAAAATAAAAATATACATAGTCAATGAGTAAGTAGCAGGATACGAGGGGTTGTCTCAATATATATCTGCTTATTTTCAAGAAGGATAAAAAATTATATTGGCCGCAGTTTTTTGGTTCCGGTTGATAGAAGTACACATGCATCAAAACATCGTTGTATATAATCGTAATCTTCCGATATCCTTCTAATAAATTTAGGGGATAAACAAAGCGCTTCTTCATCTTCCCTTTTTTTTTTTCTAATATTACTTTTCGCACTAAAGGAAAAATTTATAAAAAATTCTGACACAATTTATTATTTATTTTCCAGCTCCTGCTTCCATTATTTTTGCTCTTTTTTTTGTAGATATTTACTTTGTGTTTATTTTCTTGATTGGGAGTACTTTAAGAGGGGAAAAAAAAAATTGAAATTATTAACAGCGAAAAGGAATAACGATAACTAAATTATTGATACATATGTTTAGATAAAAGTAAAACTTTGTTTAAATTCAAAGATGGAGGGAGAGGAATATCTGGGGTTGCAGGAGGTTGACGTACCTTCCAAAGAGACTTTAGCGGTTGAAGTCTTTTTGTTTAATAGTCTTAAATTTTTTCGAAATAATTTAACGGTTATGAGTCTGGAGGGACCGATGGAAAATTTATCGTGAATTTTGTAAATCTTCTGAAAATCAAGGGTTATGGTTTGAGGCTGAACATGGGGTTGGCAATCGTTGGCAATATTAAAATAATTCTTGGCCGCTATAGCTATGGGATCACTTCCGTTATATTCGAAAATATACAAATCAAATTAAACCATTTGAATAAGTATGATTTATTGCGATCCAAATAAATTAGGATTTTCCAAATGAACAATACATGACTTGATTATAAAAGTGCAGCATTTTGGTTTTGTAGCTCCAATTTATTTCTTTTGAGTAACGATGGAATTAGGAATTTTTTTCGGCTTGAGCTATCAAAACAGGAATTTTTTTTTTTATTTCCATCATAATTAATCATAAATATAAATATACAAACTAACCAAGTTAACTATAAAATTCTCAATTTAAATATACAAGACAAGTGCAAAAAAAACAAAATACCAATATTTTAAACTAAAAATAAATATATATATAATCGGTCCCTCAATTATTTAAAATTGAGCAAGCCAGCAAAAAATTAAACCATTATTTAAAAAATATATATATATATATCTTAGCTCGATGTTCTCAATTCATATTTGAGTTAAGATCAATTTAGAAGGGTGCATATAACTTTACTACAAATTTATTTTGTTAAAAAGGTTCGTAAAATTAGAAAAGCAAGTTTTGTTAAACATGGTGTCAAATCACGGTGGAGGAACGGAAGTTTACTTCCTCCCTCAGAAAGGTTTTTGGGTATTTCAATTCCTATGAATGATTTGAACGTGAAATCAGAGCCTTTGTCGCTATCATCAACATTGCCTCCATTCTCCGCTGAGACTGAAGAAGGTTTGTTTTTAATATACCTTGACATTGTTATGAAGTTTTGCTTTGTTGCCGAGATGCATAGTCTGAATATTTTTTATTTTGTTTTTTTGACCTTTTACGGTTACTAATTTTTTCTTAACTTTTGAAATAATTTGGGCTGTAAGTCGAATATTAAACTACATTATAGATAATTAAGACAAGATGTTATACTATTACTATTATAAATTTTTTTAATAAGAATTTTATCTGGATTACAACTCACCTTATGCCCCATGTACCTCCACCTATGCTTTTGAGTCTATTTGTATCTGATTAGTATTTGTGGTTATAGCTTATAATTTTGTTCTAGCTTTACGTGGGTTATAACCATTCCAACTAGGTCACTGTTGCTAATTTTTAAAACTCTCGTATTACATCTTCCATATAATAATTTAACTGGTTCAATACCATTCTCAATCAATAATCAAACCTGTTGAGTGGACTTTTGTTGAGAATAATGAGATCACTAGTAATTTTAATCTAGAGCATCTCAACATATTTAAATTCTTTACTAATGCATTTATCGGACATGTTTCGCTCTGTAATAGACTTCCCTCGCCGTTCAGGCATTCAATATTTTTTGTCACTTTTTTTAAATTGATTAAATTAATAGGTCAGCATTGTTGGAGTGTCGTTACTGGAATAGAGGTTAATTTAGTTGAACAATGTTGGTTTGGGAGTCGGCTCAACATTTGGAACACCTCTTACATAGTAGATTTGAAATCATTAGGATGACATAGAAATTTTGGAGTTTTATCATTTTTAAAACACCTTTAATATGGGCATAGCCTACCATGTCATTGGTTTACATAGTAGTTAACATTCAATAATATCATGCTAAAATTGAAATTGTTACCACATTTGGCTAAGTTTGAATTACAATATCATTAGATGTTACCCGCCATATAAGCCAGTAATATGGTAGGTTACATCCATTAATATTTTCTCCTCCCAAATATGTATTGAAATTGTAAAATTGACATTCACAAGTTGTTACGATAGAATAACATCATCTGTCTTTATAGGAATAATTATGTTTTGTCCACTTCATAATTTGGATAAAAAATACATGGCCTATCTCTAGTTTGAAAATCATACACATTTTTCTTATGATTTGGATTGAAGTACAAAATTACTAAAAAAGTATTAAATTTAATTAAATTTGTATTACACATGGCATATAAATTCATATATAGTTGTCCAAAAAATAAAGGTAAATTACGTCTCTATAAAAATAACGTAATATTTTAGTTTAATATTAAATGGATACAAATGAAATTTTATTTATTTTTGTGAAAATATTTTTTTCTTAACTAATTTTGACTTTGAAATATAAATTTAACTAAATTTAATGGATTTAATTTTACATATTAATTCAAAGGGTTTATTTCACTCACGTCCCTTGAGGTTTTGCTTTTTAACTTCTAGACCTCACAGGTTTCATTAATGCACACCTAAACCACCAAAGGTTTGTATAACACTCACCTACACCCCTTCCAGTTAAATATTCCATCCAAATTTAATGGTTCATAAACTATAAACTATGAAATGACCATTATACCTTTTTACCAGATATGGGGTTCTATAACTCTTGTTCGTAAGCATTCTAAATTATTATTAATCTTATGTTTATAATTTGTTTTGCTCTTATATTATTCAACAACATAGAAAAAGTTAATTTTTTTTTAAGTGGGTAAATAGGAGAATTTACGTAGAAGTAAAAAACGTTAATTTGTTTTTATTTGTATAATGATTTTTTTATTTTAATGTAATTGTTTCATCATTTTTTATAAAATAAATAATATATTTAAAACCTATCAATTTGTAAGTAGCATGTTGTAAGTTGTGCAATTTTAACTTTTGCGCAAATCATTATCTGTTTATCATTATTATTTAAGTAAGAGAGAAAATTTGATCTTATGATTTTTAATCAATGTTTTTGGCTTGTTGATTAATTAAAAACTTGTTATTATTCCTCTTTTTCATTTGAGAGTTCTTTTTTATACTTTATTTTTTTTTAAATGTTGAAAGTAAGATTACATTAATAAATTATGAATCATTGAATTGATAATAATAAATTAAAGTGTCTTGATTGTAAAAAATTTTAACATTAAATTGTAAAGGACATAAAGAAAAGAAATTACCCAAATGTTTTTAATTTTACGGAAATTAACAAAGTTGGATGACAAGGGATCTAGAGGCATATTATTAAAATATATAAGAGCTAACTGTATAAAGACAAAATCATAAAGAATGTAAGTGAAATAAAACCTAATTCAGTGGGGATTATGTGTTAGTATGTTAAACCTTGGGGTAGATTGTAATTAACATTTAGCACAAGGTGGCTTAGGATTGTAGCGCAGTACAATATAACATTGGGGTTCAAATAAAGTTTTATTTTAACTTCAAGCTCTAGCCTTTATCCGACGCGAGTTGATGGTGTTCTTTAAAACTCAAAACAAATAATCAACCTTGAAGGATGATGATCGAGATCACTACTAGTGGGTAAAATTTTAACCAACTTCTTCCGTAGACTTACTTTTTCCCACGAATCACTCCTTCTAGTGTGACTTGATTGTAAAAAAATAGTAAAATAAAGCGTAGTAAAATAAAACGGTCGGAGGTGGTCTCGATAGCAACACTCCGATATTTAAATCAATTACAGATATTATAAATAATAATATTATAAAGAGGGAGAGCCAGACAGAGAGATATAGAGGAAGAA
>QLOD02000010.1:22059916-22081611 GCA_003260245.2 Sideroxylon spinosum | reverse complement strand
ATATCTGTAATCTTAACGTGGGGAGATAATAAGTATTTAATATTAAAGGCTCGAAAATATAATTTCGAATAAGATTAAGAATGTAATTATAATTCTTTAATGGAATGAATTATAATTTATGTAATTAAATCCTAACCTGTGTAGGACTAGGAGATTTAATTACATAGGAAGTTCTTCTCTTATTTGCCTATTAGTCTTTGTTGTAACTCTATAAAATACCCTCTCTGGTGGCAGCTAGGGTTAACGTTTTTCTGAGAAGAAAAAATAAGAAACCCTAGAGAGACTGCCGAGAGATCCCACCATCTTGTGAGAGAAAAGGAAGGTATTTTCGGGCATACGGCAGAAGGCTGAAGGTTGAGATCGAGCAGTCGAATCCAAGTCAATGAAAGTTTTGTCTGTTGGATCTCGAAGGTATGATCCTGGTTTCGTAGAATAGGACGGTAAATTTTTTATATTAATTATATATAATACGGCCGTGATCTTGGGGTTTTTCGTGTTTCCCAACACACATGTGCTTAAGAGAAAATATATGGGACCATAGTTGTTTTTGTTGTCTTGATCCTCATTCATTAAGTTGGTGGGAGAAGTAAAAATAAAGGAAAATGCAAAAATAAAATAAGAAAAGAGTTTAATTTTGACTATCACCCTTACTTCTATTCTATGTTCTCCCTTGATTACATGAAAGAAAATTCTCAAATTGGTTGTCTCATTCCTTTTCTCACCCAGCTTCACTCTGATCGTCAGCCAAATCCAATATTAAATGCATTTGTCATGGATGCACTATTCACATGGTTTATTGGTTCATGATAGATTTCTCACCATATATCTCTTTAACATTTATTTGTTTCAATATGAACACATGGATTTTATGATGCTAAAAGTGTGTTTGGATTGAAAATTTGGTTGAAAAAAAAAATCGAGAAAAATATAAGAAGTATAAAATTTTCAATGCATTTTTATTTTATTTTATTTGTGTGAATTAGATAATACAAGAAAATAAAAGGCATTTATCAATATTGAAAAAATTATTTTTTAAATTTAATTATTTTCAATTTTTCAAATCCCATTTTATTTTTTTCACCAAAAATCATAAATAAAAAAGTGGTTTAATTTTTTTCTTTTTTCCTTTTTTTAATATATTTTTTTATCTAAACCTAACCCAAAAAAAAATAAAAAAATAAAAAAAAGAAGAAGAAGAACCATTGTGGACTATAACGATGTCAATGGAACAAGTATAAGAGGATACCGGGCCTAATCAAACATGTTAAAAATTCCTTGAAAAATATCTTAATAGGATTGGGATGGATTTAAAAGTGAAATTTAATACTTGTGTGGGTTTGGGACGTATTTGAAATTTGTCTATATGGTAGTCGATACTAGGTACTCATTTATATTTCTAGAGCATCCATTATATGCCCATATAATATAATATATACATATACTAGCGAATAACCCATGCCTACGACGCTCTATAACTAAAATTTAATATATACGTATTTGAAATTGAAATATGTTAGCATGCATAATTTCTCTTTTCAAAAAATCTAAAATAAATTTCTTTTTTAATTGTTTTTTTTTCTTCAGAAGAATTAAAACATCATTTGAAAGTGTTTCAAAGACTAAACGGGGTTTGATAGAAATTAAAAATAATAAAATTTCATTTGACTTAGAGATTTGTAAAAATAAAAAAAAAAATGGTGAATATGGAGAATACCACACAACATTTAGTAATTATTTTTTATTAAATTTATAAAAATAACTTAAATTAAAAATATTATTAATGATCATACATTATGCTTTATATAAAAATAATCAACCTTACCAATTTAAATTTAAAATTAGAATTGAAAAAAACCATTTCCCTAAGACTAATTTTATTCAAATATTTATAAAAATATAAGAAAAGTAGAATTGTGAATATAGAGAGTGACATGTAGGATTTGATAATTTTTAATTAGTTTTATAAACAAAATCTCACATAAAAAATATTATTATTAAGCATTTGTGCTTTATAAAATAAAACAAATATAGTAAATGTAATTAATTTAAATTTAAAATTAGAATTTAGAATAATAACTACTCCTAAGGCTAATTAATATCTGATATTTTTTTGTTCTTCTAAATGTTAAAAATACTAAGAATTGCTAAGAATTATTGGTATAAGAAAAATAACCCAATTATTATTTAATATTTTTTATTTTTGTTTGTTAGTTTAACTCCATTTTCTATCTTCATTTTTAATTTAATTGCTAATGTAATTGAGATATATAAATTTAACAATCATATAAAATTTTTAAGCTAGTGGATCTCTTTTTAAAACCCATTAGCAAGTGAATTTCTTTTCAAAATAAAAAAAAAGGTCTTTTTTTAGAACCTAAGAGTTTTTACATTTATTATTTATTAAATTTATATACCTCAATTCTAATACTTTTATACATAAAAGAAAAGGTGAAGTTATTGTGTTTTAACGATATGAGACAAACAAACTCTATGAATACAAAAGATCTCAGCCATTCATTAAAATTAAAACTCAATATCAACCATCAGATCTGATTATATAAATATAGAGTAAAGTACAGAAATCCCTCTTTACAGTTTACGCTTGGTATCATTTTAGTCCTTCTTATTTTAATTGAATAGTCAAATCTCAATTTTGGTTAAGATACAATTGAATCTTTCTGTCGAATACTGTTTATACCAAACCTTTAGAATGACGACAAAATTGTCAAATTGTATCATTTTTTCTAACACCCAAATAAACCAGTGTTGAAGGCTTGAACTTGTGTGTGTGTGTGTAAATATACATACAAGGGTTCGTTTGAATCTCTATATATGTGGCTTGACAATTTTTTGGTATTTAGATTACAATCAATAAATTACAAAAAGATAGAGATGAATTTTAAAAATCCATTTGAAGGGATTTTGGCAAAAGATTTTTTAAGTTTTGGGCAGAACTTTTTAGAAATTTGAAGAGATTTATTACGACTTATAGAGATTATAAAAATTTATAAAGATTTTTAGTGTGTGTTTTGTAAAAATTTTTAAAGATTTTTACAGTTTTTCAGAGTCTCCAAACGGTCCTTATATATACAGCCACTCTTTTGGTGAGCATTGAGCACAACCACTCTTCGAACCAAACCCAAGCTCAATTTTCTCCTCATTTTCTAGCCGAAACCTCCATTAAAGCTTATACATATATATATATATATATATATGTATCCTACATTTTTCTTTTGTTACAATTTCTCGATAACCAAACAAGAGCAATTTCAAAATTTTGCTAAAGACAAAAATCGATTATGCCATGTTATTAAGATATCAAACAATATAAAAATCGTTTTTGGATCGAGTGTAAAGTAATATCAAAGATCAAACCCAAAAGAATATTTTTTAATGAATAAACCAATGAATTGAAACAAAATAACTTTCACAAACATAAAACTTTACCTCTGTAGCCTATTGAGGAAAATTTCCCATAACCCCCATTGAACCAAAGATACAAAAGCAAATTGAGATTTCTGATACTTTAAGTTCTCTTTTTTATGATATGCACATTTACAAATATCGATAAACTATTTGAATTCACTATTCAACTCCTGACATTTTTTAAATCTATAATTAATTGTTCAACCCTTGTAATTCAATGTGCTTAATGCTTATTGGAAGAGTAGCTGTATACATACACATATATAAGCCTTCAATCCCGATTTATTTTAGTGTTGGGAAATAAGGATGCAAGTTAACAAATTTGTCTCATTCGAGTATAAATGGTGTTTGATAGAAAGACCCAATTGCATTTTGACAAAAAAATATAGAGATTTGACTGTTACAATTAAAATATAAGAAATTAACGTGACATTAAGTATAAATTATAAGAGTGATTTAAAAATAAAAGCTCATTCAAATAAACTATTGGGCCTACGACTATTTGATGTGGATTGAGGTGTTTGAAGTTGTATAAATTTATAGAAATTTGTAGAGTTTTTTTATCTTGTAATTTATGTAGTGAGCGAAAAAATTTAAATTTTGTAGAGTTTTTTGGAGTTTTATTATTTTTTTTGAGCACCAAACGCAATCATTTGAATATATAAGTAGTTATGGAAGTTATATATGCTATATCTTTTTTTTTTTGGTAGTTTATTTGAATGAAATTTTATTTTTAAATTTTTGCTTGACATAGAGAATAGGTATTTAAATTTTTTAAATTTCATTTTTAAATAGGTATTTAGTGAATCTTTTTAAACAACTATTTAACGATGAGTCAAGATAAGACGGATTTGAGAAAGAATGAGTTTGAGATTTTAATTAATAAAATAAATGAGTTTAAAAAAGTTATTAATAAAAAATATACAAATTTAATAATAATAGCTAACGAATAATGTAGTCGATTAGTTTATATCCGTAATTGAATACCCAACTAATTTACCTCTCTATTTGACAAAGTGATTGCCCACCTAATGTCTTACAGACTTCAAACGCCACCCGTTTATCCACACTAAAATGAAATCCTAACATGCACATACGCGCCTTTAATTCTCTCATGATAATGATTGGTTGTCATGAGAACTGATGTAACATTCAAGGGGTGCTTGTCATATCAAGAAAATTAGAGGTTGTTGGAAAATAGTAGAAACGGAAAACAGGTATTTATCAAATGGAAGTTATTACGAACATTATACTGTAATAAGACCCCGATTGGATGCATTCAAAAACTCCCTCCAAAACTTTTATCCCTCATAAGTGTGGGTCCCACATATAAGCCATTGTTTGGATGAAAAATTTTGCTCCCCTCTTTCCCCTCTTAAGTTTTCCTCCCCCCTTAGCTTTCCCCTATTGGGGGATAATTTTTGGACACCCCTAGGGTCAGCTAAAAATTATCCCCATTTAAACCTCTTGTTTTTTATCTTTTTAGCCCTCGTTAACAGTATTGTTAATTTGATCAAAATAAATATAATGCTAGTAAAAAATTAATAGATAAGCCAATAAGTCAAAATAAATATAATTAAAAAAATTTGGATAATAATCAATCATTCAAAAGTACATATTTAAAAAAAAGGTTCTTTAAATAAATTTATAAAAAATTAAACTTTCAGTGAAATAAAAAATACAACTTCAAATTATCCAAAATAATTAAATAGAGTTGGTTTGTAATTTAATACTTAATTTAATGGGTAACAAAGTTTGGGATATTACAAGGACAAAAGAGTCATTTGACTACTTTTTCTATCATTCACCCCTCTTATTTATAAAATATCCAAACCAAGTCAAAAGTTATCCCCCTTCATAAACATCACATCAATGTGGGTCAACTCTGTAAAAATAATACCCTCTTTTATTTTACACCCCATTTAAAACTTATCCTCTTAAAATTTTAGCACCATCCAATTGGGCCCTAAATGTTAAAAGCTTCGACTACATTTGATTGAAAAAATTAGATGATAAAAAATAAGTAACATCATCTATATAAAAAAATATAAAGGTTTTTAAAAATGTCATTTTTATAAACTAAAATCCAACAGTTAAAAGATATTTTTTTATTCATCCAACGATTGAGAATATTTTTATATTTTAAATTTCCCGTTTAATTTTTATTTTAGTGGATTTCACCATTATCTCACAAAACTACTTTAGTATTTTAAATTTCACCACATGTAAATAAAAATTGACAACTTAAATTCCATCTAATTATGATTTATATGAATTTGAACCTTCCAAATTAAACTAAATTAAAACATCGTAATTTGTATTTTTTTATGGTGCTTATCAAAAATTAATTGGAGAGAGAAAAAGACCAAAACACATGTAGTAGCTACTAGAGTTTAAAGTTTTAGAAAAAAAAATTTAAAACTCATGGATTATTATAATTTTTTTGATTTAAACTTTTGGTCCAAAGTTTCAACTATATATAATATAAAAAAAACTTAACATTAATTTTATTCAAAGTGTCGTAGACACAAATTATTGCTACTAGGATAATATATGAAATTAATTTAAGATTATTTTTTATGTTGAATTTGTTTTGAGTGTTTAGTTAATTTAATATAAAATAGGATAAAAGATGTGATTTAATAGGTATGATAAAAAATGATTTTGGACATTAAGCTTTTGGTAGGAAATTAATCCAATTATAAAATCTATATAATAAAATAAGACGGTTTTTGAAAATATCCATCTCACAAACTAAGATCCAACTGTTAAAATAATTTTTTCTTTCATACAACAATTGTGATCATTTTTATATTTTTAACTTTAGGCTCAATTCTTATTTTAGTGGACCCTAATACCATCTATCTCACAAAATAATATAGCATTTTAAATTTCACCATATTTCAAGGATGGAGATCATATGCAAATCAAAACTACCAACTTAAATTTCATTTAATTATGGTTTTTTTTTTTTAGGAAGTTGAATATTCTAAATTAAAGTATTATAATTTATATTTTCTTTTATGGTGCTTATCAAAAATTAATTAGAGAAAGGGACTGAAACACATATATTAGCTGTTAAAGTCTAAAATTTTGGAAAAAAAAATTTAAAACTAATAGATTATTATAATTTTTTTAGTTTGAACAAAAAAAATTTTCGATTTAAACTTTTTGCTCAAAATTTCAACTATATAAGAAATTTAATACTAATTTTGTTCAAGTATCATAAGCACGAGTTATTCCTAATGTATAATATTATGGAGGATATGAAATCCAAATTAAACTTCATATTCATTATCACACGTAGTAGTTATATAGTTCCTCACTTCATCTACCGTAAATAAGCACAGCCTTGGACTGCTATAGGATTGATGGGGTTAGGCAGCGTTCTTACCCTTTTTTGTGAAGCAGCTTCTTTTGGGTGAATAATATTCTATGTTTTTTGATATGTTTGATTTGTTTACCATTGTGCGAGTTCTGTTATTTGACTCGCAGAGTAGTGACTCTTTGGAGATTTTTGTTCCCGCATTAGTTGTTCTTGATATGGGGGCTTGTAGGCCCTACTAGTAGTTGACTACTCAATTAATTGGGTTAACCTTTCTTTGTTGTTTGACTAATTAGGTTAACCTTATAAGACCATCGCTAATAGATAATACTCTGTCAGAAGTTTTAATTAAGTTAGCGGTCTCTCTAATCAAATCCTTACCTATCACGTTTCTTCAATGACAAAATAGAAGTAAAAAGTATAATGGATTCTCAAACCAAACGTTGGCCCAATGGGTAAAATTCTGTCACAGTATTGGTAAGTTTGTGAATGTTTGGTTAAAAAAAAAAATTAATTAAAAAAGATAATAAAAGTAAAAAAATTTAATATAAAAATGATATATAATAAATTTCAAATGAAAAAAGTACGAATTTTTTTATGACTTTAAATAACTTTTGATATTTAATTTTTTACCAAACAACCCTAAAGGGAGGTGGCTTTTCTAAGTTTTGAATTGACCCGGTTTTAGAAAAAGGAGAAAAACAGCAATTAAATTTTAATTTTTGCACTTGACGCGTTAAAAAATTTTAAATCCTTAAAATTTATACTTTTCGTAAAATTTTTATAAATTTATATACATATTTACATATTTCAACAAAGTTTTGTAAACTCTAATAAATTTTTTATAAATTCAATAATATTTCATAAACTTAATAATTTTTTTATAAATTTCAAAAAATTTTCAATGATTTTCAATAAATTATGTGATAAAAACGTTCCGATAGATTAAAAAAAAAACATTTGAACGGTTTCTCTCTCGAAAAAATTAATACAAAAATAAAAAAGTTTCATTATTCATCTTTAGAAAAATAATTTAATGGTTACACATCAAACGCCAAAAAATTATTCAAACCATATTTTTTCATTATTCCAAACACATCCTATAATATAATAATAATAATAATAATATATGTCGATTTATACATTGTTTTGATGCAGCCAAGCATGCAACAAGTTCGTATCTCTCCGCCGGATACGGCCGGACCCAATCAATCCATGGAGGGCCGGAGTGGACGATCGAGCCGTCCGATCTTCGTGTGGGTCGGACATGTACATCGATGAAGACCTCAGTGCAGATTTCTGCAGTGGGCCCGAGCAATCTCAGCGTCACCTTTACGAATTAAACACTCGACCGGCCGAGAACCGGGCCCAACTCAACATCTCGAGCAATCCAAACCCGTCACGACGCTTTCTCCTAGAACGTTGTAGGGCGTCCAGCCTCGATAGAGACGAGGAGGGCAAGGGTGAGACAGAGAAGAAAGACCAGAGCGTAAGTCAGAGGAGTCCTCTCAGAGCATTCAGCAGCCCTCGAGGCAGCTCAGCGTTTAGGACCGGATCAATCTATTTGAGAACAAACAGAAGGAGAATTCTGGAAGCGGTGGCTTGAAGGAAGACGTTGGTAGCCCTCTTTGTACTTCTTATTTGGTTTCTCAGACCAAGTCAGAGGAATGCAAGGCATTGAATGAAACTGGTTTCTGAGAAGCCTGATGAGATCAAGAGTGTTCTAAACAGAGTTGGGGTGATTGGCTCAAAGCATTAAATTAATCCTCAAATTCGGGTTGGAGTTACTTCTGGCCAAAAGGAGGCTTTTGAGACAAAATTGGGTTTGAATCCTAGAACCCCTATTGCAGTTTCTTCCGACGAGAAGATGCTTCTGAGTCCATCAAGTTGACCTCCTTTTTGGGAAGAGTTGAGATTGATGGTGGGAAAGATCAAATTCACCGTAAGAATCCAGGTCCTTTTGTTCAGCTGAGGATAGTTTGAAGGATCAGGTAACATCACAAACCCAATTCAGACATTTGGCTGGTGGTAGAGCAGGGCAGATTGTTTTGACTGACCAAAGGGGGTTCAAGGATTCTTTTGCTGGTGCCGAACGTTGTGGAATCAAAGAGCAAGTTGGTTCTGGGACACATTGCTGGAGAGAAAGACCAGACTGCTCCACAGTTTCTTGGAACAAGAGGCCAGAACTGTGAACTCCGAAAGCTGCAGGAAGGTGGCCATAGAGTTAAGGTTTGGGAAGCTTCTGCTGCTCAGAAGACAGGGATTGTGGATGATCCATTAGCCTCTCAGCCCCAGAGAAGACCCTTTCCGGAAATTGAGGAAGTGCAGGGGCAAGACTTGGCGGTCATCTGAAAAGCAACCTATTAATTTCACAACAAAAGGGAGACTCTGGACACCAAAGAACGAAGTTTCAGAAACAATTTTCTTCCACTGAACAGATTAAAAATTCAGAGACTAGGAGGGAAGAAAACAATTCTGATTGTAGAAATAGCAGGCCAGTCTTCTCTGCTCAAATGGTAGCAGAATACAGGGTAGATTTTGGTATGGGTCCAGTTATGTCAGGGGAGCAAGTTCAGACGGTAAGACAATCCAAAGGAAACCAGAAACTCAATGATGAGCTGAAAATTAAAGCAAATGAGCTTGAAAAATTTTTTGCAGAGCATAAGCTTCGGGTTCCTGGAGAGCAGTCCAGTTCTGCGAGAAGAAACAAACTTGCTGACATGCAGATGGAATTAGCAGCAAGTTTACCAAACAGAAAACCACCTGTAGAGATTGCTCCTGCACAATTGCCTGACAATAACATTTTGACAGAAACTCCTAGAGGTTCCAGCAATTTGCCAAGATATAGTGGTACTCCCCCAATGAAAAAGTTAGATAATCAGAACTATGGTGATTCTCTGAAGCAAAATTATTCTAATCTTGGGTTTTCGGATGATTCCAGAGGTAAATTTTATGAAAGATACATGCAGAAAAGGGATGAAAAACTTAGGGAAGAGTGGGATTCTAAAAGGCCAGAAAATGAGGCCAAGATGAAGGCCATTCAGGATAGCTTTGAGCTAAGTAGAGCACAGATGAAGGCCAATATTTCAAAGTCTTCTGACAGACAAGATTCAGTTCTTAGTGCTCATCGAGACGCAGAGAGACTCAGATCCTTCAATACAAAAAGGGAGCAGGTATTCTGGATTTTAGTTTTGTTTCAGTGGAAAATGAAACCTGTGACTCTAGATTAAATGAGTATTTAAAATTAATATATGATTTCCTCTTTTAATGTTTGTAACTGATTATTAAAAAGTATTTCCTTTTGATAGAACCCAATGGATCATCTGTGGAGGGAAGATGAAGAAGATTTATCTGATTTTGCAGAACAGATACCTTTTGGTCATGATACATCTTTCTGTGAGACATCTTTGGGGAACAGCGCTGCTAAAAGCACCCAAAATAAGAAGATTTTACCCAATAAAAATGTATCTTCTTCCACCCCTCACACTTCAGTTCCAGTTCCAAGGTTGACTGTTAAAGCTTCTAACTCCATCTCTGGGAGACGAAGAATGCAGTCTGAAAATCATCTGGCACAGTCAGTCCCAAACTTCTCAGTCTTGAGAACAGAAAACACAAAGCCTTCTTCTGGGGTCGGCAAAACAACAAGTCAATCACAAGCATGGAACCATGCCCGCAGCAAAAGCACCAATGAAGGGATTCCCCTTGTCAAGGAAGGGAAGCCAAGGCGATCACAGTCCTTGAGGAAAAGCTCCGCAAGCCCTGCTGAGTTCAAGAACATGTCTATGGACTCAGAAGGCATTGTTTTGACACCATTAAAATTTGATAAAGAGAAAATTAATGATCTTTATGACAAATTTCCAAAGAACGTGAAGCCAAAGCCTTTCCTTAGGAAGGGTAATGGTATAGGTCCGGATGCTGGAGCTGTCGTCACTAAGATGAAGGTGTCAATGGCATCTGAAACCATGAACAATGGAGAAAAGTCAGATGAGTTGGCCTTTGAGCTGGAAGAATCAGTGGATGCAATAAAAGATGAAGAGGAAGAACCTAAAGCCATGATTGCTGAAAACCAAGCTAACGTGGATGATAGAAAACCAAAATCAAGACCGAACCAGGAATCTGACAAGTTGGTTAAATCTGGGTCAGAAAGTGGTGATGCTCTGAGATATTTTTCTCATGTGGATCCTCCTTTTGTGGCTGAAGTACCTGTGTCTGTGCCTTCCACCTTCCAATCTGCTGGTTCTGTGCAAGATTCACCTGCAGAAAGCCCCGTGTCATGGAATTCACGTGTGCAACATGCACTCTCTTATGTTGCACATGAGATATCTGATATTGATGCCTCTGTAGACTCTCCAATGGGGAACCCTGCATCCTGGAATTCACACTCTCTTAACCAAGCCGAGGCTGATGCAGCTCGAATGAGGAAGAAATGGGGAAATGTTCAGAAACCTCTGATTGTTTCTAATTCTTCCAATATTCAGTCTTCCAAGGATGTAACAAAAGGATTTAAACGGTTATTAAAATTTGGACAGAAAAGTCGTGGCACTGAAAGTTCAGTTGATTGGATTTCTGGTACACCTTCTGAAGGAGATGATGATACTGAAGATGGAGGAGATCCTGCCAATCGATCATCGGAAGATCTGAGGAATTCAAGGATGATATTCTCTCAGCGTCATCCTTCTGATGGCAGTTTCAATGAAAGCCAGCTTTGCAATGAACTAGGTGACTCATGTGCTTCTTACTTTGTTAAATTCTCGACTGTTTTTGCTGGAAATTTTAAAAGTGCATCCTAAATGTCAAATCAACTTTTGTCAGATGTGGCAATGCTGTTTGTTATGATTTTGTTCTCATAAAGTTTTCAATTAATACTTGCTTTTTGGAGTTCAAATTCTGCGCCTTCAGTAGCCAGGATTAGCCTGAGATTTAACTCCACTTTTTGCTTGTGGAAAGCTACGCTGGCTGAGATATAATGCTTTCAATTTTTATTTATTTTTATTTCAGCACTAATTTTTCTCACTTCTAAAATACACAAATTAGGCATTACATGTAAAGGTCAGCAGGTAAAAAATTGTTTTTCCACTCTTGTCTTTTGTTTATTTTTTTCCCCTTTTCCTTCTTTTCTCCTTTTATTCCTTATATTTTATTGAGGATAAATTATATGGGATTAACTAGCAACAAGACTTTTGTTTCTTTTTATGGTACAAGTCTTGGACAATTCCATCCCTACACCTCCAGTGAACGTTAAACTGAGAGAGGATCATTCATCTGGAAGTTCAATTAAAGGTGATGTTTATGAACCCTGCTTAGTTTATGCTTACTTCTATTTTACTTTTTTTCTTAACAGTCTTGACAAATGCTTTCATCTGAAGAAAATATGTGCACCACTGGACATCCTTTTTGCACTTTCACATTGTAGTTAAATCAACAATAGAAAAATGTTTGGGAGGCTTCTTCAATTTCAATTCGCAACAGAAGAACTGTTTAGATTGATAGGTGGTGTATGAGTTTGTCCCTACCAGTCCATCTAGAAACAAGTCTGGTTTTAGGTTGATTTACTACCGCAATTTTAAAGAAGTATATTCAATACTACCAATATTATGGCATAAATAGCCATTTTAGCATTCACTTCAAAATGAAGAAACATATTCCCCCTGACTTAGCATCAGGGTTCTCCGAAAATAAGGTCCCATATCAACTCCGAGAGTGTGAATGCATGTGTATGCGTGAATTTCTGTGTCATGAAGGTTGCAAATATCTGCTTTATCCTCAATGGTATTTCTTCTAGTTTTGAATTTATTGGATTTCCCAAAATTTTAGGCTTTGATTAGTTTAGGGGGAACAGAGAGAAAAAAAGGATAGTGAAAATGGGCTGGATAGTTTTATCATTTTCTCTTCTCTTCCTCCCCGAACTCAACAACGAAACACGTGAGAGAAAATTTTCCATTTCATTTTTCCCAAACCGAACAGAGTGTTAATTATTTTGGATAATATATGTTCATAAATTTCTATTTGTGCAATTGTTTTATGTGAGTCCTAAATCTGATTTTTGACAATTGTAACCTTAGGCTGTAAACATTATCATTTATCATTATTAACTGCTACTGTTTAGTATGGTTGATCAGGCTTTCTCTGTCATTGTTTTAGTGCCTTGTCCATGATGACAAGAATTGGAACTTGTTTGTTGAAGAACTGACTTAGTATCTCTGGTGCACTTATGCTTGGGTCTAATTTTTTCAGCCCCCCAATCATTCTTTTCCTTGTCTTCATTTCGGAGCAAATGAAACGACTCAAAGCCTAGATAACTGTCAGGGGAAAATGATCAGACCCTGATTTATTGGGATCATCTTCATGGATAGGCAGCAAGGGAGGATATACATGGATGGATCCAAGTGGTTGAGGTAGGCACTTTACAACAATCTATACAAAGCTATGGTGGTATCATGTATACCTTCTTGGATTTGTGAGGCCCTTCTTGGATTAGTGAGGCCGTCTTCCTCACGATTTAGTCAGTTATGTATGATAGCTGTGTTGAAACGTTACGTCCTGTTGCCAGTTGGCAGAATGTTTGTGTTTTTGGCAGTCAAATCATACTTTTCTCATCTCGATTTGTCTGATGTTGAACTCTTGTTAGATTCAAAAAATATTGACGATTTGTAGAAGAGTTGTGTATTTATGCTGGGCAATGGCTTTGGACAATATGGTTTCTTCTTTCTTTTCTGCTGCAGCTTTGTACAATATTGTTTTCCTCTTTTTGCTGCCTGTGTTTTTCCTTGGCTTATGAAATTGAGATCTGGACTCGATGGAAATAATGGAATTTTTATCTTTTCAGAGATCGCACTGAGATTGAGATTTCAGATGGAGCATAGTATCATTGTGAGAAAATCTTTGGCTATTCTATCGCTTGTTTATTTACTGACAGGTGGTTTCAATTTATCAAATTTGCAGTGTTGAAAATTTCCCACCGTGGAAATTAGAAAAAAGAAAACTTTAAGTACGAAATGGCATTCTTATTGAGGATGTGTACCTGCGATACTATGTGATTCAGAAAAAACAGTCAAGGGGTGATTTGGTGCCGTGAACTCATTAACAGACTATTCTTTGGGGTAGTATTGTTAGTAACATTTTGTCGAAGTTCATCATCTTGGGGAAAAACAGTCAAGTGTTCTGTCATTTTATTGGGAAACCTTGTACCTACGTGCTATGCATTTCGTTTTGTTTACTCTGAATTTTTGGTTTATTCTATTTTAATTTTTACCCTGATTTGTCTTTGGGACTTCACTAGCGGTAGAATCCAATCATATGAAATTTTAGCTTATTCGAGTTCGACTTATTAAAAAAACTCACGAATAGTTTGACTAATTAAAACGATGTTATTTTGACATAAAATATTATTACCTAAAATGAATAATTTGACAACTAAAATAATATGGTTTATTAAACGAAAACGACATTGTTTTAATTTAAAATATTTTTTTTTCAAGCTTGCTCACAAGCTTTCGGATCAAACGCCTAATGGCTCAAGCTTGACTATGAATTAAACAAGCTATCAAAAAAGTTTGAATTGGACTTGTTTGAAGTGAGTAATTGAATTCGAGTAATTAAATCAGTTATTTAGTTCGTGATCCCCTAACCTTGACAAAACGTGCACAGTTGCAAGGTTGTTTATGTGTAATGAGCCACTTTAATTAGCCTGTTCATTGATCATGTATGTTTTTCTATAGTTTTTGTTCGAGTTGTCATTCTTTCTTAAAAACTTAATAATAATAAACTATCTTTCTAATTTGATAATCAAAATTTTAAATATTCAATCGAATCTCTCAGCCACTTAGTGCTTGCAAATCACTATCTCTCAAATCTAGCTATAAATTAAACAACTTTGATTAGACTCCATTGTCCAAAAAATTTTATTGATCTAGGTAACTTGTTCAATATGAATGCCCAATGGAAATTGAATCTTTCCTTTTTCTGCTTGGAAAGGTATACTTTCCGTCATGTCCTATGAGTTCCGTTATTGCCTTATAATTTTCATGGTGAAAATTTTATACGCTTAACATTCATAGTAAGTCACAGCTCATAAAATGGGGGTGAAATACAAATTTCCAAAATTCTGAGGGAGAGAGAGGCAGTTTCTGTATGCAAGCCATTTGGCTCAAGGTTTTGTCATTTCCAAGTTCCTTTCTCTTCTCTATAAATCTCCAAATGCAGCTAGATTAGTTGAATTCTTCCAAAGCTTATCACTTTGAATGATGCATTTTCAACTACCTAGTCAAAGGAGAAAGACATCTCCCTCCAACCCCCCCGGGGGTGTCTCAATGCTTTACATGTGGAGACATGGAAAGCGAGCAACAAGAACACGATACACGGGAAGCCTAACGGAGGCATTGTAAGTAATTTATTTCCCATATGTGTTGGTAGAGTTGAATTTTAAGTTGTCCGTTGGAAAAGCTAAGATTCAAACTGAGAATGATACCGCAGTTGGGACGAATCAATTCCTGCCTTCTATTTGTACGGAGCCCATGAGATAATATTCAGAAGACAAATACTAGTCAGTTGCACCTATTCTTAGCATACATCTCTAATCCCAAAAGGCCATTATTCAATGCTCACATATTTGTCAGTCACGCCTATTCTTAACATGCTTCTTTACTTACAAAATGTCATTGTTCAATTCTCACCATCTCTCTGTGTTGCTCACATGATGATTCCATCTATGTGGGGCCGCCACGAGAATACGCATTATAGTTGTTAGTTGTGCCTTAGGATACCACTACCCATAAAAGGCCACTGTTTGGTTTGTAATTCTGGAAATATGGAACGATATAATAGTTTGACAGCTGCAAGACAACAACAGCCGGCCTGCCAAAATCTATTGTGACTGACTAGTCTTTCTCAATCAACTGAGGATTGACTAGTCTTCCTTAATGAACTATCTCTCACCAATCCATTGTGTAAATACCAAATACTAGTTCCAATCCGATATAGAACTATGGACCGAATTGTGTATGATTATGTGAACCAAAATTTACCAATATAGGAAACAGACGAGAGATGTTACAATCACACAATTATATCTGCTTTCGCATTTCATCTTTATAGTCGCGCAAGTTCTTTGGCATTTAGATTAATGAAGTAATCTTTGCAACACAATTGCTTCTCCCTATCCATGGATAAGTATTCCTCCTTTGAAATGGACCGCTCATCCTCAAGTCTCAGCCATTTTCACAACCTTCACTGGCCTTTTCATACCACACCCATCAGCACTCTCAGTCAGTCTCGCTCTTTTGTAGGTTCCAGCCCCTACAGATTCTCTCCCTATCGTTCTCCAAGTCGACCTCCTCCAGCAAGTCCCTTTGCTGCAACCGACGATGACAAGTCATGGCAAGGAGAGCTCTCATGGCAGTTTTGCCCAGCTGGGTGGCGCGACAACAACAACCTTGGGGTGGCACTGAGCCCTTGGTCTCCGGCCACCCCCTCTCCTGGTCGAACATTCTGGCGATCAGCTAATGGCTATTACCTTTCTGGTAATTCTGCTGCTTTCCAGAACTATGAAAATTCTGGGCATGATGCATTGCCCTCTGGAGGGAGGATTGAGCTCCAGAGCTACGTTGCTAGAGACGATGAAAGATCATTTCTTGGAAGGAGTTATGTTTCTAGTGAATATAACAAGTCCCCTATCTTTCCAACCTTGCCAACCCCAGCAACTGAGGGAAGTGCTGGAAAGAGGAGCCCTTTGCCTGATAAGAATGAGCTTAATATGATTGATTATGACATTCCCGAGGTGGTTGATCGTCAAATTTGCATATTAGGGACCAAACCAAATCGCCAGCAGCGTCAGAATCCGAGTTGGGTTTCTATTTCACGAGCTTATTTGGGTGATGAAAGAAAGGATGACAGAGATGATGATGATCATAATGTGCATCCTCATCATAAGATGTCACTTAGTAGTCATGATCGTCGATATGGGAATCACGGCCATTTAATTGCATCTACTTACGCTGGGCAATCAACCAGCCCTTACTTGTATGAATATGTTGATAATGAAGAGTCTTCATATGACACAGAAGATCATGACTATGTGGATGACGTTGATAAGCCCCCAGTGTCAGTTGGGCTATTTGGCTTATTTAAATACTCAACCAAGTTTGATATACTTCTTGTGATATTGGGTTGTTTGGGAGCTCTAATAAATGGAGGATCTCTTCCTTGGTACTCATTTCTTTTGGAGATTTTGTGAACAAGATTGCTACCATCACTGACAAGAACCAGATGATGGATGATGTGAAAATGGTAAGAATTTTATTATTAATCTTTGCAATATATAACGGAACTTTCTTACAAACTTTTCTTATTTTCATGGCTAGAAAATGTTTGGTAGAACCTGATCATTAGTTGGACAATTGTAATTATTGTTTTTGTTTGACATATATATAACATTCAGATATGTTTTTTTATGGCTGGATTAGCAACAATAGTGGTTGTTGGAGCATACATGGGTAAGCTGGAGATTCTAATTCTATTTATTTGTTTATTTATTCCATTTTCTCGGACTGCATAAATTTAATTTAGAATGAAGATTTGTTTAGTATATTATCAAGATTTGTGATTTGGCAGAGATCACTTGCTGGAAAATTGTGGGGCAACGGTCAGTTTATCGAATTAGAACAGAATATTTAAAAGCAGTATTGAGACAGAATATTGGATTTTTTGATACTGAAATTAGTACAAGTGATATTATGCATGGAATTTCAAGTGATATAGCACAAATACAAGAAGTCATAGGGGAGAAGGTTTGATCCCCCCCTTTTTTTTATTTAATTTTCAGCTCAATTCAAGTCAATACTAGTTTACAAAAACAATATTTTGATACCAACTCAAAAAAGAACTCTTTTAATAGTTACTGGAACCTTTTTTCTCAGAGATTTTTTATCATAATAAAAAAAAAGGTAAGAAAAGAAAAATACTAAAATGAAATCAAAATGCGCTTATTTACTAAAATATAATCAAAATTGTTATTACTCAGAATAAAATGTCACTAAGATCCTTTTAAAATTTAGGATAAGATGTCTAACATTTTTTATTACATAAAGATTTGAGAAAGATGAGACTTATTGATAAATTACAAATCACGAAACAATAAGGATAAGTATTTAAATTTATAATTTTTTTTTATAAAAATAACAAGGATAAGTATCAATATTTGTAAATAGTTGATAAGTATTTAAATTTATAAATAATTGAACATAGAGTTTTATAAAAAATTATAATTTTAAAATATTATTTTATATATAAAAGTTGAGAATTGAGATATAAAAATATTATTTTACTACAAAAGAACCTGTATAATAAAAAATACTAAATAATATTGACATTATGAATATCATTTTGGAAACTCCTCTAACTTCAGCTATGTAATAATATTGTAATACAAAATGATATTCATAATGTAAATATTATTTAGTAATTTTATTTTTCAGGGTGTTTTGTAATAAATAATATTTTTATATTTAAATTCTCAACTTTTATAAGTAAAATAACATTTTAAAATTATAATATTTTTATAAAACTCTATCGTCAATTATTCATAAATTTAATTCCTTATCAACTATTTATAAATTTAAAGACTTATCTATTCATGAATTTGTTAATTTATAAATACAAGAGTGGATAAATTTAAATACTTATCCCTATTGTTTTATAAAAATTTATAAATTAAATAATTATCCTTATGTTGTAACTTATAATTTATCTATTCCTATTTTAATAGTTATGTTTTGTCCTAAGTTAAATGCCAGTAGTTGTGACAGCTTTGGCTCTATCTTAATAAATAAGTCTATTTTAACTCCATTTTATTATAGCAAAAAGAGAATAACTAAAGAATGAAAAGAAATTAATGCAACCCTCTCAACAGAATACTTTTCGATTTGTCTTCTGAGCAGGAAAGCAGTCGATTAATATGACCACAGTTCCTTTGTGTAGTTTGAATTAAGTCATTCTCTTGCCTTGCATTGCTTCTGAATTATACATTCTAATCAATGTCAATAATGGACTTTCTATGCATAAATATGAAATTTTGAAACTTAAAAATTTATGGATTGTCCATCTGAACATACAGATCTTAATGAAGGGTCATTTGGCATATATAGATGAATAAGTTGCAGTCTTCCTTCATCTGGCCTTCCTGGCATTGGCTTCCGTAATAGATTTATCATTTCTTTTTTCCTTATCACAGATGGCACACTTCATTCATCATATATTTACCTTTTTCTGTGGTTATGCGGTTGGGTTTTTGAGGTCATGGAAGGTTTCTCTAGCAGTTTTGGTCATCACCCCGTTGACAATGTTCTGTGGAATTGCTTATAAGGCTGTCTATGTTGGTCTAACCGCAAAAGAGGAGGTAAAATGGATTCAAAATAGCAATTTACATCCATTTTTCTGTTCATCTTCATACTGCCTTTTTTCCGAGATTTTTTGCTCTTTCTTCTTAGGTTTCCTACCGGGAAGCAGGTACAATTGCAGAGCAAGCCATCAGTTCAATTAGAACTGTATTTTCTTTCGTAACAGAGGATAATTTGGCCGCAAGATACGAAGAAATGTTGGAGAAAGCAGTGCCTTTTGGAGCAAAGATTGGCTTTGCCAAGGGTGCAGAAATGGGAGTTATATACTTAGTCACTTACTCAACATGGGCATTAGCTTTCTGGTATAGAGCACTCTTAGTTGCTAGAAAAGAGATATCTGGTGGTGAAGCCATTGCATGTTTCTTTGGTGTCAACGTAGGGGGGAGGTAATAAAACTTCTCTCTCTCTCTCTCTCTCTCTCTCTGTGAAAAAATAGTATACATTCTGAATGCTGATGTGGAAATTTGCTAAAATTTCTGCAGGGGCTTGGCATTGTCATTGTCATATTTTGCTCAGTTTGCACAGGGAACAGTAGCGGCTAGCCGAGTATTTGAAGTTATAGAAAGAGTTCCAGATATTGATCCCTATAGTCCAGAGGGCAGGAGGCTCCCAAGTTTACGTGGAAAAATTGAATTCAAGAATGTCACGTTTGCTTACCCATCTCGTCCAGCTGCTAAGATTCTCCGCTCTCTCAATCTAGTGTTTCCATCTTCAAAGACTATTGCATTGGTTGGTGCCAGTGGAGGTGGAAAGTCCACCATTTTTGCTCTTGAGAGATTTTACGACCCCATCAATGGTAAGCTAAATGTTAATACTGCTAATAGTACACAAAAAAATCGAAAGAACAAATGGATTCAATTATTTGGATTTGTCATATTAATCCTATTTGAGTTTCAAAATGTTTTGCCAGGTTTGATCACGTTGGATGGACATGATTTAAGGACTCTACAGGTGAAGTGGCTGCGAAGTCAGATAGGTATGGTGGGTCAGGAGCCAGCTCTCTTTGCCACTACCATACTAGAAAATGTGATGATGGGGAAAGAGAATCCTACCAAGAAAGAGGCTACCACAGCTTGCATTGCTGCCAATGCCCACAGCTTCATCTCTAGCCTTCCAATGGGCTATGATACCCAGGTACACAAGCAAGCATTCATCCACATATGGACATAACCAGCATTTATAAGTTTGCTTGATACACAACATTGGACTTATTTTCTAACAGTTTAAATGTTCGAGAAAATTGATGATTTAATATGGTATCATAACTTTGATGCTCCAACATAATATCTTTTGGTCATCATGTTTATTCTTTTTTAATCTTGTGCACTCTTCATTTTTCAAGAGCAAGCTACATGAATGAAATCACAAAATCGGAGTACTTAAAGTCTAAGCAAGAAGGATGCCAATTGGAGAAAGAGGAACAAAAGGAAGAAAAGCCAAAGACATTTAGGCTTTCAGAGGTATGGATCCTTCAGAGACCAGAGCTGGCCAAGCTCTTATTTGGGTTTGTTTTGGGTATCCATGCTGGTGCAATTCTCTCCACCTTTCCCTTAGTTCTAGGCCAAGCACTTAAAAGTGTACTTCTACGACGACACATCTAAGATGAAAAAAAATGTTGGAAAACTCTGTTTGGTGCTGGTTGGGCTTGGCTTTGGATGCATCATTTCCATGACTGGCCAGCAAGGTTTCTGTGGCTGGGCTGGTACAAAACTCACCAAGAGGGTAAGAGATTTCTTATTCCGAGCTATACTAAAACAAGAACCGGGTTGGTTTGATTTTGAGGGGAGTTCCACTGGAACACTAGTTTCAAGGCTTTCAGTTGATTGTACGAGTTTTAGGTCAGTCCTTGGTGATCGGTTCTCAGTTTTACTGATGGGTTTGAGTTCAGCAGCTGTCGGACTTGGGGTGTCATTTTTTCTGGAATGGAGATTGACCCTCTTGGCTGCTGCTCTCACTCCATTCACTCTTGGCGCTAGCTATTTCTGCCTGATCATCAACACTGGGCCTAAATTAGACAATAGTTCATATGCCAAGGCAAGCAATATAGCTGCAGGTGCAGTTTCAAATATAAGGACAGTGACAACATTTTCGTCCCAAGAACAGATAGTTCAATCCTTTGATAGAGCTTTATCTGAGCCGAAGAAAACATCGGTTAGAAGGTCACAGATTCTTGGTTTAGCACTTGGGTTCTCTCAAGGTGCCTTGTATGGAGCATATACTCTAACCCTCCTTTTCGGAGCTTACTTCATAACGCAAGAAAAGACAAACTTTGGGAATGTTTATAAGATTTTCCTAATACTTGTTCTGAGCTCATTTTCTGTTGGACAACTAGCTGGTCTTGCACCAGATACATCCATGGCTGCAACTGCAATACCCTCTGTTTTTGGTATAATTAACCGTAGACCATTGATGGGAAGTGATCACAAGAAAGGTAGAAAGCTTGATACGTCAAAGCCATTCAATATTGAGTTCATTAAAGTAACATTTGCATACCCGTCTAGGCCTGAGGTGATTGTGCTGAGGGACTTCTCATTGAAGGTCAGAGGAGGAAG
>QLOD02000010.1:22047732-22059093 GCA_003260245.2 Sideroxylon spinosum | reverse complement strand
CTGAAGAAATCAAAGATTTTACTGCTAGATGAAGCAAGCAGCGCTTTGGACTTGGAATCAGAGAAGCACATTCAAGATGCGCTGAGGAAGGTTTCCAAGCAGGCCACCACCATTGTGGTGGCGCACCGCATCTCCACCATCGGAGAAGCTCATCTTATAGCCGTTGTTAAAGATGGCGCAGTTGCAGAGTATGGAAGTCATGACACACTCAAGGCTTCCCACTTCAATGGTATCCATGCTAGCCTTGCTTGCACAGAAGCAGAAGCAAATGCTTTTTCTTGAGACACTATTGATGATGCCACCTATTACTCTTGGCCATTACTTGTGCCTCGTAGAGTTTGTCCCACCTGAAATTTCGGTGGTGAAGACTTCAGCCTGGTCTTAAATATGCAGCTCATTGTATGAATTTTATTTGTTTTATGGGTTACACACAACAAACTTAGCTCATTCAAAATCAGTCATCTTGAGAAGCTGTCATTATCTCCCTGAAAGTTCAGCAGTGCAATTGACCTCTGATTCAGGAATATAGATTATAAATTTATCAAATCTATCTAAAGTTGGTACAAGCAAATGGCAGAACATGCACAAAGTGTGGCTCCCCCCCATGCAGGGTTTGCTTTCGTAGTCTTGTAATTGGGGAGACTATTTCTAAATATTGAACCCGCAATTTCAGATTTCATCAATTTTTCTAAAGCGGTAAAACCCTTGATTAGGACATTGTAATGTCCTTCCCTCTCTAACGGATCCATTTGCTCTCCCTGGAAAGGTGGAAAGGGACGATTAAGATATATAATGCTATTCCATTGACTAATTTGCCCATTGAATATGGGGAAGGTGGCCCAAAGATAATAAAATATTATTTTTTTATGGGGTCAGATCAGTCATTTTGAGTAGGAGAAGTAGTTCCAATGGGAATATATTATCTAAAGCAAAGATGGCATCTTGGCTTTGAAGCTAAGAGAAGTTGGATGGTTACATGCTTGATGTGTAAAGCAAAAGTGCTGGTTGAGTTCAACGATGCTTGAGGGTACCACCACCTCAGATTACCTCATTCAGAAGCGCCAAAAATAATTCAATATTTACATTTTAAGCCATTGTGGTGTGCATGCAAAATATAAAATGCCATAGCATGTCCCTGGAACCCAATAATAATTCATAATATTTAAATTTTAAACTATTGTGGTTTGTGTGCAAATTGTATAATGCCACAACTTTAGATGCCATGGAGCCACGAAAATAATTTTTAATATTAAAATTTTTAAACGATCGTGGTGTGCATGTGAATATAAAATACTACAACCTTAGGTCCAGTGAAGCCCTGAAAACAATTCACAATATTAAAATTTTAAAGTATGTTGGTAAGGATCCAAAATGTAAAATGCCATGACCTTAGGTCCTATGCAACCTTGAAAATAATTAACAATATTAAAATTTTAAACTGTTGCGATGTCAAAGGTAAAATACCACAACCTTAGGTTCCATGAAGACCTGAATAAGATTCATAATATTTGAATTTTAAACGATCGTAATGTGCTTGTTAAATGCAAAATGCCATGGCTTAGGTCCCATGAACCCCGAATAAGATTTATATTACTAAAATTTTAAACATTGGTGGTGTGCATGTGAAATGCAAAATCAAACAGCTTTAGGTCCTGTGGAGCCCCTAAAAAAATTCAATATTGATATTTTAAACTATAGTTTTATGCATGTGAAATGTAAAATGTCACGACCTTCGTTCTTGTGGAACCCGAAAATAATTCACAACATTAAAACTTTTAAACCAATTACTTTAGGACAATTGACCAGAATTCTTGGCTTCCCTAAGTAAGGCTGGAAGTTTTACCCCAAGGCATACCAAACTTTGGAGGTTTCCACAGAAGGCGTAACCCTTGAACTTAACTAGTTCGCATGGTTTGTGAGGTGTTGTGTGGCCCCTCGATTTACTCATTGGTTATGCCGTTCGTTGAGAGCTATAATAAATCGATGGAATTCTGAGTTACCAAAAAAAAAAAAATTAAAATTTTGAAATATCTTCCTGTGCATGCGAAATTTAAAAAGCCACAGCGTTAAGTAGCGTGGAGCCTTGAAAATAATTCATAGCATTAAAAATTTGAACTATCATGGTTTGCATGCCAACTATTAACACGCCACGGCCTTAGGTCACATGGAGCATTGAAAATAATTCACAATGTTTAAATTTTAAACTGTCATGGTGTTCAAACAAAATGTACAATGCCATGGCCTTCTATGACGTGGAGCCTCGAAAAAAATTCATTGTATTAAAATATTAAACAATCGTAGAGTGCACGCTAGATGAAAAATGCCATAGCCTTGGGTCTCAACAAGCCCCTAAAAAAAATTTCACATTATTGATAATTTGAACCATTGTGGTGTGCATGCAAAATGTAAACTGTCACAATCATAGGTTTCGTGGAGCCCCGAAAAAAATTCACAATATTAAAATTCTAAACTATCATGTAGTGCATGCCAAATGTAAAATGCCATGGCCTTAGATCCCGTGAAGCCCCAAATAAGATTCACAATATTAAAATTCTAATCAATTATGATGTGCATGCGAAATAAGAAAATGCCATGGCCTTGGGTCCCGTGGAGCCCCAGTAAGATTCATATTATTAAAATTTTAAAAATTTGACATTTGTGATGTGCATATGAGATGCAAAATGCCACAGCCTTAGGTCCCGTGGAGCCGAATAAAATTTATGTTGTTGAAATTTCAAACAATCATGGTGTGCATGAGAATTTGCAAATGCCACGGTTTTAGGTCCCTTGGAATCCTAAAAAAATTTACAATATTTAAATTTTAAACAATCATGGTGTTCATGCAAATTCTTTGTACATGCTTTACAATATATAGAAGTAGGAATCAACTAAAATTAGAATGCCTATAAAACAGACCCTACAAAATAGTGATACTGATATAACTACCAAAAACAATATAATTGCTAAAAATACATATATTTATACCTGTTTTTCTCACACTCCCCCTCAGAGTTGGTGAATGGATGTTATCTATTCCAAGCTTGCCAATGATAAATTGAAATACTATACCCGTCAGTCCCTTGGTTAACACATCTACAAGTTAACCTTTAGTAGAAACAAAAAGAGTACATATTAGACCACCATCCAACTTTTTCTTTTACAAAATTCCTGTCAACCTTAACAGGTTTGGTATGGTCGTGTTGTACTGGATTATGTGCTATGTTAATGGCTAACTTGTTGCAATAGAGTTTCATTGGCGCCTCCCACTTGATCTTTAAGTCTTCTAGGATGATCTTGAACCATAGTAGTTCACAAATTCCTAGAGCCATTGCCCTAATTCTACTTCTACCCCAGACTTTCCCACAATGTTCTACTTCTTATTTCTTCAAGTCACAAGATTGCCGCCATGAAAAGTATAATGTCGAAATGTTGGTCTTTGGTCAACTGGAGATCCTGCATAGTCAGTATCTGTGTAAGCTTCAAGAGTCAGTTTTTCTCCTTTCTTAAATAGAATTCCTTTCCCTGGTGATCTCTTTAAATATTGTAATATCTTATATACGGCTTGAAGATGCACTTTCTTGTGGTTATGTATTGTTAGGTTATTTAGGAAATAGTGTTGGAATATTTAGAAAATAATGATTGGGATGCGGTTATTTTAGGATAGTAATATAAACTCGATGCCAGTTTCCTTTTTGTAACGAAAATTTTGATTATAAATTAAGAATGAGGTAGAGGAAGATGTTAACCTCTCTCAATTATTTTCTTTTTTTCTTCTTCTTAATTTTCAACTTGGTATCAGAGCAGTCACAAAAAAAAAAAAAAAATTGCACAAAGGCACTGTTCTTCACCATCGGTAACTGGCGATCCTCTTCAAGTCCCCGACGATCTCCATCAGCGAAGGAACACCGGCTGAGGAGCCCTAACGCGCTCTCACTCGCCGTCGAAGCAAATTGCCCTAGCCCACGTGCCATCGATCTGGTCGGCGCGTGGATGGCCGGTTGAACTTCGGCGGCTTCTTGCTAGGCTCGTTTCTCGTCGGCGAGTCTTTTGCCATGCCTTGTCGCTCGATCTGTCTTTGCTCGACGCTCTTTTGAGGCTTTCGCAGATTTGTCTGGTTTGTTAATTTCGGTTTGTAGATCTACCATAATTGATTCATTGTTTACTGCCCTTGGTTTTGAATCTCTATCTTGTGTTTGTTAATTTCTTGTGTTGTCGTCTTTGTATCTTTTGATTTGAGACTATTCGGTTGTCGACAACCCTATGCTCCATTTTTTTGTATGATTCTAATTCTTCACTTTGTTTTTAGGGATGGCTGACAACAAGACTTCATCACATGAATGTTCATCAATTATTCCTATGCCTGCTATTTCTATTGACAATTTTCCAAAGTCCATAGTTTGTGAGAAATTGAATGGAGCTGCCAACTATCTCACTTGGTCCCATGTTGTTCGTATCTTTCTTATTGGTCGATAGTTGGAAAGCTTCATAGTAGATCCTCCTCCAGATTCGAAATCTCCCATGTACTCGCAATGGCGAGCAGCCGACACTAATGTTATGAGTTGGTTATGGCATCGCCTGAGCCTTTAGTTTTTCGGACTGTATCCTTGTGTAACACATCTAAGGCAATTTGGGATTCTTTAGTAGATTCTTATTCTCAGTGTAGCAATATTTCAGAAATTTTTGAAGCCTACGAGCAACTCTTTTCTTTCGGACAGGAAGACAGATCATTCTCGGAGTATTACAGTATTCTTAAGGCTCTTGGTGATCGCCTTCTACAGTTCCGTCCCTTTCCTGAGACCAAGGCAGAGATGATACGACAGTGGGATAAGCTTATGATTGTTCTTCTATTAGCTGGGCTCAATGATAATCTTCACAGTTACCGATATCAAGTTTTAGCTTGCGAGACTATTCTTCCTTTAGCCAATGCTTATTCCCAATTACAACACTCTTCCTTGGGTCAGCATCATCATTCGATTACTTCTACTTCAAGTGGATCAAATTCTGCTGCATTAGTAACTGGTTCTGGTCGTCATGGAGGTTCTTAAGGTGGCTTCTGTGGTATTGGTTATGGTTCTCGTGGTGGTGGTTGTGGTTTTGGACGCGGCAACAAAAAGTGTACTCATTGCGATACACAGAGTCAAACTGCTGGAAGAAGCATGGACGTCCAAATCAAGCTCATCATGTTACTACTGATTCTACTAGCTCTAAAGAAGTTTGTAGTTCCACTACTTCTAGTTCGAGGGATCGTGTTAACACTGGTGTAGTTTCACAGGGTTCTTTCTCCCCAACTGAGTTGGATGCTATTGTGTAGGCTCTTCGTATCTCTCGCTCTTCCAATTCCAATGCTACTTTGGCCTATTCAGGTAATAGTACCTGTTTTTCTTTCTCATTTGCTCCACAGTGGCTTTTTGACTCTGGTGCTAGTGCTTATGTATTAGGACATCCTTCCTTATTTTTTGATTTGACTACCACCACTCATCATCTTATATTAGCCGATGGATCCTCCCGTTTTGTGGATGGTAAAGGATACATCAACCCCTCACCATCATTTTCATTACCTTCGAGTCTTTATGTGCCTAATTTTCCTTTTAATTTATTATCTGTTAGTCAATTAACAAGACTCTTAAATTGCTCCCTAACTTTTTCTCCATCTTCTTGCATTTTCAGGATCTCAGAACTCAGAGGATGATTGGCTCGGGATGTCAGCACGATGGTCTCTATTATCTTGATCCTACAAGTTTTGCTTCGTCTCATTCTGCCTTCCATGTGTCTGATTCTCCTCTTCAAAGGCATTACCGATTGGGCCATCCATCTTTGTCTCGACTTAAATTTGCCGTACCTGGTCTGAGTTCTATCTCGAGTGTGAAGCCTGTCAACTGGGGAAACATCACCGTAGTTCCTTTTCTAGTAGTAATCATAGTCATGAGTTTGAACCTTTTTCTGTAGTCCATACGGACATTAGGGGTCTTTCTAGAGTCTCTACTATTAATGGTTATTGGTATTTTATCATTTTTGTGGATGATTTCTCACATATGACATGGTTATTTTTAATGAAAAGTCATTCTGAATTACCAAGTATTATCTTACATTTTTATAATAAAATTATTACTCAGTTTGACAAAAGAATCAAATTTTTACGTTAAAATATACCAAGTCTATTATGGAGAAATTTTGTGGTGATAGGGGTATCACTCAGCAAACCTCATGTGTTCATACATCTCAACAGAATGGCTTTGCTGAACGTAAACATCGCCATCTATTGGATGTCACCCGTACTTTACAAATACATATGAATGTCCCATAATCGTATTGGGGTGATGCTCTCTTAATTGCTTGTCATCTTGTTAACCGTGTTTCGTCTGTTACTCTTCGCAATCAATCTTCTTTCTTTCTTCTTTACACTTTTTCTAATTCTTTTCCTCTTCGTACATTTGGTTGCATTTCATTTGTTCATAATCTTGATCCCGGTCTGGACAAATTGTCACCTCAAGCTCGTCGATGTATTTTCTTAGGTTATTCTCGTACTCAAAAAGGCTACCACTATTATCATCCTCCGTATCGTTGATTTTTTGTTAGTGCAGATGTTACATTTTTTGAGTCTACACCTTACTTTCAGGTTCAGGGGGAGTTGTCATCTCGTGATGAGTTTCCTCCTTCCTCATGAGAGGGGGAGTCATCCACATCTATGGATCCCATTCTTCTTATTCCTAATGTGTCATTACAAGTCTATCAATGTCGCGCTCGTCCTGCTCCAATCAACAGTGCACCTGTGGATCCTGCACCACTTGTTCTTGATACTTTTACTCCTGCATTAGACACTTCTATCACTAGTTAGGATGAACCAGAGCCTCTTGCTAATGATGATCTTAATCGCCCTACTGCCCAAAGAAGAGGTAAACGTACATGCACTTAACATCCCATTGCCAACTTTGTTTCTTATCATCGTATGTCACATCGATTTCAATCCTTTGTTTGTGCCTTATCCTCTATTTCTATTCCTCCATCTTGTAATCAAGCACTATTATCATCGGACTGAAAGAAAGCAATGGATAAGAAGATGCAGGCATTACATCATAACCAGACGTGGGAACTTACTCAACTTCCTCCGAGAAAGAAAACTGTTGATTGCCGTTGGGTTTACACAATAAACTACCACTCTGATGGTTCAGTTGAGCGTCTTAAAGCTCGTTTGGTCACTAAGGGTTATACTCAAACTTATGGTGTGGAGTATCTTAAAACTTTCTCACCAGTGGCTCGTCTAAATTCAGTCGGCATTCTTCTTGTAGTAGCAGTGTGCAAGTCTTGGCCTTTGTTCCAGTTGGATATTAAAATTCTTTTCTACATGATGAACTATAAGAGGAGGTGTATATGAACCAACCACCAGGGTATACTGCTACAAGGAATGAGCATCTTGTTTATCGATTACGCAAAGCCTTGTATGGGCTTAAACAATCTCTACAAGCATGGTTTGATCGGTTTAGCTTTGCCCTTTTGGAATATGGTTTCAAATGGTCCAACTTTGATCATTCAGTGTTTGTTCATCAGTCACCATTTGGAACCATTATCTTGATTGTTTCTATGGATGATATCATCATTTCTGGTGATGATGCTAAGGGCATTTCAGAATTAAAAAGTTATTTGGGAAAACAGTCTCATACAAAAGATCGCGGAGTGTTACGTTATTTTCTAGGGATTGAGGTTGCCTATTCTTCCCAAGTTATATCTCTTTCTCGAAGAAAATATATTTTGGATTTACTTTCTGAGACTGGACTTTTAGATTCTCGTCCCGCTGATACTCCGATTGATTCTTCTGTTCACTTGGATAATGAAAGTGGTGATCTTTTCCCTGATGTTGGCCGTTATCGACGCGTTGTGAGTAAGCTAATTTATCTCACTATAACTTGTCCTGATATTACATATGCAGTTGGTGTTGTAAGTCAGTTCATGCATGCACCACGCAAACCTCATTTTGAAGCTGTGTGTCATATTTTGAGATATTTGAAGAATTCACCTTTCAAAGGTTTACTCTATCGAGCTTCCACCATGATACATGTAATTGGATACAGTGATATAAATTGGGCTGGTAGTCGTTCAGATCGGAGGTCTACAACTGGATACTGTACTTTCGTTGGTGGTAATCTTGCCACTTGGCGTAGTAAGAAATAGACTGTAGTGGCTTGATCTAGTGCTGAGACCGAGTATCATGCCATGGCTCATACTGCATCTGAGATGCTTTGGGTTCGATCTCTTTTTCGAGATTTTGGTATTAATATTGCAACTCCAAAGTCAATGTTCTGAGATAATCAAGCAGTAATCTTCATCGCTAACAATCCTACTTTTCATGAACGTACCAAGCATATAGAGGTGGATTGTCACTTTATTCGAGATCTCCTTGTTAAAAGGGATATAATTACTCCATTTGTACAATCAGAATCTCAGTTGGGTGATATCCTCACCAAACCTTTAGGTAGTTCTTTATTTCAGAAAATGCCTACCAAGCTGGCATGTTTGATCTTTATGTTCCAGCTTGAGGGAGAGTGTTGAGATATTTAGGAAATAGTATTGGAATATTTAGTAAATAATGATTAGGATGCAGTTATTTTAGGATAGTAGCATATACTAGCTAATGCCAGTTTTCTTTTTGTAACGAAAATTTTGATTATAAATTATGAATGAGGGAGAGGAAGATGTTAACCTCTCTCAATTATTTTCTTTTTTCTTTTTCTTAATTTTCAACTTGTATAAACTGACTTATCGCACTTACTACGTAGGCAATATCAAGTTTAGTATGAGACAAGTAGATAAATCTTCCTACTAGTCTTCGATAAGTATCTCTATCTACTGTAGTATCCTCCAAAGCCTCTCCAAGTCTATTGTTGAAGTCTATAGGAGTCTTAGCAAGTTTACACCCCAATTTCCCTCACTTTCTCAATAGATCCAATGTATATTTTTGTTGAGATCTGAAAATTCCATGCTATGAGTGAACAACTTCAATGCCAAGAAAGTATTTCAGCCTTCTTAAGTCCTTTATTTCAAATTCTTTGATCAGACACCTCTTTAGGGTTTCTCTTTCCTTCATATTAGTTCTTGTTACCACCATATCATCCACATACAACAACAAGGTAGTCACTCCCCTTGAACTTGATTTGCTAGCATAACTTTAGCAAATCGCTCGAACCAAGCTCTAGAGGATTGTTTTAAACCATATAAAGCCTCTTTTAGTCTGCACACCTTTCCCTCTATATTCAAATCAAAACTGGGAGGAATTTCTATATAGATTTTTTCATCCAAATCACCATGTAAAAAAGTATTCTTAACATCAACTATTGTAGACTCCACCCAAAATTAGCAACAAATAATAACAATACCTTCACAATGTTCATTTAAGCAACAAGGGCAAAGGTTCCTAGGAAGTCAATCCCATAAATTTAAGTATATACCTTGGCTACCAATGTAGCTTTATATCCTTCAAAGATCCATCTACCTCGTATTTAACAGAGAACACCCATTTACACCCGATTAGATTCTTTCCTTTGGGAGATTCCACTAATTTACAAGTTTTATTTTTCTCCAAAGCATCCATTTTAACTCTCATAGCATCTCTCCGTTCCTTATAACATAAGGTCTCAAGCATAATTTTGGGAATGGTTATGCTGTTTGGGTGTGTAAAAAAGGTTTTGTGACTATGTGAAAACTTATCCTCGAACACAAAATGAGATAATGGATATAATGGGAGGGCATCGAGCATTTAAGAAGAGAACAACGATTTACATTAGGATTAAGAGTAGAAGAGAAATGATATTATTTTTAGCAAGAGAAAAAAATTATCCTTGAATATTAAACCGATAAATATATTTTTCACAGTTTAATGATTCACGCATTTAAAGTTTATTAGTGATGCCCATCATTACCTAAAAAAATATAAATATTATTTATATAATTTATTATGTTGTAATACTAGAGTGAAAGAATGTACTTTATGTCATAAAAACTATCGCACCACTATTTTAGGATACATATTTAATCCCTTTAATTGAGTGGCCACCTCTAAATTTCTTGCACAAATCACTATTTACATAGATACCCAAGTTAAAAGAAAATACTAGTCAAATCATACATTAAACCGTAACGAAAATGAATAGGGAATCCATGAGTATTTAAATACATATAAACTTATAACTAGTAAAACCCACTAAATAAAACATCAGTCTAATACTGTTTAAATTCTAGGTTTAATTATACAAACTCAGTTACTAACACCAGATTAAAACAAGAAAATAGACTACTCAGGTTCTCTCCCAAGCACTTGCAGTCACTCCTAAACTTAATTTGAAATATGCAAAATTTAGATGTGAGTGTCACAAACTCTATGGAAGTTGTCAATGTATAGAATGTGTATGGTCCCTAAAGTGTGTGTAGCCACCCTAGAATATGAAAGGTCTCCTTAGAATATGTAAGGTCACTTGTTTGATATGTATAAATTCAACACTCATGAACCCAATTGGGTGAGGTGGTTTTCCTCCAGTTGGAGGGTGTTTCCTCCAATCTTATTCAGTTTATAATATGGTATCAGAGCATCTATCCTGAGCCTGTGTGTGTGTCATTCGTGTTAGTCTTCTGTGTGTGTCAACACCAGAAAAGTTGGTGTCAACATAGTGTTAATGTTGGAAGCCGAAGAAGACCTCTCGGCACTGTTAAAAGGACAAAGTTTCCTCCTCGTTTGCTGGTTCAAAGCATGAAGGAGCTCAGAAGTGTCGCCGGAGTTAGGCAACCCTAGTCGGAGAATCGCTGCCGCCGGAATCCTCCCCACGCGCTGCCATGCACCTCTTGTTCATATGTGCGTGGGCCTCACGCGCCACCTCCTGTGCCGCTCGTGTCCCACCAGAAGCCACCCAAACCACCTGCGAAGTTTCGTCGGAGACCGGCAACACTCTAGTCACCTCCGCTTGTTGTTTCTGGACTATCCATCTACTGCTTCAGTGTGTGTGTTCAGAGTAAGAACCTTTCTAGTCCTGTTCTTTGCTCCCATCTCTGTCTATGTTAGTCATTGGACTAATTGTCAAAGTCCAGCAACGTTGGAAACACCGGTTGGAGCTCCGAAAAGCATAAGTCCATCAGTGTGTTTTATTTCTGTCAAAGTCTAGAAGTGCCAAAGTCACGCACGTCATCGTCTGTCAAAGCAATAGGCTATCAACCCGTTATTGTTCAGTTGATTTATACCTTGTCTGTCAAAGCACTAGGGGGAGCTAGAGTAATATACATTTGTAACAAGTTTAGAACATAAGATGTATATGTTCTAGCTTGAGGGGGAGTGTCAATGTATAGAATGTGTATGGTCCCTAAAGTGTGTATAGCCACCCT
>QLOD02000010.1:21941095-21951345 GCA_003260245.2 Sideroxylon spinosum | reverse complement strand
TGATTTTGAAAAATTTAAATTAATGATAATTAAAAAATAAACTCAAAATTTCACTGATTGACTTGTGACTCTATTAAAAATAATTGATTTAAGTACGTTAGTCCTGAAGTCCCAAAAAAAAAAAAAAAAATAATAATTAGGTTTTCCTCCGGTCTCGTTCCGTTGTCCGAAACAAAGGCTAAAACAAAGAAAGAAATAAAGGGTAAAAAAAAAAAAAAAAAAAAAAGCGTCAGCAAAACATCAGACACGTTTCTCTCTCTCTCTCTCTCTCTCCCCTCTCCGTGTGGTGAGTTTCCAATATATTCATACGCATACGTCTCTTCCAATCACAAACCCTATGTATCCCCGATTTCCAAATTCAATCAAAATTTGCTTTTCAATTGGGCGCATTCTCCACAAATATTTTTGCGTGCGAGTTGCACAGGCGATTGGTTCCGATTTTGATTTGGTTAGGTCGGGCCGCTAATCGATTCGAATTCAGTGATGTTTAGGGTTTCAGAGCTTTCTTGACGAAGATAATGGTCGATTCAGTTGGTTTTTTGGCGTTTTTTATGGACGAAGAATGCCGGAGTTGCGAAGAGGAGTACGCCGAGGCCGTGTTCCAGTAGACCAGCGGCGTCGGGACCCTGCGAAGAAATCGGAGCATTTGGTCGGGAATTACATCAAGACTCGGGCGGCGGTAGCGAAAGAAGCGGCGGAAGCAAAGGCGGCGGTTTTACGGAAGCGGCGAGGGGGGAGGTTGGGGCCGGCGACTAAGAAGCAGAAGAAGGAGCCGGTGATTGTGATTTCGGAGGACAAGAAGGTCGAAGAGGGAGAGAAAAAGGACGGGCCTTTGCCTAGGAGTGGGGGCCAAGTAAGAGGGGCTGAGATTGCGGAGACAGAGAAGATGGGGGATGAAAGTGGTGGTTTGAGTGCTAACAAAGCAACTGGGCAGGAAGAAGAGGGTAACACACCCCCCTTCCCCGAGAGGGTATGAATTCTTCCTATTTCCCTCTCATAATATATGTTTGTTTATCATGCATGTGTGGCTTTGGGGATTGCTTATATATCTATGGTGTGTCTGCATGTGTAGGATTTTTGTAGAAATGTTCACTAATGCTTGTTTTTATGCTAGCATACTTTTGTCTATTTTGTTTTCATGGGTGTTGTCTACAACAAAATTTTCCATTAATATGGTAGTGGCAAAATCTCATTTGTGATTCGAGCATAAATTTGACTGCTCTGAATACATGGAACAGTCTAGAAAGTTTCCTTGTATGTTACCATGATTTTTGCTTTGCTAGCACCAGCTGCACAACAATATATTAACATAGGTGTTTTTCCTGATATAAGCTGCATATATCGTATTTATCTCCATAAATTTAGTTTATATGTTGCTTTTAATTTAGGTTCAAGTAGGAGGATCACCAGTATATAAAGTTGAAAGGAAGTTAGGTAAAGGTGGGTTTGGTCAGGTATTTGTTGGTCGCCGTGTTTCTGGTGGAAATGATCGCACCACAGGTCCTGGGGCTATGGAGGTATGATTATTTAAATTCTCGTTATGTGAGACAACTGTTTTTTATTATTTTTCTTTATTGACTTATTTAATTTTTATTTACTTTAGGAAGGGGGTACTGGAGGAAGTTGCCCCTTGTTAACAAGGTTATGAATTCACATTGGCTGCTTGTGTTTATTTTAGGTAGCTCTGAAATTTGAGCATAGAAATAGCAAGGGCTGTAATTATGGTCCTCCATATGAGTGGCAAGTGTACAAGTAAGGATATTAATTTCTTTTTGTACAGATCTGTGCAATATTAGGATCCTATTTCTATGGCATTGAACTTGTCAATTTTTGGTGAACAGCACTCTTGGTGGTAGTCATGGAGTGCCTAGAGTACACTATAAAGGAAAGCAAGGAGACTATTATGTGATGGTATGTTAAACAACTTTATGCCTGTTTATATATTGGTTACCATATAAATGGTGTAACATAAACAGAATTTTGTAGGTTATGGACATGTTAGGTCCTAGCTTATGGGATGTATGGAATTCTTCTGGACAATCGTGAGTATCTTGTTTTTCTTATATCAATAAGCTTAGTTTTTATATCGCACGTATATCAATTAGTTTGAATAAGGCCTCTTTTGTTGTGTAGGATGTTTAGGATTTTGGTGATCTTTTGTTTTGCACTTCAATTTATTATAGAGTGCTTGTTGGGGGAATAATTTTGGCATCAATAGGACTACTCCTTCCTTTGATGTGGTTGGATGGGGAAATAAAATTCTTGTCCCACAGACGCAAAGAGTTAGGATAAAGTTTTATCAAGTTGAACCTTCACCCCAGTGCTTTCAGGAGTATTAATTGTGGTTGACCCAAGGGACAGTTACATTCTAAGGCTGAAAAACACCTAGTTGATGGCCTGAGTTGTTCCATGGGACAAAGGGAAAAAAGGTGGGGGCCGCTTGTGGGGTCTAGCTATGAGACCCTGACATATTATTCTGCCCTGTGTTTTGTCATTTGTGATTTAAAAACTTGCGTGATGTCGTTATGGAGAAGTGGTAGTTATAATTTAGGTTTTCCGCTTTCATGTATGAAGTTTATTTCTGTTTATGCTCTAGTCAATTGTTTTAACATTGCCCCCCCTTTGGACATTAAAGGAGACTATAATGGATCTATTTGAAGCCACGTTCAGAACTGTTAAAGTGTTAGTGACTGGTTTCAGCGATGCAGTGCCCTTTAATTAAAGGGTAGCATGCCTGGTGTTCTGTCATGGTGTGAGGGGTGGATAGGATTTGTTATTTCTTAATATATTTTCTCAGTAAAAATTGGTTGTCTAAACTTAGCATTTTTCATTTATTTGCTTATATTTTTGTTCTTTTTTACTTTGGGGTGAGATTGGCATTCATTGGGGAGATCTGTCATGTATCTTGTTTCCACCTATTCATGCATAGCTATACGCCTTCTACCGCACACACATTGCTGGTGGGAGCCTGTATATGGCATATTAGGTGGCTAATTTTTAATCCTTCAGGTATGAATTGGGCTTGTAGCTGCAGTTGTCTAATCTTTTGCATTAACCTATGTCTACGCAGGATGTCTCCTGAAATGGTAGCCTGTATTGCAGTTGAGTCTTTGTCGATTCTGGAGAAGATGCATTCTAGGGGGTATGGTTTTGCAATTTTCTTTTTCTTTCTTACCTTGAAATTTTGCTTGTCAATATCCTAAATTTGTTCCATATATTATTTTTAGGATTCTTATGCAAGTGATTTTATTTTATTTATTTGTTCATTCTTTTTGTATCATATGTTTCCAATCATAACCTTTCTTCATATTAGTTATGTGCATGGAGACGTAAAGCCAGAAAATTTTTTGCTTGGTCAGCCATCCACACCACAAGAGAAGAAGTTGTTTCTTGTTGACCTTGGATTAGGTGGGTGGAATTTATTTGCTACTCAAAGTATCTTTTTATTTGTCCTATAGACTTTTATAAATCCTTTACCATTATCATGAGTGGCAGCTACAAAGTGGAGAGAGGGCTCTAATGGGCAGCATGTTGAATATGATCAGCGTCCTGATATGTTCAGGTTGTAATATTACTTGTGCTCTTGGCTTCTGGATCTGCTGATTGAAATATTCTTATGTTATTTTTAAAATTTATTGAATAATTCTTTCAGAGGAACTGTTCGATATGCTAGTGTTCATGCTCACTTGGGTAGAACTGCTAGTAGAAGAGATGATCTAGAATCTCTTGCATATACACTCATTTTTCTTCACCGAGGAAGGCTTCCATGGCAAGGGTATCAGGTATGTGGCTGGAATTCCTTTTAGTTAGTTTACATCTTTCTAGGTTCATATAAGTGTTGCCATGGTCTATGGATAACGTTTTCCGTTTTCTTATGTGCACGTTGCTTTTAATCTGTTAGGGTGATAATAAGTCGTTCCTAGTTTGCAAGAAAAAGATGGCAACCTCTCCTGAGGCAATGTGCTGCTTTTGCCCTGCACCACTAAAACTATTTCTGGAGATTGTGGTTAATATGAAATTCGATGAAGAGCCTAACTATTCCAAGCTAATCTCTCTGTTTGAGGGGTTGCTTGGACCAAATCCTGCTATTAGGCCAATAAATACTGAAGGTGCTCAAAAGGTAATTATCTTTAAATTATAACATTGTTTCTTTTCTGGGGTAGCTTCTTGGTATTCACTGGCCTGACTTGTGGAATCACTGGTAGATTATATATCAAGTTGGTCAAAAAAGAAGCAGATTGAATGTTGAGGATGATGACGATGGGCTGCCAAAGAAGAAAGTTCGTTTAGGAGTTCCTGCCACGCAATGGATTTCAATTTACAATGCTAGGCTACCTATGAAACAGAGGTAAAATTGTGTATTATTATTTACTTTTGTATTTCTTCCACTTCTCACTAGGTATTTTATTTTTATTTAAATTTTTTTGTGTATGTGTGTATATCTCACATTGTTATTTTGGTATATTTTGAATCTTTTGGTAGATTAGGAGTTGTTGGCATTGATTTTACTGCCATAGCGACTTCAAATCACTTAATTGCATTGTCAAGGTTTTCATGAGGCTAGGGCCCTCTGGTTTGACTAATTTTTACGCGATTATATAAGGAAACGGGAGGGGTAAGAAGCCTAAAAAATGGTGAAGCTATTCAATTTGGTGAAATGTTTTTTACTGTCCTGTTTTTACTTGTTTAACTTGTAGTAGGTGTGTAATTAAATATGTAAAAACCACATCTTCAACAAGTATTATGCAATTTTAACTTGTACTCGTTTTTTACATTTTGTGATTGACTCCTGACTTCAGACTTTTTAAGGTATTTTTGGTGTTTTGTAATGTTCACAGAACATATCTTGTATGCATCTAACCGACTTAGTTGACACTACCTTGGCACCTTTTTGTATATCTGGTTAGTTTAGGAGGATTTTATTTGTTACCCAAGCCTGTGAGGCCCAGTGGCAATGAAGTTTGCAAGAGACTTTTTGATTCCTTAGTTTTGGTTCGAGCTTTATTTTAGAATATTGTTTGCAAAAGCTTGTTGAAATAGATAATAAAGTTTGCCCTCTTATTTTTTTTGTGCACTTCCCCTCGCTATGTTGAAATGAGTACAATAGAGCTAAAAGTTGCCAATAAAAGATAGGTGCTAAGATCCTTTTTGTTGGGTGAATGATGCTTAATCCTGATGTGGTTTCAAAGTTTCAGATTGCTAATCGAGCTGGGTATTGTAGGGTGAATCTAACAATGCTTAAAGAATAGCTTAAGGGTTTTATCCTGTGAGAAAGTGAAGTTTTGGAACTGATACAGTATGATTATATTAGTGGGACTGTTTATTTTGATGGGGCGTATTGGAATGATTTAGTTTGCAGGCTCAAGTGTTTCTCTTTGGCTTCTTTGACTTAGGATGAGAACCGCATTGATTTCTAGTTAGTTGGTTCTGCATGTGGATGGGCTTACTGTTGTGAACTTGTTTGTATAAATGCAACAAGCACATCGACCCCTGTTAATTTTCACTTATTAGCTGTGATTCTTTCATTGTTGTGTTTACTATTCATTGGCCTTTTGCTATTTTTTAGGTACCACTATAATGTGACAGACGGAAGACTGGCCCAACATGTGGAGAGAGGAAACGCAGATGGTCTACTCATTAGTTGCGTGTCATCTTGTTCCAATTTGTGGGCACTTATTATGGATGCTGGAACTGGTTTCACAAGACAAGTTTATGAGCTGTCACCTTTCTTCTTACACAAGGTGACTTTTGGTTGCATACCTGTATTTTGATTAGCGTCTACATTAATATCAGAGTTCAATTAGCAAGTATCATGTTTAATTCTTTAATTTTAGGAATGGATCATGGAACAATGGGAAAAGAATTTTTACATAAGTTCTATTGCTGGTGCTAACAATGGAAGTTCTCTGGTGGTGATGTCCAAAGGTATGTTGGCTTTATGGTATTGTTCTCATTATTGATGGAGGGTTCAACTCCACTTTGAAATATTTGCAACTTAAGCTGCACAATGTCAAATTGTATCAGTTTTATTTTTCTGTTTGTCTTTTTTTTATTTGATATCATGGTGAAATGAAAGAAATTAAAAGGTGTTTGTTTCTTAGTGATAGTCGATGGTCCGGTTCTCTAATTGGCTGGATAGGCAGGGTAAATTCTTAAGTTTATGCAGCCTATCTAATCTATGATTGATTTTACATGCTCTTAATCTGAATATTTGATCTTGTTTTGTATTTCATGATTGGAAGCATAAATTGTCTTGGTACGTGGCAATTGTTTTCGGGAGAAATGCAGAAATCACGTTGGATGTTTTAGTATTTGTATGGCTTGAATTAGCCCTGCTGAGCTGAGTGGCTTTTTGAGAGGTCAGCTAGGTCGATTTCTGGCCATGCTTGTTTAAGCTTTAGCAAGCCTCAAGCTTGGACCTTCCAAGCTATGCCATTGTAATAATAATTGGGAGGCCATTCAAGTTTTAATGCAATGTGGCTCCTGGGCATCAGATATGAAGTGGTGCGTCAACTGGTCAAATCATCTTGAATAAAACAGCTTTATTGAGGTTGTTGCACATGAATAATTAAATAACTACATGAACAAAATAAAAATGAAACACAGAAGTTAGGTTGGTTCAACTCTTATTATTGGGCATGGGGGTTGGGCCCTCGTAGTACTAAAATAATACCCAATTACAATGATATACGAAAACAAAACTCATTTCACATTTTTTTAGTATTGGCATGCTTTTTAATTTGTGCCCCCTCCTTGTCGCCTGATCGGAAACCTTACCAACTATGTTGACATCTGGGGGCTTGGGCTTGGGTTAGGATGGGAGATTCAACCCGCATCACTAGTGCTTGTGCTATGAATTGTCATACTTTCTGGCCTTGCTAGTCATGGATTATGAACAATGCAATCAAGCAATAATAAATAAATCTCACAGTGCAAAAAATAAAGATATTGAACACCAATAATTAATGAGAAAAAGCCTTTCAAGAATTATGGTGAAAAACCTCGTTTCATAAGACCATAAAATTTCCACTATGCGTAATACGGTTACTATCAAGAATAAGGATTGAATGGAATGACGTAACCACAGTAAGGCATCAACCACAATCAACCATTTCTCCCTATTTTAGGTAGGAATCAATCTACGCCTATTTTTATTTTTATAATTCAACTCATATCTCTAACACTCTCCCTCAAGCTGGAGGGTATATGTTATACGTTCCAAGCTTATTACAGATGTATCGACCCTTAGAACCCCAAATGCTTTATTGAATAAGTCTGCAGGTTGTTCGTCTAACTTAACATATTTTGTCTTGATGGCATTTTATAGTATTTTCTCTAACAAAATGATAATATATTTTTCAATGAACTTTGTTCTTTCATGGAATATCATATTAGAGCAATGTGTACTGTAGCCTAATTATCACACAGTAGTCTCATAGGATGTCAATTCTGTACTTGCCTTGGGAACTATAGTCTGCTTCTTTATTTTCCATGATACCAGGTTTTCTCCAACAAATGCACAATAACCAGTAGTGGAATTTTTTTTGATGGTGATCATGCCTGATTTGCATTTGTATAGCTTTGAATGGAAGTATGACCATGATTTTGATATAACGGATCTTCTCCTTAGGTTTCCTTTAGATATCTCAGAGTTCTAATAATTGCATGCCACTGAGAAGTTCGAGGAAATTTCAGAAACTAGCTAATCATACTCATAGGGTATGAAATATAATTTAGTTTCGCTACTAATCTTTGATATTGATTGAGATTTTCTAATAAATCACCCGTAGTTGCAACGAGTTTTGTATTAGGGTCTATTGTATTATCAACCGGTTTAGAGTCCAACATACTTATCTCAGAAAGCTAGTCTAGAATATAATTCCTTTGTGATAAAACAATACCTTGCGTGATCTAGTTACTTCAATACTCAAGAAATATTTCAATATCCCCAAATCTTTAATGCTGAATTTTCTTTGGAGGAAGGACTTCGAATCATCAATGCCCCTTGTATCATTCCAAGTGGGGACCATATCATCTATATATACACGGAGCCAGATGACCCAGATCTTCGCGTGAGTAGAATGCCGGTTGAAGACAAAACGATCAATTTTACACCGGGGTAGGCTGAATTTTGTCACCACAGTGTAGATATGCCAAACCATGTGTGACTGGATTGTTTGGGAACATACAAGGACTTCTTGAGCCTACATTTATACCTTGTTAAGAAACCTAACAACATATAATAGGAAGGGTTTCAATGTTAGAACTGAGGTGTTACGGTGAGAGTAGTTCATTTTTCATATAGGGGAAATAACATAGGCTGATGTGGGACAACATTTGATAACCCCTTCACATTGGCTTGCATGCACATAGACATGATGTAGATTGTGGCAAGGTTCTGTTGAAAACCCATTTTTTGATACCATGTCAAGGATAAGGATTGAATGGAATGGCTTCATCATTGTAATGTATCACCAAGCCTATTAATCTACATGAACTTTACAATTTTAGGAAACAATCAATCACATCTCCTAATCTAGGAAGGAATCAGTCTTCGCCTACTTTTATAAAGAGGACCTCGCTGCTACATATTCTACTCTTCCTATCGTTGTTGCATCAATCACAATGGTTGCGTTTACTTTCATTTGATGAAGAATCTTCGCTTGTAGTTGATTAAAATCGCGCTCATGCTCACGCTCACGCTCGTTGTGTCAAACCTCCTTTGAAGATCCCACGCACAAGATGTTTGAAAGATAATTCTTTTGTGGCTATGTTTAGAGAAGCCTCTCTGAAATTCAATGAATAAGTGATCTTCCTCTCTGAAATTCAATGAATTAGTGATCTTCCTCTCTGAAATTCAATGAATAAGTGATCTTCTTTTATTTTTATAGAGTTCAATCTTGAGATAAGATTTGAATAGGACACATGGTTTCCTAGTTTTTTGCATAATTGAACTCCTTTTTGAGATTTCCAGCTTCCTTGTACATTAGCAAACATCCCATAATTGATTCTCGTTGTCCTGCACTTTTGGATAATTCTGAGATTGATTCTAGCATGACATAGTTTGTCAAACTGCTTTAAAATAATGTAGAAATCCGGTGCTTGCTAAAGCGACTATTCTGCGACTTCCCTTTGCCACTCTGCTATAGTCTCAGTAATTTTTTGCAATGCTTGCAGTTGTTTCCTACGAGTATCTGAGTTTTTGGCTTTTATAGGCCTCCAAATTAGTGTCGCTCCATTCTGCGGTGTTCTGGCTTTAGAACCTTCAATCCTATACTCTATGAACTTATGTTTTGTTTGGTAGTTTGTCAAATATTAACATAAACATAACATAACATAATCTATTATTTATTTATTTATTTATTTATTTTTTTTGATGCAAGGGCTGACCATGAATAACAAGGGCACTATGACTTCTGTGGATAAGTAGATTTATCTTTGTGTTGGTGCATCTGCTTTTGTGGTGCATTATTAAATTGTGGATATTTATCATTATTTGCTGGGTGTAACTCTTTTTCTTCCCATATTTGTTTGTTTGAGTTTATTTTCCTTGTCTTACTCTTTCAGCCTTTGATTGTAAACTAGTCTTCTTGTTGATGCTGAATAGCTCTTACTTGAGGTTATGCTGGTTGTTTTGAGCCCCTTGCAATTATTTTTTTGTCTGATGGGAATTTGCTCCTAAAATCTCTTTTATTTCATTTACTAAGGTTTGTACCTGTGATTATATTTTCACAGGGACTGAGTACACTCAGCAGTCATATAAAGTAAGTGACTACTTTCCCTTCAAGTGGATAAACAAGAAGTGGAGAGAAGGGTTTCATGTCACCTCAATGGCTACTGCTGGTAGCCGATGGGCTGTTGTTATGTCTCGGAATGCTGGTTTCAGAGATCAGGTTGAACTTGTTGCCTGCTCTTATTCAGATTATTGTTTTCTCTACTTGTGAAAAACTGGTCTGGTATTTTTTAAAGAGCTGTCTTCTGTTTCTAAAACAATGAAATGAGATGGGATGTGATGGATAACCGCGTTAAGCATTTAGATTTCTCCGCATTTTTTCCTGCACCGTTTTTAAGAATATTTGCAGTTTTTTTTTGGGGGGGGGGGTTGGAGTTAAGGGTTATTAAACAAGTTCATTTTGTTTTAAATATAGTGTGTCTAGTGTAATTTATTGACGTAAAAAATAAAGTTATTTACGAATGTACTTGGTATTTGAATAAAAAGAGAATCTAATCTTCTATTTGCATAAAAAATT
>QLOD02000010.1:21898389-21916499 GCA_003260245.2 Sideroxylon spinosum | reverse complement strand
AAGTGCCATTGACCTTTTCGTATCCGTAGCAAACTGGGCCCTAATGCTTATTTAATTGACTTACCTACTAATATGAATATTAGTCCAGTTTTCAATGTAGAGGACTTGTTATCTTACCAAGGCACCTTTTAGCCTCCAGTCTTTCCTATTGGTACTTCTGCAGGTCACTCAGCTGGTTCTTCTGTCCTTTCACTTATGTCGGCTACTCCACTCTTCAATAGATGGATGTAGAGCAGATCACCGATGTTCTTAATTTTGAGACCATCATTTCTCCTCAAAGGCGCATTCAGCGTTTTCATGTTCGGTGGAAGCACAGACCAGACTAAGATGCTCCTTGGATTACCGAGGAGTTCCACCGCATTGCTTTTGAGCTCTTGGCTCATTATCTTCACCAGCACTCTGCGGAGCAGAGTTCTTTTCAGTCCAGAGGGAATGATAGGGATTATAATAACCGATTCCGATTCCAATTCAAATATTCTAGGCAGGGACGAAATTTGAATTGGATATGTTAATTTTGGGAAGGCGGATTTTAGTAGTTTGATTTATTTATTTTCCTTAAATTTCGAGATTTAATTTTGAGTGTGATTTGATTGCTTGCTTTATTTTAGGAAATTACCTCATTTGGATTTCAGCCCTAACCTCTATAAATGATTGGAGATTGTAAGGGATACGTAGTTTTTGAATGATGTTGAATCGAAATTAGTTTATTTTTCCTAGTTAATATTTTTTTCATTATTCTTGTGTTTTTGTTCCGTTGTGCTACGTCATCCAAAATTCAAGTATTGTCATTGTGTTTGTTCATTGATTCTTGTGCACTTTGTTCTGTTTCAAATGGTGCATTGAATTGTTTGTCCCCTTAACCCACATTCAAGACAAGGTTACACATGAGAAATAATTTTAGGTTAGCTTATAAGCTTTTGGGACAACTAGTGATTTAACAAGAATAACAGCTCTTGATTAGCACTTTAATCCCCGCAATTGCTCTTCAATCCCATACCCAACACTAGAGGAGTGGGATATTTGCCCATCTCCGGAGAATTTACTACCCAAGGGTGTGCTCAGAGGGTCATCCAACAAAATAACTAAAGTACTGTATAAGCTCTGGAGACTTCCATTTGAAATTAGAACTTTCATTCCCTACTAGAAAACATGACTTTTTTTTTTTTACATACCTTTGACTTACTCGTGCCTTTTTAAAACTATGGATAACCCATAGTTAAAAACCAAGTAAATCACTTGACCCATATGATCCATGTTGCAACTTCTAAAGCTCATGACCAGAAATTTCTAAATTTACTGAAACGCCTGTGATTTAACAAACCATGAGTAAAACAATACACCTTCATATCCAATTCTACATATAAATACAGAACAAAGGGAAAAAAGTTGTTTGCAAGTGTGCGCATATAAATACATGTGTGTTAATATGTAAAACATATTCAACAGCGAAGCCATCCACTTGTGCAAGTCACTTCATATGTATGCAACTTCGATTACATATGTATACATGTCCAGATACATATACATATGGGAGTCCCATGCATAAATTATGATAATTGAAGTTGCCATCGATGGAGTGAAGAAGACACCCTCCATGGTTAGTAAGAAACCTCTCTCTGCTTATCCGAATATCTCATTTGGTTGTCTTGTTGTTGCCTAGTGAAGTTATCCTAATTTGGCTAGGTCAAGCTCTAATACCATCTGTAATGACCCACAAATCCAAATAGTACAATATTGTCTGCTTTGGACTTTGCAACCCTCACGGTTTTGTTCTCCAAGACCCACACATGTGACCCAGAAAAGGCCTTATACTAGATAGATTATTGAACCTTCATGTATAGCTCATTCCCATTTCATACCCAGGCTATGTGAGACAAAAGACATTACTTCTTTGCTTCACCCTTACTCCATTTTCCTGCAAGCAACATCCGTCACAAGCAGGTCCCTCATAGTCAAGTTGAGTGCATTTTCAGTAGCTAAGATTTTTTGCTTTTGGTCTTGACTGTCAACATTTGAGGGGTTCTTAATCTTCCAAGAAAAATGCGATTAGTTGTCAACTACTAGCCTTTAAACCAGTTTCTACTTGACAAGCTTCCTCTCTGTGCAACTTCCTATCCAATTTATTATTCCTCTATTTCATCAACCACCCTTTTTGAGTTAGACCTCTACCCAGGGGTTTTCCTGCGGGGAAGATGAGACATTTTAAACATAACCCATAATTGGCTAAAATCATACTGAGAAAGTTTAACCAATTTTTTCGACAATGACTGCGAATGACTTGGTTCAACTCATGAATTTTCTATTGAAGAAGCAGCATTTTATTTGCAGGTATTCTTCTCTTGCTTGTGTGAGATAGTGGTCTGGAATTCCAAGAAATTCACTACACAAAAGAGAAAGGAATATGTCTACCCTTCACTTGAAAGGCAGGAGTTGCTGAATGCTAAATTCCTTGTAAGTTTTTCTAAGAAATAAACTTCATGGATTGGAGCTCAAAACTTCCCTAGGTGATTGTCATACCAAGAAAATCAATGGTAAGAATCTCCACCAGCAAGTGCTTTCAGCAGCAACCTCAGGGATGGATTTTAGAAAAACCTCACAATTGCTAGCCTTGGGAGAACAACAAAAGAAAGATCTGGAGAGACAACAAGGAGGTCTTTGGGAGATGAGACCCATAAACCTTTCTTTTAATCACAAGATTGGGAAATATTCTGATAAGAATGGGAGTGTGGGGACCTGCCTGTGACGGAATCTACTCGCAGGATAGTAGAACGAGATGTGAATCAGAGAAACAATGTTTTCTGTCCCACATCACCAAGGTTGGGGAAGCTAGTGGCATCTATATATTCAATATCTATAAAGTACAATGCGCTTTAAAGCCATAAGGGCACTAGATTCAATTGGAATTCCAAGACTAAGCGTGATTGAGTAGAAGCAATATTAGGATGGGTAATCCCTAGGAAAGTACTTGTCCTATATCTAACCAAACCCAAAGCGGACAATATTGTACTATGTAGATGCAAGTTGTTATATAACTCTTCTTCAATTGTTCCACATCAACAATGCAAACCTTTTATTATTACTACACATATCGAAAGAAAAACACATCTAATCTGAAGAGAAATATAAACATATCTAATCTGGAGAAATATGACGGGGGCAGATAATAGGTCAGATGGTTTGTACCTCAACCTAGAACCAAGCTTCAGGTGATCTATTTGGCTCTTATAGATCTAAAACTAAACGGAACTAAAAATTAAACCTAACCAAACCATGGAGATCAAGTTTGGTTAGGTTCTCCAGTTGTTGAATATAGTACACTCCCTACATAAGTATGATATAACTTAGACCATTAAAAGTAAATATTTTTCATGCAGGTCATAGTTATCAGTAATGTTTAGCTGAGTTGTGCAACCAAGAGCTCCCATGCCAGAACTTGTCACATCCATTATTCTCTCTATTTGCAACATGATCACAATAGTACTGCAGTTAGAAAATTTAGAGAACTTCAATATCATGTAGAAAATTTAGAGAACTTCAATATCATGTTATATTTTCATAACCTATTCTGGAAGGTGTGACAAAAAAGGGTATATAATGACAATCTTTGGCATTAGTATTAACAAGCACTAGTATGTTATAGAATTTACTACATTAAGAAAGGAAAACAAAAGGAAACAATTTGGCATGTTAAATAAAGCTCCAAAGGAAACTTTTTTACTCTTGACCAACTCCATCTCCAACTCCAACTATGAGGTCATTCACGTTTTTCACTTTTTTAAATGAGCCAAGCTTGAACATAATTACAAAGCTTGTTTACTAACCAAGCTGAGGCTGTCACCCTTAGGTTCACTAGCCTATGTCCAAGAACACAGATGATGCGGTAATTAGAAGGAAATCACAAACTTGCACATCTAATAAAATCCATGTTAAACTAAGAAATAAAAGACAAGAACGAAACAAAAGAACTGGAGAGAGAATATGTAAAGTCTACATCTTGTCATATATATCTTATAAAATTAAAGAAGATGCTTTTAAATAGATTTACAATAAGTGGTATATATAGTAATAATTTACATACCAAAATAAACGTAGTTGCTTACTAAATATTAAAATATAAAATATTTTAACATAGATAATATATATGAATACTATATCCTAACCTAATATAGGATATTCTAACACCCCCCTCAAACTCAAGACAGTTAACCAACTTGAGTTTGAAAATAAGAGAATTCCAAAAACAATTGAATCGGATAGCAGAATATGCCGTAACTATAGAATCTAGAACTTTGTGGCTGCTAGCGGCGATAAAGTTTTGACGATTAGGTCTTGAAGAAATTTCATTGTCACTGCTATGATTATTTTTTGAATTGGAAATTGAAAAATAACCAAACAGAATATACAGTGTGCAAAGATGGAATAAGAAAGACAAAACTGAAAAACATTAGAACAAAAATAGCAGCACCTTGCTCTCAGAGTTAACGGCCAATAAGAAAGATTGACATCTATTATGTATTATAGTTAATTTCGTCAATAATAGTACTGTGAATAAAATGAATAATATAATGCTACGGTGTCATCCTAAATAAAAAGTATACTGAGACGACGAAGTACGAAGAGACAGAGGTCAAAAATAAGAAAGGTAAAAAAACCTTAAGAATCGGTTCAGAATGCAAAAGAAAAAAATTTTGCAATAACTGTGATGGTGTTATGGTAAAGCAAAACTCTGAGAAGAGAAAAAAGAAATCAGAGAAATAAAAAAAAAAACACAAAGTATGGCTTCGAAAAAATGTTAAAAGTAAAAAATACAAGACAAGAAAGAAGTAAAAGAATTGGAGAGAGAATATGTAAGGTCTACATCTTGTCATATATATCTTATAAAGTTAAAGAGGAGGCTTTCAAATATGTTTACAATAAGTGATATGTATAATAATGATTTACATACCAAAATAAGCGTAACTACTTACTAAATACTAAAATATAAAATATACTAATATAGATAATATATATAAATAATATATTCTAACCTAATATAGAATATTCTAACAATCCATACAACATAAGAAACTAGGGAATAATGATAAGAAAATATAAAATACTCCTATGGGGAAAATAATAAAGTGGCACCATTACAAATTTATAAGGAGTATAAAAAGCATAGATATACCGAACTGAGTGGCTTGCAAGGAGCTCAGCTTTGGTTTGTTGAAAACTCCATTTCATAACTGAACCAAACTTGAGCATGATTTTAAAACTTTGTTCCTTAACTAACCAACTCTGAAAATATGTAGGTTAACTCATTTGGCTTCAGCCAGTCTCTTAAGGTTGAGAAGCCCTAGATTTCACTTAACCACAATATTATAAAAAATCTCTAAAAGCATTTGGTTTTACATGGATAAATCCAACCTCAATAACTAAGGTTTCCATTTTTAGATATAACAAAGGACAAGTGGTGTATGTAGTGACACATCAAAAAGCTAACAATTCAATACTTCTGAGCAAGTCAAACCCAAAAGCACTTACACATGTGTTCCATTTTGATTCCAGCTTACATATTTAAGGCATAAGAAGCACATATCAGGATAAAATACACAACTATAACATGACATGACATGACGGAATGACACCATTTTTACAAAGAAAAGGTTAGACATGCAGGGATATAGAATAAATAAATATGTATGATTTTATATTAATAAATGAAAATAATAACCGCTTATCTGTTTTTTTTTTTTTTTTATATATTAAAAACATTAAGGCAATGTTTAAAACATGAATTTGTAGGGAAAAAGAAAAAGTGAAGGAAAATGGTAAGGATACAAAATGAAGTAAAAAAGTCAAATTTATTTCATTTTTTTTATAGAGTTAGAAAATTTTGATTAAAATAAATAGATATTTATCAACACAGTTTAACTGTTACTTGATTAACTATACAAAAATTACACAGATTATTATATTTATTTTCCCTGCATTTTTCCTTTCTTTGCACAAATCCATGTGTCAAACATAGCATAAAAGTTCCAGTTATATCAAAATAGCAAGTCGTTACTGAATTGGAAAAGATGTATGAATAAAAGGGCCTAACATCTATTTTAGAAAGTTTATAAAGAAATTAAAAAAAATAACAAGGCATGTTTTAGGAAAGTGCCAAATACAAATAGGGACCATCTTAAGATGGTTTGTCATTCTTAGGTTAGTGGTGTTTCACTACGACCCCAAGAAGTGAGTCATTTGACAAAACTTATTTTCAACATTGACTGAGCTCAAAAAAAAAAAAAAAAAAAAAAATCCAAGCCAAACGCCAAGTGAGCAGATCTCAAGCAAGTTAATGTTTTGTTCAACTCGATCCATCTTTAGCCTGGTGCAACTTGTCATATGTAAAATACACATCGAATTTCATTTCATTACATCCATGGATGGATGCTAAAAATATAAATATATAATATTGCTATTAATTCAAATAATAATGTGGCACCTTTCAAATTTAGAAGGAATTTAAGAAGCATAAATATATCGAACTGTGTGTCTTGTGAGAAACTCTAAGTTTGGTTTGTTCAAAACTTGTTCATTTCATAATTGAACCAACTTGAGCATGACTTTACAATTTGGTTCCTTACCTCATTGGAGTTCAATCTGTCTCCTATGTTAAAGAAGCCCGGCGATTTGACCACCACATATGATAAAGAATCTCTAAATTCAAACTTGGTATTACCAAAATCCAACCTCAATATTCATTTATAAATTGTTGAGAAAAAGTTAAATTAACAGCAATAATGAAGTTGCATCATCCCTAACATACTAACCATTTACATGAGATGGTTGCCAACACTCTAATATGGAATCGGAGTACGGAAACGTTGTGAGTTCAAACTTTACCTTCACCACCCACCACAAAAATAAATAAATAAATAAATAATAGTCGCACATGTTTGGCCCCTTCAAAAAAATTAGTTTGGCCACACTTGAAAGCAACATGTCAAATATCAAATAAATTGAAAGTTCCGAGTAAGTCAAACCAAAAAAGCAATCAGATATGTGTTCTACTTTGACTCTTACATATTTACTACATAAGAAACACAAATATGGATCGGACATAGCCATTTTGAGATGACAATTTTCCCAAAAAAATAATAATAAATAAATAAAAGGCAAGACATCCAAGGATACAACTCAACTCAACATGACAAAGTCTTAGTCCCAAACTAGCTGGGATCGGCTAAATCTAGTTGGGGTCAACTACATCCAGGGATATAACAATAAAATAAATATTTTTAAAAGTGTATGCGAAAATAGTACTATTTATCCATTTTTGTACTAAAATATATTGAGAATTTTCAAGGTATGGTTTGGGAGCAAAAAGTTAGTTTCTAAAAAACTAGCCTTTTTTTTTTTTTTGTGTTTAGAAAAGGCTAATTTTTTAGTAACTAGTTTTTTAACTTTTTGTTAATTTGAAATTTTTGCCATTCGATATTTGAAAGAAGTTTAAAATGTAAGATGATAAATTTGGTCATTGTAGAAAAAGCCAAAAAGCTAATAGATAGTAGCTTAGCTACTAGCTACCGGTTCCCAAACGGAACCTAAGTCAAAAAAAAAATGTGAGAATAAATGCTTATTATCTATTTCATTAAAAAAAAAGAAAAAAAGTTTTGGGTTTTAGAATTCTTAAAAGTAAAAAATCTAAACAAGTAGATATTATTACATATAAATCCATATTTTATTTTATTATTGGATTTCATTTTTTTCCTTCAAACTTGCAATATGTTTTATGTATTCTAACAAAAGGACACCCAATTACCTAAAGAGTGTCCAATTATAATCAAATTAAAAAATAACGAGGCACATGTTGGGAGTGTGCAACACAAGTAGCATCTTATTGCTTGTGATTCCTATATTAGTGGTGTTACACCTCGGAACACAAATCATCTTAACAAGAACAAGATTTATTTTTCAACATAATCAAAGTTCAAAAAAAATCTATTTTAGAACAATCAAGCTTAAAGAAAAATGAATCATATCATGTTCAAATTCGACACTTTGGTTGTGTGAGCCTTCTTCAAGGTATAAAATTGAGAATGCTCATTGAATGAGCAATTCAATAAGAGAGCTCAGGTCAAATCGGTATTGCCCCATCCAAGCCAAAGGTTAGAACAAAACTTAAGTCTGGAACTATTTTGCTTCCCTTTATCACCTGCACGATGCAGCTGGAAGATTTCTTCATGAAGACTTACAAGTTTCAGCAGTTCTATTTTCTGCTTAGCAAACCATTAAAGTTTTCTCCCACCACATTATGAGTTTGACTAGGGGTAGTGAGTACTAGAATCATATTTGTGTTAAAGCTCTAAGGTTATTTCAGTACTTTTGTTTATGTTGTTTTCCTACTATAAAAGGGCCTTTCTTTCTTTCCTGTTATTGGTTTTTGTATTCTTTGTCTAACAGAACAGCAGAATAATGTATCTCGTTCTTCCTAACTCCCTCAAAGATAACTCTCGATGTGATCAAGTCTTACAAATACAACTTTGGTGTGGATAGAGAAATATGATACAGACCATTCAATAAACTCTACTGTTGGGATAAAGAAATATGACAAAGACCATACAATAAACCCTAGTTGTATCAGGATTCAATGAACCCAACCTCTATCTAGAGACATTTGCATCGAGATGTTTGACCTAGTCCATGAAAAATAGACAGATACAACACCAAATGCTCTTTCTGAAATTCCTTGAAGAGAATTTAGTCCAAAAGTTCAAATCTTTCATAACATGAAAGTTTCCTGGAATAGATGGTGATCCAAATGCTAAGAAGCACAGGTATCAATAAGGTGAACAAATATGACAGGACATGGAAAGGATACGTCAATAAAGGAATATATTTCTATATGTAGACACGAAAAATAAAGACTATTTAGTTTTACAAAATAAATATATATACAATTATATATTTAAAAAGAAGTACAAATGTAAAAGTTCCCAATATCTTAAAAGTGCTCATGCTTCTAAATTTGTAATACAAATGTAAAATACACCTCAAATATCCTAATGCTTTAAATGTAGAGGACATCTCAACGTTTCTATAACCACTTCTGGATTTTGCAGCTGTGAGATCTACCGGGGTAAAATTTTCAAACATTTACATAATATTTCTTGGTCACACTAGTAAGAACCATGGTCCTAATTTCCAAGAACATGTTTGAAAAAAATAAAACAGAAAATAAGAAGAAAAGAAAATGAGCAATAGAACAGGTGAAAGATCACCAAAATATCCCATATTACTTTAGGTAGGGAATCATCAACCAATCAAGAGACCCTCCTGAATAAAAGCACATCGAAACCATAGACAAACAAGATTCCAAATTATAAAGAAATCAATAAAAATTCCCAGCAAAAAGACCATTAGAATACAAAATTAAATAAAATACAAAGCTGTGTAATTATATTATCTATATTTGCATTAGAAAGTAAACAATATGCAAAACCATGAAAAAGCAAAATTTGTTTTTTCCACCTTAAAATAATGAGCAAGCAGTCCAAACTGATATGAAGTATCCAAATTTTCCAATTAAGCGGCAAGTACGAGAAAGAGCAAGCAGTAAGCACGCTAGGTCCAAACTTGTATAGTTAAGGTTTAAACAGAAAATTACGACCATGGTCCAAATTCAGGCAATTCTTATCCATAATGTATTAATTAAACTCAAATACCTTGTACCCACTGAACAAAAGCCATATAAATAATATAATAATAAATTAATAATCAATATCCATGAATCTGAGTCATAACAAGTAAGCTGTTTATTTTTAAATAACTAATGCAAACAAATATGCAGTCTCGAGAATCAAAATCTAATTTATCCTAAAACAGAAACTTTTTTTTTTTTGGTTGAATCACTTCAACAGAATAAACAAACAAAAAGATATAATGTTTTAAACAAAGTTATCAACAATGTAAAAAATAAAACGCATTAAAACTTCATCTGGAAAAAAAATGTAAATAAACAGTGTCATGGGATTAGGTTCCTGCATAATACATGTGAAAAATAAGAAAATCACCAGTGATTCCAGAAACCTCATTACCAAAAACAAGCAAAGATAAAACCACAATCATAAGTACGGCAACCATTTAAATAGTTCAAAGGCTTATCTAAACCATTCCGTTTCCACTATTTTCCTCAAATTTGTGTGTTCCATAGCAAATTGCACAAAGAATATTATCACAACAAAAGAAAAATCTGAAAACCAGCTGTCTGGAAAAGGAACTAATCAGAGCAACCAAATTCAAAATTGCACACCCTAGATCAACAAGACAAGCAGAGCAACCAACTAAAGAGCAAAAACTGAATAAGAAATGCAATACCCAGATGAGATTTGGAACAAAAATCCCCGATTAAGCAACCGTAGTAATTGATGATTGGTCTCCAAGAAGGTGAAGGAAGAGGAACGGAAGTAGTCAGAGGGCGTTGAATTGGAGCACAATCTAAGAAAGCCCTTCCCCTGAATTTGTGAATTGGCTGGATTTGGCATCTATACAATCAAGAGTCGAAGACATGGGTGGTCACTAGCAATGTACCACTGTGGTCGCATTCAGATAATCTAATTGCCTATAAGCACAGATATAATGTGTGTTCTTTTACTCATGTCCATATAGGTTTTACGGATTTTGTAGCCAGAGTTGGAAAATCATTTAATATAATCGATTAATTAATTATATTAAAAAGGAATCAGTACTCTTTGTTGGGTATTCAGAGTCAGCATTTTTGTGTTTCCCATTAGGAAGGTGATATTTGGGAGAAACAACGACTGAAATAATAACTTTCAGGCATCAAGGAGACTAAAATGAAAATTGGGCCTTAATTAAAAGACATTTTTGGCCTTTTTTTTCCTTTTTATTTTTATTTTGTGTCGTGTTTTAAATATATCTATATATACACCCCCTACTTTTCCATATACTTTGTTCATCATTAAAAAATTAACATTTTAGGAAGATAAATATTAAATTCATTCATACACAATTAATAGGGTATAGATTTAATATCGCACACAATTAAATGTGTTGATGCTGATTTTAAAAATAGACATCATTGACATAAAGAAAAGAAATACTTAAAAGGAGAGGGAAAAAAAAAAGACATATATAGAAAAGAAATTGTAGAAAACAATACAAAGAAAAAGAAGCATACTTTTTATTTTTATTTTTGTGTGGTGAGGAAGGGTGGAAGGGCTTGGGCAACGATGAGCAAAAGTAAATGGAAAAACAAACATAGAGACAAAGCCCAAAAAGAACATATTTTTGGGCTACTAGATCCATCATTACTATGATGATTTCTAACTTCTAGGGGCTGTTTGGCATATGCCAAAATCCACCAAAACTTCCAAAAAGTAACAAATTTTTTCTAACTTCCTCCAATCAAATTTCGCCACATGTCACTTTTATATCAACTTTTTTAATTTTTTGCTATCCAAACACCACCCTAGTAATCCATGACTATTGGTAAAAGCAGTGTCGTTCATCAATTGAATTTAGATCCATAATACAAAGCTTAATTAAGCAAATTTGGGTGTAAACTTAAAATAATTTTCCATAATTTGAGAATTTCACATCGAATTTAATTGAAAATGGCCATCAATAATGGATTTAATGTCTTATAAATATGCTAGGAAATTTGTTAAAATCAACGATTATTTCAATGGTATCAAGAACTCCCCTAAAGTGATTAGAATTTTTTTCCCTAGGGATTTAGCCTCCTTATCCTTGATGAGTCAAATAATGAGAGAATAGAAGTTTGGAGAACCCATACCTTTTTTTTCTTTTTTCTTTTTTTCTTGGTGACCAAGGAACCGACCATTCTAGGTGAAACTACAAACCTGGAGTGAGTGCCCAATCCACAATCGACACAACCCAGGTTAGGCAAGGTGGAAACCAATATGGATGGCCCTACAAGGGAGAAACCCTTGTAAAGTTGTAAAAGTACGACTTATCCAATTTTATGGTTTAGGAATGTACCTTCCACAACACCAGGCTAACCCCCAGGGTTAAACCATAAAATTAACTTCAATCAAAACTTTCAATATTAGAGAACAAACTCAAAAATTCATAATAAAATATAAATTTATACCTTAACATCTTGTTTGAGACAATTTCTAAAGGAATAAGGATCTGGAAATCAATTAGGGGATCAAAAGTTGTTCAAAATTGTTAACCATCTCATCTAAAATCTTATGCTATATAGAGGCGTAATTTTATTATTGATATCCTCCACACCCCACCCCATCTCCTTAGTGACAAGCACTCTGTTAGTGGGCCAAATAATCACAATTATTGTAGTTACTGGGTGAAACAAACACTCATGAGTACACTTGTTATTAGGCTAGATTGAGACTCAAGCACAAGATCGATTGCATATGTTAATACCATGTTAAATTGGTAACCACCATCTCATGTTAAAGACTTTGCTATCGGAGGGGGCTAATTTTACAATTATGATTTTTAACATATTGGAACACCAAAGTTGACTTCATTTAATTATTTATGATATAGTGTTAGGAGAAATATATAATGTATAAGAGAATAGAACAATAAAGAGATTTAAAGAGTTGTAATGCATTAAATCCCCTACGCTTTCTTATGATGAAAACTCTAAATATGAACAAATCCTATCCTAGACAAGCAAGTGGTTCTAGCTTAAGAGAAAGTTGTTTAAAATGAGAACCCAATCTCAAATGTTAAGACCATAAGGAAATATGAAATGTTGACTAACAAAGGGGTGCTAAAGTTGGAAAAATTGTATTAGTGAATTCCCCATCAAGGGATTTTACGAGAAACAAATTTTAGTTAAATGTTTCTCGTAAACAAAGACTTAGCTTATTAGGTGTAAACTAGCCTATAGTACCACCACCTATATAGTCAAATAAAGCAACACTTTGCCCCTAGGAAAGCCCTTGAGGAGTAATAGCATGTTATGCACCTAGCACTCAACCTCAGCTAGCTGATCACTTGAGCTAACCTTTGGGTTAGGAAACCTATTTTTTAGCAACAATTTATAGTTTTGCATACAATATTATTTAATTAGAGCCTCGAGCTCACTTATTTTGTAATCATATATATTTTAATGTCTAAAAAATATATTGTTCAATTTTATACAACATTTTCAATCAAATCCAAATCACAACATCTGATCAAGGAAAGGAAAGGAGGGAAGGAAATGAGAAAAGAATAAAAGAAAGGATGAGTAGTAAAGTCTTCATCAAAGGCTATAAGATAATTTCATTGTAAGTGATAAAACCAATCTTTGAATTAAAACAGTGATTGTTTTAAATGAAAACAAGAATCCAACCGTTGCATCCGAGTAGCCATCCGGACGCCTCCTCCATGTGCATGCCCAGTCGAACATGTTAGTCTGTTTGACCCTATCACCACCATTTGCACGGTCATGTACGTAGGGCCCTTGTTCAGATGATAGAGGCCTGATTTGAGTTTTTATCTCTTTTACATGCATAAGCTATATGCCTAACTATTGTGTTGATAACTAATCATAGACAAGATTTAATTTAAATTGTTATTGTTAAGAACAAGAATTGAATGGAATTGCTTGAATCTTTAGGGTTGTCGAAGCATGTATTTATATACATTGAACAAGTAACAAATTAGGAAAAGACAACAAAACCAAATCACCTAAATCATTATATTCTATATTTATAATATTCACAATATTTTCTAACACTCCCATGATCCTACACTATATTTACAACATTCATAATATTCTCTACCACTTCCTCACAAGCTAGAGCATAGACACCATATATTCCAAGCTTGTTACAAATATATTTATCTCATGAACTTCCAAGGGTTTAGGGAACAAGTCAACCAACTTGTCCTCAAACTTAACGTGATAACAAGACCAATGTTAACGATTTCTTGTAAAATATTTTCTCTAACAAAGTGGCAATCTATCTCAATGTGTTTAGTTGTTTCATGAAACACTAGGTAAGCAATATGATTGTAACCTGATTGTCACATAATAATTCGATAGGTTGTGGATGTTGAACTCCTAATTCTTTATCAGATTTTGTACCCAGATTAATTCACATGAAGTGTGAGCCATGATTCTACACTTTGATTCTGCACTTAATCTTGCACCTTCTATTTCTTGCTCCTCCGCAATACTAGATTACCTCCAACAAAGATAAAATAGCTAATAGTAGAGCGTCTGTTTAATGGTAATCCTGCTTAATCTACTTCAGTATATCCCTATACTGATGTATGGCCATTATCCTAATACAATAAGCATCTTCCAAGTGCTCCTTTAAAGTATCTCAAGATTTGAATGATTGCATCCCAATGACTAGTACATGGTGATTCTAGGAACTAACTGATCACTCTCATTGGGAATGAAATGTCTGGTCTCGTCACTATTAGTAGTTCCCAACCAATCTCCTGTACTAACTAAGATTATCCAACAGATCATCTTTATATGCAACAAGCTTCGTATTAGGGTCAACTGGTATATCAAGAGGTTTCAAACCCAACGTACATATCTTAGATAGCTCATATATCATTAAACAAGGGTTTTGAACAACATACTTAACTTTTGCCTCTAAGATCTTTCCATATATCATTTTTTTCTTTATCGTAGGTTCTCCCCCTATATCCTCCCATTCCACATCTTTTAAACACTGGAAGACTGAAGATCCCTAAATTAAGAATTTCTTCTTGACCCCCAGTAATTGGTTTAACAATATACCAAAAATTGTTTCTAAGAACACAAAGCCCAAGTAAAGACGAGAAGCCACACGTGCCAAGACTTGCAGCCAAGGCAACACAACCAAAATAGTTGAGCATCTCCTTGCTGATTTGGCATACTAGTGGTACTTGTCATACGATCAACCATTTGAAATTTGGTTTTTCTAGTCGAATGCTAAACAACCTCCTTGCTGATTTGGCATACTAGTTGTACTCGTCATATGATCAACCATGTGAAATTTGGTTCCTCTAGTTGAATGCTAAACAACCTCCATACTGAGATGAATCAAGGCTTCAATAATGGTTATTGGTTCACATAATGATAAACTTTGCTTCCTCCTTTGACCAACACCGCAAAAGAAACCAAGTGGATAAGATAGCTTTAGTAGCTAAGTGTCAACAGGAGCTGATAAACAGCTTCATCTAACTTCTCCTAGCATGATAAATCTTTACAAAGGACCATGTTATAAACAGAAATCGCATGACCTAAAAAAATTGATGCTCAAAGTTGCAAAATCAATTGACAGCCTATAGTTTCAGGGATTTGCAGCATGCACAAGGCATCACACTCCTTGTTTAAACTTTATTGGGTAATGCACAAATCAGTGGTGCATGTGTGCAGTGTTGGGAAATGCGCAGTAATACAAGTTTATTTAGGTGCAAGATGGATCCTTGTGTCTTTATTTTAAACAACTGAGCTTCAACATTATACAAATTTAAAGTACAAAGTGCAAGAATTCCTGAGGAAGCAAAGCATCAATTCTAAGCCGAGAAGGAGGAGGAAATACAGAAATATCAAGCCACAAAACAAAGAAATAATAGCGGAAGCAAAAGGCTCTATCCTTTCTTCCTTTTTACTTCATCCAAGATATCTAACTATAAGATACTAATATTAACTCATCAAAAAAAGCCAAAAAAGAAAATTGGAGAAAATACACAAAGGACAACTTGCAATGTTGAATCCGCGATTGCGGTCCCCAGTTATAACTTGCCACAACATTTTACTCAATTAACTTATGTTACAATAAAACAACGGCAGCATATCCTTAAATCACTTTATGTTCATAGAAGATGATAGAACACCTAACTAGCCATCAACTAGACTTGATCCCCACCTTCCTTCAGACTTCAGCCTAAGCATCATTGTAACACAAGAAATAGAGCACCCAAACAATAACAAAAACAGATGAAATCAACTGCAATAAACAGCACAGTCAAACCCAATTGTATTCCAAAGGCATATTTCTAGAAACATATTTGTAGAATTACAATCTCCCCCCCCCCCCCGGGGGGGGTATCTGAGTCAATAAGTTCCACACAATATCTTAGTTAAAATCATAAATTTTAGCCCTAAAATTTCTAATAATATTTGAAGAGTTGTCAACGCCTTGAGGGCAATGAGCTATAGGACATTTCTAGTATGGAAGGTGTCAACACTACAAAGGATTGGTGTCAACAGAATAGTGTCAACTCCAAGGTCAGAAATCAACATATATTAGGAAAGAGATTTCCAAATATTTATGAGGATTAATCTTGCAATGGTTGTATCTATCATCCAATAGCTATATCAATTGGACAACGGCTATATTAAGATCTTCCAACTGCTATACTAAAGCCCATCTATAAAAGAAGGTTGGACATTTTAAAACGGAAAGAACCAGAGAATCAAAGTTGAAACTAAAAAGTGCTCGATTGTTTTAAGGTTTGCAAAAACCCCAGGCATTCTTCAAAAAGCTCTGCATCTTGTCTACCTACTCTAGAAGAGAATTATTTGTTTTTGAGAGAATCACTTTTTAGTGAGATCGAACATTCTCCTGAGTGATACTTCTAAGAGTTGAGAGTGTTTTTATGGGTCATATTAGGTTTAAGTTCTGAGTATTCTTGGAAAAAAAACACTTTAACAGAAAAGTTTATGAGTGTTCTAGGGTAAAAAAATACTCAAAAAAAGTGTTGGGTATTTTGAGGGGGAAAAAAACACTCGGTATAAGGTTTTTAGCACCCGCAAGCGAGTGGTTGTACAACTTCAAAAAATGTAGTGGGGAATTCTCCAAATAGTGGAGAATTTTCAAGGAGATGCCCGGGGAGTGGACATAAATTCTCACTGAACAAAACAAATGTAAAAATTGTGGTGTTTGATATCTCTCTCCTTACTCTATCTTTTCCTTTATTGTTTTTAACTTATTGCTTGCATTAAAAATTTATCATATTCGAATTTATTGTCAATTTGTCATCGCATCCTTATATTTGTGAGAACCCAATTCACCACCGCCATTGTGTAGTGTTGTTGTCTCTCACCAACAATAAATGCGCACCTTTGACTTAGCCGTTGAACAATAAATGCATATTTGACTTAGCCACTGAACAAATCTAATCACAATTTAACATTTTGTAGTTATTAATAACAGAATCAGTATGTTACTAACCTTGATCCAGGTGCTTCAGACAAATATGACAAACTTCCCACCAACATGGTTGCCTAGTGAATCGATCAGCATGAAGTTCCCTGCATTTCTTCACCCACACCCCTGCAAATCCCTCAAGGAACTTGCCAAACCCAATTCTCCATCCTGGTGGAGACATGGAATTCGGTAAACAATTCAATTTTTGATACCATATATCTATCCACCGCCGCCTGCTGAAGATCTAAACTCAAATCTGGCAGGAGTTCTCTGCCTCAATGACACCTTGCAAAAAGCACAACTTTACTGGCAAAACTATGAATTGGGTTTTCTGGGTTTTCATTATTTCAAAGCGTAGAATTCTAAAAGCTCTCTAAGGACGATTTTTCTTCTGCGGATTGTATATATTCGGTCCGTCTGCAAGCGGATTTCGATTCTACCGACAGGGAACTTGAAACTGGGGTTGCTTGGAAGTAACTCTCTTTGAGCTTTGAAGAGGTCATTCGAGCGGTCAATTGTCATCTCGCATTGACACAAGAACGGTGATATGTCCGTCATGTGTATTGTCTTGAATAGCTAAACATATGATCGGAGTCAGATACGAACTTTTTAGGTTAGATACGGGAGTTTTTTTTTTTTTTGTTTTTAAGCTGTTTATTAGTTGATTATTATTATTTTTTTTTGGGTTTGAAAAATTAAAAAAAAAATTGATTTTTTATTTTTACTAATTTGATATCTTTACCTTTGTGGCTCAAAAGAGTTTAAATTTTTGAGTTTAAAATTTAAAAAAGAGTAAATTTGATCACTTAAACAAAAAAAAAAAAAAAAAACGACTAATCATTAAGAACTTAATTAAACTTCCCAAACTAGCTAGTTCATAGAAAATAATTTAAATATTTAAGATGGTTGAAATAGAAAATAGTGATGTTACAAACACTTTTTAACTAGTAAGATATTGACTTATATTAAATGTTTATT
>QLOD02000010.1:21781990-21797682 GCA_003260245.2 Sideroxylon spinosum | reverse complement strand
CTGTTTAAGTTTTTATTAATAAAAAAATAAAAACAGGTTTAACAAACACATTTCTGTTATTAGTTTTAAAAAATTTATAAACATAAACAGAAAAGTCAAAAAACATTAACAAACGGGGCCTAAAGCGTACACCCAAATTTATGATTTGGATCTCTTAGAGACATTCTCTCCTGTTGCTAAAATTAGTTCCATTTGCCTTCTCATTTCCTTGGCTGCTATTTATCACTGGCCTATTCATCAGCTTAATGTCAAAAATGCCTTTTTACACAGTGAATTGGCAGAAGAAGTCAATATGGAACAGCTTCCTAGGTTTGTTACTCACGAAGAGTCTGTCTGTGCCTACTTTGCAAGCTTAAGAAATCAATAAATGGCCAAATGCAATCCCACTCAAGTGCAGTTTGGCAAATTCAGCACACTGGCAATGGAATTTGGTCTTACTCGTGGTGGTGTGGATCATTCTGCATTTTATCATCTCACCACTCATGGAAGATATGGCTCTTACTTTATGTGCACGACATTATCATTACAAGTGATGATACATGAGACATCATTGATCTAAAGTCATTTCTTCAAAATAAGTTTAGCACCAAAGATTTGGGACCACTTAAATATTTTATGATTATTGAGTTAGCCTGCTCATATAAAGGAATTGCTCTCTGACAGATAATATGTTCTTGATCTGTTATATGTTGGGTTCGAAACCTGTGAATGCACCAATGTATCCTAATACAAAACTTGTTGTAGAAAAATATGATATATTAAAGAATCCCGGTCTGTACAGAAGATTGGTTCAGAAGTTAAACTACCTAACAATGACGAGACCAAACATTTCATTTTGTACTAATCATTAGAATGCAATTGTCGGAATCTTGAGATATCTTAAAGAGCACCTGGAAGAGGTTTTTCATATCAAAATAATAGTCATACATCAGCATAGGGATATATAAACGCAGATTGGGGGGATCACCATCAGATAAACAGTTTACTACTAGTTATTGTATCTCTTTTGGGATACTCTAGTGACAGAGAAAATCAAGAAACAAGCGACGGTAGCAAGATCAAGTGCAGAATTAGGGTATAAAACCATGACTCACATTTCACGTGAATGAACTTGGATATACCATCTAATGAAAAATTTGAGAGTTCAACATCCACAACCTATGATATTATTATGCGACAATCAGATTGCAATACATATTGCTTCCAACCCAGTGTTCTATTAAAGAACCAAGCATATTGAAGTGGATTGCCACTCCGTTATGGAAAAGATTTTACAAGGTATCATTAAAACTAATCTATGATATTATTATGCGACAATCAGATTGCAATTCATATTGCTTCCAACCCAGTGTTCTATTAAAGAACCAAACATATTGAAGTGGATTGCCACTCCGTTATGGAAAAGATTTTACAAAGTATCATTAAAACTAATCATGTTGTCCAAAAACCAGCTTACAAACTTGTTCACCAAAGCCCTTAGAGGATCTCAAGTTAATATATCTATAACAAGTTTGGAACATATGATATATATGCTCCAATTTGAGAAGAAGTGTAAGAGAATATTGTGAATATTGTAAATATAGAATATGATCATTTAGGTGATTTTATTTTATTTTTGTTTTCTAATTTGTCGTTTGTTCAACATATATAAATACATACTTAGACAACCATAAGGGTGTAAAAAATTCCATTCAATCCTTGAATCTTTACAATATCATCAAGCTGAAACAAACACCACAAGTGACTGATGACAACATAAACAATTATCCGAACGAAATTCAACCGAACAACAAGTCTCGGGATTTTCATCTAAAACAATTTTCATTGACTAATAGTAGTTAGCTACTCCTAATTTGGTTCTTGCATCAAGTCTAGAGTCTAAAACTTGTCAACTTGGAAAAACATCACCATGATTCGTTTTCTAGTCATGGTCTTAGTAGAAAAACTGAGTCTTTTGAACATGTTAATACAACATTCGGGTACCTTTCCAAATTTCTAGTCTTATAATAGATTTCATCATTTTGTTATTTTCGCTAACGATTATTTTCACACGATTTGGTTATTTTTATGAGAAAGCCATCTATTGTGAGATTTCAACTCAGTTTGGAGAATAGATAAAAAAAATTTCAGATCTAATAATGATTTGGAATATATTTAGTCTGTTATGACAGTCTTTTTGTCTTTAGTATTAGTGTCAGGCTTGGAAGGACTGGTCTCCCTTTCAATTTTGAATTTCTCGATTGTGCCCTTCTAACTTGACGCACCAATTTGGCTCCCCACATACGAGCAGGTGTAGCATGTGAGAGGGAGTATTGGGATTTATTCCATATCGATAAAATAGTACATCCCAAACCATTATTAGATCCCAATGGACATATACTCATTCCTCGCCGATTGGTTTTGAGTTTGATGCTTTAACAATCTCCATTCCTAATTATTTTACCACAGCAATTTGCATTCTAGGTAACATTCAAATCACTACAACAACTATAGCTTTAATAAGATGCCATCTCTACACTTGCGTCCTTCCACTGCTAGTGAACATCTCTATTCTTATGAAGAGTAATATTATGAATTTGCGGGACAGCTAACAGTCATGTCCACTCTTCTGAGGTTGTTTTTACTTTGACAATCTAAAAGGAATGGATACAATTATGTGTTTTTAGGTTCATTTTCAAAAGCTATATTATTGGATCATGCTTCATCTTTTATACAAGAGCTTAATTTTACCTCATCCAAATTTTGTACTGGCTCTGAAGAATTAATGGACTTTGGCGAAGCAGCTTTCACAAGGGCAGAATAGTAAACCTTCTGGTTAACTTTTTTGGTTCTGTCTTTGCTGGGTTCTTCTACCTCATCGATATAAGCTACACGAAGAGATGGGTACCTGTGACAATGAAATGTCAGCAAAGGTATATTATAACAATTGCCAGATCCACAAAAGAGTATGAAAAAATACATACTTCGTCATAAGCCTCAGAATGTCTTGTGCACGAGAAATTCCAGATCGCTTGTCAATACCATATTGCTGACATGAGACCACGTACGTGAACTTCATATCAGCCACTGCTTGACATTGTGCCCATAAAGATCTTTCTCCCTTCATCCGATCCTCCATATTTAATTCAACAGCTTTATAGCCCTCCATCAAATCTGATCATACGAAGTCATCAAATAACAAAAGGTAGACAATTTCACAATTTATTATAAATTTTTACTCAAATAAAATGAATGCTAGCATTATTATTTACAGCACGTGAAATGCTGTAAATTGTCCAGGTGGAAGAGTAAATACCTTCATCCTTGGCCATATCTAGGAAGGCCTGAAGCTCCAAAGCTTTACGATAATACATCATGCCTCTTACTGGCATTGTAATAATAAATCAGTACAATGAAAAGTGAATGATCGATGCTCTACAATAAGGTACATAGAGAGGAAGCATACCAGTTCTAGTCAAAGTTTGGCCTCTATATGATGCCCAAAGACGTAGTTTTTCTTCAAGTTCATCCGATCCTTTCATTTCTTCCTCGTTGTTGCACTTTACTCGATCAAGAAAGTTGTTCCATTCATCTGCATAATCAATTTGACACCACCATTTTTTTTTTCAAATTACTGAAATTAATATTAATACACACACAAAAAAAAGAGAACTAGTTTCTGTATTGTAGCCCATAACAAGAAAGAAACCTGGAAAAATTTTCTGCAGGTAAAAAAGGATGGAAACACCATCTTCATTTGGCACTTCCAATTCCTGAAGTGAGAAGAGCACCTCTTCCGTGTAGTATGGAGTTAAAACACTACAAGAAACATTGCCAACCCATTAAGGAAAATGACTATCAATGCCATAATACGAAATGATTCATAGTAGCATAAAAACCTAGTCTTGGAAAAGGATTACCAACACCACACGATGAAACTATTCATAGAATCATAATCGTAATATCCTATATTAACCAAATCACAATGCAGTACAAATGTCAAATATATGTTTTTACGGGCTTTTAGAGTTTTCACTGCTAGGGCGCACACATTGTCTAAATAGAATTAATCGATTAGGTTCAAGAGATAAGATTATTTAGCAACATGATACGGAACAAACACAATCAAAAACTAATGACCTCAGTGCTTAAGCTAATGCCCCAAAATATCAATGTCACAGGCAACTGAAATAGGAAAACTTACGAGTACGAAAGCATATTGCGGACTTTGGGAGCCGAAGGCATATCCATAAACAATGAATTTGAGAAGAAGGAAATGCGCCTCCTAGCTTCTAGGTTTGATGGTACATCCATTGCAGACTCTTTCACAGTAAGCAATAGATAGAGCCGTTTGATCTGCAGACATGTACAAAAATTAATTGGTATCTTTATATTTTATTTCATTTTTCCCACAGGGAGGGGGTTGAATAGCTGCAAGTTGAAGATAAATATTCTCATTGTGATATATCTTCACCAATCACCTTCTCTTTCCAAGCTTCTGTTTCTTGAACTGGAAAGTTTATTGCTCCAGAAGAAGCAAATAACTGCTGATGTTTTTGCTCAAGAGAGGTCATCTCCTCATGTCCTGATCCACCATGGATTGAATCTACCAAGCTATTGAAGAGAGAAAAGAATGCAAAATAACATCAGAGTGACATTGAGTTAATGATAGAATAGGGTGCAATCACATCTAAATGCTTCACCCGGCTATGTCTTCTTCCATCATTATGTCTCTAATCACAACCTCCAGCATATCCTGGAAACAAAACACAACTTGATCCCTGTCTTCCTGCTTATTCTCTAACTGCAGAAATGAAAATAAAAGTAATTCAGTGTGAACTCTTTATAAATCCCAGTCATCAGTAAAAAAAGAAACTGTCATGTGATGTTACAACATATTGTGAATATTTACCAAGCACTTGATAAGCTTGACGAAGTGCTCATAGAGGCTAGGAAGAGAACTCATCTTGAATTTAGTAAATAAATCGCTTTTATGTTTGTCAATCTCAGAGAATATATGTTTTATAACCCTGGAATATGAGAATGCGTTAGGAACAGTAGACAGCATGAAATAGAGCACTTAGTCAAAACAGAACGTATTTTAATTTCTACTACAAATTATTAGATTGAAGCGATGTTTTCTAAACAGACCCGGCCCGGCTGGTTCAACCAGATAAACCATCAACAAATCTCTAATATGGTTTAGATGGAGTACTAAACCACTTCTTTTCAAAAACCATTCTATTTTAACAAACTCGTTTATAACTGCAGTTAAACCGGCCTATCGTAAGAACCAGTTCCTGTTCCAAGACAACTGGACAATCTTTGAGATTTAAACAAAATGATATTTCCCCGCAACCCCCAACAGGAACAAATCCTCATTCTCTCCATGTATTTTTCACTTACTTTACGTTAATCTCAGACCTGAGTCTTCATCAAAAAGGGATACATGAAGGAATTGCAGATTGATTAATATTTGAAAGTTGGGAATCACCTCTAGCATCAAGATATGTATATTATATATACATATTTGAAAGTTGGAAATGCCTGTCAGATTCAATATATGAAGATGGAGCTGATGGTAATCTCCGGCTCCTTTATTTGCTATGTTCTCTCTATATTTTATTCGATAAAAATTGGGTTTGTGCTCTTCTGGATTCGAACAGTTTGAACAAGGAATGTGTTTCTTCTTCCAGTTATTTAGGTAAAATCCAAGCTCACTTTTACAATCACTTCCTATTTTCAAATTTTGATTAAATTGTGGGTTTGTATTCTTATGGGTTATGATAGTTGAAATTAAATTGTTTTATTGTCACATCATATTGGCAATTTTCAGCCGGGTTTTTATAATATTAGATTTCCTATTGTGGCTATTCCATGCATCCAGTCAGTGGATGACATATCAACCACTAGGCAAATATGAAATTAGCTATCATATCTTCCTCATGATTGTGTTTTTTAATCAAATTTTATTAGTTACTAGATAATTTATATTTTAGAAAAGTTAAAGATTTATTTTGCTATTTTTTAATATTTATAAATATATTTTTGATAAATCAAGGTGTTGGGGCAGTTTGAGTGCACTTGACTAAGTCCCTGGGTATCTGAATTTAATGATCAGGTACGCCTCTTGTGGCCCAAACCTCTTGTGTAACTTATATTATTTTTATATGACGTAATTATTATGTCATGGGTTAATTTGGTTTACCCGACAGTTGAACCAGTGACCCTTGACCTGGCCTCTTTTTTGGTTTGCTAAACAGTCTGGAATTCAAAACATCGAAGCAAAACTTACTCTGTTTCACGATCACCCCGAACCAAATAGTTAATAATGTTGCAAAATGAAGCATAGCATTCACGAACAGCACAAGACATGTAGTTGTCAGCCTCAATCCTCTTCCTCAGCTCTTTGTCCTTGCCATTGCTATCCTTAGCCATGTCTAATGCTATTGGGATCTGGCCAGTTGGTGTAGAATCAAAATATACGGTTGTTAGGAAGTTTGTAGTTTCAATAGGAATAATGTGGAATCATGCATCATTAGATGTGTTTTAAGTATAAAGCATCGTTTAAGTACTGAAACAGTTCTGTCCTGGATATGTTCAATGCTATTTGGGTCTAGCAAGTTGATGTTGCCTAGATATGTATAATTTTCAAATGAACTATATAAAGTCATACATCAGTAAACAAAGCAACGGAGTTCTTAAACAGTCCATCACAGCTACTAACATGTCGCCACACTAACAGAGTAACCATAAAGGGCTAGAGTCATAGTGTCAAACTCAAATTTATTAGCAAAAATAGGTAAATATACGAACATGGCTAAAGTATGGCTTTCGAAGCTCATAAATACTAGTCGGCACGGGTAGAATAACAAATGAATATATTTTTCTACTTGTCTACGTTCAAACGGTAACTATCAATTTGTATATTTTTTTTTAATTATTTTGAATAGAATTTTTATGTTTTATATTACAATAGTACAAAAGAAAATTTCAAAACTTCTACCTATTGGAGCACAAATTCCTAAAATCAATTCTCAAAACTCTAATAATAAATTAATTGAAAGTTAATGGCTTTAGAATTCTTACTCTAAAAAGTATTAAGAGTTCTAAATCCACACTGCTTGTATTTCATCCTCGAATCTCCATTTATTTTCTTTAAACTTGCAATGCAATTTTTATATGTCTAACAGATGTCCCGAGCATCCCAAACTTTCTGGTTCTGAAACTAATAATAATAATATCACATTTTTAGATGCATGTTCAATGCAAATATAATACCTTCTGAGAAGTTGCCAGACTTCTTAGATTTTTATGGTGTCACTTTATAAATATAAATAAAGTGCCAAAACCTTTTGTTGCGTGTACAGTTGAGTTCAAAAAACCAAATAGAGTTGCAAAAATGAAATTCATAGATGAAATTAAAAATCAGGAAAAACCTAGAGAGCTAAGGCTACAAAAACTTCTCTCTCTCAATATACCCCTCACGCGTGGCTAAACTAACTTCTTTTTTTAAGAGGCAGGTGAAACTATTGAACTTTATGGGTTAGCGGTGAGATTTGGACTTAAAACTCATGTTTGCTCGAATACCATGTTAAACTATAAGCGACAATTTCACCCAAAAGCCCAACCTGTTAGAGAGGAGGCAACTTAATTTTTATACTGACTTATTTTATCTCAACAAAAACATTGGGAAAATTTGCTAGCCATGCAATCAATGCCCTCTTTCATATATTTGTAAGCCAATGCCATGGCATACCAACCTTGCTGTATATTTCCTCTGCTTTGAAGAGGTCTAAATAATTCTCAAACCTCAATGTGCATTTGTTAAATCAATAAATTACTACATACAAATCATCCCTACAAGAAAAAGATCTGTACACTTAAACCTGAAGTCTCTGTTTATCCTTTAATCGCTCATCAATAGTATTGGCTGCTGATGTATCCCCAAAACTGGCTATCTTAGCCATTATCATTTTATCACCTAACTGCTGGGATCAACTGAGCCCTAAGCCATCATAATTCTATCACCTAATTGCTAGGAGCCTATGATAAACTGAGCCAACAATAATTTGCTGAAGCAAATAGACACATCATAAACAATTTTCGTTTCCTCTCAAAATGATCAGAACATGAATTAGAGTTTTGACCAAGTAGAGAAAACCCTCTGAATAAGCAGATACAATTTGTTTTGGGATTCAAAGATATTCTGTATAGTAATACTAAAATTATAGCAAAGTTGAAATTGCTATCCCTACTTGCGTCTAAACTATAATTGGAACTCAATAAGTGCAAGTGCAATTTATTTATTGCTCAATTTTCTCCAATTTTCTCAATTTGAAACCATATCCCCAGTTAAACACACAAATTATTTCCTTTCTCAATACAAAAACCTGTATCTATTTTAGCCATCCTCTTGCCATTTTGATTCAAAACTGGACTATACTACATCAATTGAATATCCCTCTTTGATCTTCCATCGGATGCCATCATTAACAAATTTCATATACACCACATGCGATTACAAAATTAAATTGTTTTGCAATTAGGGGTTTTTCAACACTTCCATTTCAAACAGAAGTTTGATCCATGAAACAAACCTTGCTAGCAAGCAAAAATGGAGGCCATTGTATGAGGTCCAAGTCCCGGTCCGCCCAATATGGAACAAGTAACAGGTCCATTTCCCTGAAAATCACACCAAGTTCTACACACTACAGCAGAGTATAATAAAGTTCAATAAAGAAATTCTCCCAGCATATTTTTAGACAAAAAGGGGTTAGATCAGAGTAAATGAAAAAAAGGGGCTTTATTTTCTAAGCTGCACATCACGATTACCTATTACTTATAAGATCCTCCTCTCTAAAACTGCTGATTATTGTGTTCCACAGCTGAGCAAATCTGGCTGCTGCTTTTTCTTTATTAGATGGGACCTGTAAAAAATAAATAAATAATTTGACTAAATGAAATTCAAGTAATGCAATTTCCATCGTTTCATAGACTATCAGAACAAAGATCCAACCAAAAGAAGAAGAGAAAATTTTCAAATTAGTAAAAGAAATAACCTCAGTAAAGTTCCGAGATAAAGTGGCCTTCAGTCCCTTCTTTTTCGCTGGTTCACTCTTTTCCCCAGGAATTAAGCAGGCATTAAAAGCACCGGGTAATGATTCAAATCTGGACCTTAGCATTCCTAAGGTTCTAATCTGGAAGCAATATAAGTTACAAAGAATAAAGGGAGTGGAAAAAGCAAATAAATTTGAAGAAACTCAATACAGCAGAACGCTTCAAAAAAGCAAACACATTGGAATTGAAGGCTAGATTCGTCTGTTCTTCAGTCAATATACAAATTATGGAACTAGCCAGTTTCAGTGCTGGTATCCAGGCATGCAACCAAAGTTTATGACAAGCAGAAAGCACAAAACCATCCTCAGATTTCACCACCACGAACAAAAAATGGAAAAACACTGCACAACCTTGAACTTTCAACCAACGTTTTCCTTCTAGTACTATTTATATAATTTCCGAGAAAAAAATGCATACCCATATCTGAATCAGAACCCAGGCCACAAATTTCGCAGTGCATAAGACCAAATCTTAAAACAATTGGAAGATAGATTAAAAGAGAACTATCCACCTAAATTTCTTATGCATTCTTGAAAAAGGAATGGTAACATATAAAACCCTCCACTTCATGATGACAAAATTTAGGGTACAAAGCAATTGGTTCCTGGAACATAACCATAAAATGGAGGTGGAAGTGACAAAATCAAAGTGGAAATATGCGCCTTTAGGAGCTCATAGAGATGGAAGCGGACACATTATAGCAAGTCTAGGACCCTAAGAGCACGGAAACTAATAGAAAGGTGTTGTATCTATGTTGGATACGTGTTGGACATCAAGTCCCCTCAAATACCTTCTTGACATAAGCACTTATCCAAACGTTTATTACTTTTTAAAATTTTTTACAATCGGACACACATTGCCACTTTGGGTTTGGAAACTTGAGAAATGAAACACATCACAAAAATAAAAGAAAATTGGAATCCAACAAAATAAAAATGATATAGATTTATACCTATCAATCAATCTGTCAAATTTATTAATTTTAAGAATTCTAAGAGAAAATATTAAACTTGTTTATGAGAATAGATCTTTCTAAAATAAACATTTAAACTTTTTTCCATACACTTCTCTCCAATATATAAAATTAAAAAAAAAAAAAAAAAAGAATTTCTTGTTATTTTGACATAAAATAAGAATACATGTGCATTTGCTTTTTTTTTTTTAATAAATATAAAATAAAGAATTATTCATTGTCAGGTATGCATTTGTACATATTTACTTGTTGATTGTTCTAAGAATTGTCGGGCCAGCATACTATTGTGTTTGTCCCTTTTTTATGTACGTCCTTCCTAGTTAGGACCTTCAAAGCTTATCATCACTTTTTGATTGGCTAATGTTTTTAATATAATGAGACCCAAAGACAGCACTTTTTATCTAACTGATTGCAAAATGTAGCATTAGAAGTTGTGGGACAAAAATATGAAAGTTACAGCATAAAGAAAATATGTTCTGCAAACCTCTCCAAGACGACGGAATGCACCATAGATACCTCCAAATAATGTGGAGAATATAGCATACCAGATCTGGATATCCATAAAATAGACCTAGAAATAATTGGAGCAATAGCACATAAATATAAAATTTCAAAGCAGGTCAAATAGGACGCGAGAGAGAGAGAGAGAGAGAGAGATTAAATGTGTGTTGAAACGAATTCAATCCATACAAGAATAATTGGAGCCCATAGTGCAATCACAACACCAATGTTATTCCTTGCTGCAAAGAAGAAGACAGCATAAGAGACCAATTCATGAAATGATAAAAAAAATTTGAACTTTACACCCTTTATTCATGTTTGTTACCACGAGGAAAGAATTCATGCCACTGATAATTTGTTATGTGAACACGCATGATATCTATTGTTGGATTCACCAGTGGTTTTATCTGCAACAGAGAATCATTAAAGAAGTTGCAAGGAGCTGGATCAACTGAGATCAGTAAAGTTCCTAGTCAAAATCACCAAAAATTTACTGAAAATTCAAGAATTAAATGAACACAAAAAATAAGCCAATCATAGAACAGAATGAACATGCAAACTTTTCGAATAAACAAAATTAGCCTTCAGATGATCCACTATCAATAACTTGAAGACACGATAAAGTCATTACAAAAGCAAAAAACCTTCTTCCACTATCCAACATCTTCATTCATCTGCCAAAAACCAATCTGCCAATTTTATTTTAAAAAAAAAAAAAATCATTTGCAGAGTTAGGCCCTGTTTGATAACGTTTATATTACTGTTTTTTCTATTTATGTTTACAGATTTTTGGAAACTAGAAACAAAAACGTATTTGGTAAACTAGTTTTTATTTTTTTACCTTCTTTTTGCCAAAAAAATAAAAAATTAAACAGAAAAATGTCAACAACCATGTTTTCATTTCCGTTTTTTTTTTATTTCATAAATATTTTGTCAATTTTAATAATTTGTCCATTTTTGTTACATCATATTAAAATGAATCATTTTATTTAAATATTCTATTAAACTAAATTATTTTTAATAAATAATATAATATTATAATGATTTATTTTATTAAAATTAAAATAATAATTTATGGTTAAGTTAAAACAATTCATTTTATCAAACTCAAATTGTTATTTAATAGATAATAATTACATATAAAATATTTATTTTATTAAAATTAAATTAATTATAATTCAAATAATAATTTATTATTAAAATTATTTATTTTATTAGATTAAAATTATTTTTAAAAAATACAAATTAAAATAAATTTAGTAAAATTGAAATTAATAATAATTACATATTTATTTTATTAAATTACAATTACAATTAAAATAATAATTAGTCCTCTACCATCTTCATTCATCTTCTGAAAACCCATCCGCTGATTTAGAAAACCCGCACTACTTATTTTTCTCATGATAGTGTATTTCCTTAGCAGACTTGAAAACTGGTGGTTTTTTATATGGTTCTCCACATTTCTCACCTGGAGAGTATGATAACTACCAGTTAAGTATTAAATCATATGATTTTTAAAGAAGGAAAATGTCTCTCAAGTTCTAAGAAATTGTCTTCACCACAATCATACTCTCCTTACAACCACCGAAAAGCTTCAAGCTGACCAAACTCAACAATTATACATCGAAAAGAAATTTCTTCTCACCCTGCATTGACTTAATTTATTTACCACATCTTATTGCATCTAAAACTACTTTTGATGTCAATTTCTTAATGAGTCTTGTTATTTTTTCTTGAATCTTGCAATGTCAACAAGCGGGTACATCCCTGTAAATTGCTTTGCACCACAACTACAAGAATGATTGTCTTAGGTATACATTGATCTTCACTATCGTTTCACAACGTTAACTATCCTTGCAACAACCAAACCACTAATAAAATTGATTTGCACATATATTTAGTAAATAAAATTGAAATGAATATGGAAAATGGGCAAGATAAACACCTCAATGTAGTAGCTGAATGCCAACTTTGTCAATATAAGAAGAACCCAAAACATTGTATACCTGGAAGTTTGAATAGAGAATTATAGGAAATCAATAATTTGAGTATTGTGCATTTAAACAGAAATTCTGAGCATTGGATGCTTACTTGAAAAGAGAAATTGCGCTCTCATGCATTCCCCTTCCAACATATAGCCGGGGCTGCAAAACATCATCCAAACTCTTGGTCAATCACATACCATGAATCTATATTTCATTCAGGTAAAATCTGATGAATTGTAAACTCTTTAACAGTAGCACAAAGCAAATAAAACGTGAATAATAAGGAACTAAAACATCAATAGCAAGGAGATGCACATACCTGCGACCACCACATCATCAGCATCACAACTTTATAGTTTGACCCCTCAAGGAGTCGACGGATGGATGGGAAAAGAAATAATAATGCAGCAAGCAGATTTGGCGACAAGTACAAAACAATAGCCAAAATAAACAATGAAGGAGCCTGTGAATTACTCCCAAACCAACTTCTAATGGTTTGAGCAAATCCAGGTGGATGCTCCCAAGTATAAGCATAAGTGACTGGTAGAATTATCACCCATGCAGCAGCAGACACAACCTTCAGTATGTATCTTAGTTTAACAGGAAATGACATGCTCCTCCTTGCTTTCCAACTAAGGATAACATCAAGGATAGCTGCATAATTAACAAGTATAATAAGCATATGAAAACATTCATGAAGTAGATGAAAACACCAGTACAGCCAACAAAAAGAAAAAAAAAAAGAAAACAATAGCACCTTGGTCACAGTGCATCAAGAATGAAGATTCTTCTAATTCTCTAAAAGAATGCGAATGGTATAAGAATGTGAATGGTATATGTTAGATTTATATTTATGATTGGCAAATTAGTGAACTAAACAATGATTTCAAACTCGTACTTTTAGGCATTTCGCTAAGGTGTCGATGGAATAGGTTTGAAGGTTTCTGAACAATGAGATTTTCAGAATATTCAATGCAGTTCAATATTATATTTCAAATAAGATTCAGTATGGGAATTGCCTAAACATATTGGACAATTGTTATGCTCTTTCTGGAAAAGTTTCCTAATGCTTAAGGAGATAGGAAATACTTTAAGGTTTTCTAATGTTCAAGGAGATTTGAATCATTTATAGAAAAGTTTCCTACAAGATTTTGGAAATAAGAAAATAGAAAATCTTATGAAAATTGGATTGCTTGAGTACTCTATAAATACAGACCTTCTCCTAGGGTCTTAAAACACTTAAAAAAAGAGAGAGTACATATTGATATTTTGAGTTTCATAGAAAAGTTATCTCATACACCTAGCCAACAAATTCTTCACACAAATTGTTCATTGATCTTTAAGGAGTTGAAGATTGGTCTTTCGCTAGGAGGGTTCATCGAGGGGATCGAGTAAGTATTCTATACAAAGGATAGTAAATTTGATTGCATAACTCTGTGTTCTTGAAACTTGTAATCAGTCTTTGTGTTCTTGAAACTTGTAATCAGTCTATAGTATGAGAATTTTGGTTAGTCCCTATGTATAGGGCTCGTGGTTTTCTTTCCCTTGTTTGAGATAAGGGTTTCCACACGAAAATCCACAGTTAATCCTGTCTAGGGTTAACTGTCTCCTAATTAACCATCCTTACCACATATTTACGTTATATTTAATCCACATACTTAAATTCACAGTATCTTGATATACACAACAATAGATTACCTGTGAGGTAAAAACTACCACTAGATGAATCCCATTAAAGTTGCAAATATAGTGGAGACCATACAACTCTTTAAAGCATGTGAACTAAAAAATATGGAATACACAGCAGAAGGAATGGGATCAAACATTTCAAAGAGCTTGTAAAAAGAGAAACAGGTATATATATCAGACTAAGCCGTGGAATACTGAAAAGAATACTACAACCCAAACCTACCTTGCGCGAGCTTTAGTATTGCAGCAGAAATAAAGACACTCAGGACTTTCTTGAAAACATCAGCATTAAATATTGAGCTTGGTTGCCCCGTACCATTCCAAGCAATAATTATCATAGCCTTAATATAGAGAGAGACAAATGAGTACAACAATATGCAAATTATAGCCACATATACATTTGTTTGCATGCGTGCACATGCATATGAATACATGTAGACACGTACAAATTAAGAAAAAAATTACCTGCAAGCACAATATAAAAAAACTCCACAGTCTATCAAAGCTTCTAAAAATGTGCCAATACGATCGAATCTCCACAAAATTGACTTTCCCGACCCACCGATCTCTACCAGTTGGCCTGCTATCCTGAATATCAAAATAGCCTCACAATTTTTAGGGGCTCATCATCAGACAATCTCTTGAAGGTAAAATTAGCTTCAGAAATCCTTACACAACACATATAATGATATTTAAGAATCTTACAACTAATAATAATGTCTGAATAATTTTCTTAATTAGATGAGGCTGTAGAAAGAGCAATAACAGAACAAAGCTGAAAATCAGTAATAACATGGGATTTTATTAGGGAATAAGTGATATCATGGGATTAGAATGGGATTTATATCACATGGGATTATTCAAACCATGTTTAGTTAGTGTTGAGAGAAACAAACACGGCATTAGAGCAAATGAAGGTCCTATGTTCAAACCAAAAATAACTAGTTGCGCGTGTTTGGCCCCTTCGAAATATTCAGTGTTGCCATAAATGAGGTGTGTTGGGAAAAAAAAAAGGCATGTAGAAATCCTAGAGTCTAATGATTTGACAAAACCATTAGGGTTATCTAGCATTGTATTTACAATACTGGGCGATGTGTGAAATATGGAAGGAAAATCATTTATGATCCTTGTTCAAACACACAAACTTGAGGAATTCAGGATTTTCTTGTCATCCAAAGAAATTGATTGGCAATTCCCAACAACATTGTCATTTAAATTTGCTTTAGGTAAACTGCTTGTTCTTTTGTAACGTACCACCTTTTAATTATCAATAAATTTTACGTTCCTCATCCAAAAAAAAAAAGAAAATGAAGAATTCAACACTCCCACAACTAAGGGGTTACACTGTATTTATATTAATAATATTGCATAAAATACGAAAGGAATAAATAGAAACCCTAAACCCATATATAATGACAACATTACCCTTGTTCTAACCTTAT
>QLOD02000010.1:21720714-21739744 GCA_003260245.2 Sideroxylon spinosum | reverse complement strand
GAAGGCATGGCATTGGATACCCTGTCTCCTCTTGATGATGATCATGATGATTTGTCAAATTTATGTTTAATTTTCTCCTTGAATAGGAATTAATTGACTCTCAAATGTATGATAAATCAATTTCTTTCTTTTTTTTTTTTTTTTTTTTTTTTTCTGGAATAAGATATAGCTAGCAAAATTATCTCTCTTTTTTTCTGGAATAAGATATAGCTAGCAAAATTATCTCTCTGGGTAGGATTTGATCCGGGAATATTTGATCCATTTTTTATTTTGGAATAAGATAGCTAAGTTGATTTGCTATTGTATAGTTTGGGGTCATAACAAGTAAATGAATTAATTTTAGATTTATTGCCATTTTCTGCTTCTTTTAATTTTTGGTGATATGAACTATGGGTGTGTTTGTTTGAAGGGATTGGATGATGAGATATAAGTAATACCATGGATAATATATGGGATTGGATAAAATATGTGATTAATTTTTGATGTGGGATTATTTTTTTGGTATTTGGTTGGTGGGATATAAAGTGCCATAAAAGATATGATTTGACATGAGATGTGATAGGAAATAATTTTAGACATTTAGATTTTGGCGGGAAATAAATCTGAAATTCCGGATAAATAATACCACATTTCATTTGACTTTAATTATACCCCGTTTTGGGGGATATATATTCCAATCCTCCCATGATGTCTGGCATCGTTTTGTACAAACAAACGCCGAAAAAGAGGGGCCCACAGACATGTTATCCAATCCTCCCACCGAGTACCGCAATCAAACAAGGCCTATAGGTTTGGTTTTGCGATTGTATAGGAAAATGCAATATCATTATGGTTTTAAAAAACAGTAATAGGTGTTGTAAGGGTAACGGTTACGGTAATGTAAAAACGAAATGTAACAGGTACCGCTTAATAAAAACAAAAATCAAAGGTGTGATTTTTTTTTTTTTTTTTTTTTCAAATTCTCAACTCACCAAAATTAAGTAGTTTTTGATATTTTGACAATTAAAATGTATAAATATATCCAAATTTGATTTGACACATGTAATGTCCAATTGAATAATTTTTTTTCCACAAAGATTGAATTTAGCGTCATGCTTAATACCAATGGGTATCGTTCAACCAATATCATTGGGGTTAATTATAGAAGTGTCATCACCACCACCACTCAAAGTAGTACTACTACGATTAGTCCTAACATTTGATTGATGTGACATTGTTACTCTACAAAATAATATTCAACTTATATTATTTTATTATTTTGTCATCAAAATATAAATATTTGGTATTAGGCCTTTTTTATAACTGAAATCATAAATTAAATTTAATTAATAATAATAAATTTAATATAATTTTTAGTGTAACTAATATTTTTTTAATATGTAATAATAATAGTTATGCTTAATCAATATTTTTTAATATAAAATACTTAATTAATATTATTCAATTTAGTAGTGATACTTAATTAATAGCTTCTAAAATAACTAATAAAAATTACATAATATTTTAATATTTAATTATAATTAAAATTAATTTTTCATTCTTAGCTAAAAATATAATACATTATATAGTATATTAACGTTACTTTCGAACAATTAATGCCTGACCAGTTGATAAACAGGTGAGTCCAATACCCAAGGAATCCATGCCCCACCACTCAATTCACTTCCATCGCCCAATTCACTTTTACAGCTTTTTTCGTTTTCTCCCATCTTCTTCTCCGCTTCTTCAGTTTCTTTTCTTTTGCAGTTTAAAATTTATTTCAAATTTTTTGTAACAATAATCCACTGATTTCAAGAAGAGAGAAGAAAATAATTTGAGGAAGAAAATAAAAAGAAGATGTGGTACCTAAAAGATAAAGTTGGAAGAAGATGAACAATCAAAATTGTTTGTTTAATCGCGATCAACAAGCGAAAGGTTTCAACGATTGATTCTCACTATTATTTCTTTCACAATCTTTGATTTCTCAAGTGATTCAAATCATGTGCTTTATTTGTAGATTTTGTTCAACGTATTGTTAAAAAATTAGGGTTTTTTTTCCAAATCTCTGCTGAAAGTTCATAGGGTTTCAAATTAAACCCCTTTTTCTTTTTAGTTTTTACGAGATCTTTGATTTATCTGTGTAAATTTTATCTGTAACAGTTGTTAACGGTAACGAAGGGTTTCGATTCCGTTACGTAACAGCATTTTTTAATACCATCTATGTCATATCATAGAATTTCTTTAATGATCCTTAGTAGCATTTTTGTAATTAAAAGACAATTTTGGTTGAGTTTAATAATTTTTTAAATAATTTGACTTATTTTTGTTACTTTTTTTTATCTTGTATAAAATTTTTTCAGCAAAAAATAATTTTCTTACTTTTTGGTAAGTCGACTCCATTTCATCTTTATTTTTCATCTTTATTTTTAGTTTTTGCATTTTTTTAAGAATTTTTTAAATTATTTTTAAAAATTATGAATAACATGCCAAAAGTAAGTCTACATATATATATATATATACACACACAAACATAACAAAAATTATCTGAATAATGCCAACTTCTATACAACAAAAATAAATTACACAAAACCTCCCATTAACATTACATTAATTACAAAGACTCCCCATAACCTTTAAACTTTATATTGACTTTCCCTATTTTAGAATGCACGTTACCCATAAGTCCTTCCATCAGTCAAACTCCAAACTGCATTAGAAAATTTAAACAAAAAGACATTTTGAACCTTGTTTTTAAGAAAAACAATAATAATTAAAAAGCCATATGTATTTTCCATTACGATTCCCCAATCCTCAACCTAACCCCCTCTTTCTCTTATTTCTATCCATATGTAATAAAGTCAACGTCTTATTTCCTTATTTCTTAGATTCATTTGTTTTCTATATAGCTTTCTACTGACAAGATTAAAAGAAGTATTTTATTTTAAAAAAACTATGCTAATTTCTCAATGAGAGCATGCGTGTTATTATGCTTGCACATGCATAAAGAAAATTATTTTATGTGATAACTAATTATTTTATAATGCATGTTACACATAAATCTTTTCATCAGTCATACTACAAATCACATTAGAAAATTTAAATAGAAAAACATTTTTAACTTTGTCTTAGAAAAAAAACAATAAATAATTAAAATACCATGCATATTTTTCATCACGATTCCTCAATCCTCACCTAACTTGTGATGATCTGTGTTTTCATAAATATTATTTTATTCATGATGTATTGAGAGATATGATTTAACATGTCATTTGATGTGATTAATTTAATGTGTATGTTGACTTAATTGCTCAGTTCCTGATTTGGGTTTTGTCTTGTTTAAATCTAAGCTTGGTTTTAGGGTTGGGATAGTCGTGTGCACCAATTCTTTTGTTAAAGCGCACGCCCTTGGCCCTTGTGTACGTACTTCTTTTCTCGTGCGCATAGTGTGTTAAAGCAAGTTCCAGTTTCTTTTCTGATTTTTTGGCTACTGTCTTTCTTTTTATCACTTTAGCCACCCTATTGTGTAGCCTTGGTCTTGGCTTCACCGACCATTGTCACATCCGTTTCATCTATTTTTCTTTCATTCACCTTAAAAAACTAGTTTATAAATATACATATGTATATGTATGTATTCGCGTAGTGAGCGAAGAACCAAAGGAGAAAGAAAAGAGCTGGTAAGGGAGAGTTCATAACAAATTAATCATCCTCTTTATTTCTAGAGTAAAATTGGATTCAAGTTGAAGGTATTGAGAGGTTTGGTTTAGTATTGAGGTGTTAGAATTGATTGTGGTGGTTTTTCAACACTTTTCGAGCGTTCTTGATTCGATTTCTTCTTATCCTGAGCAATTTGAGGCAGAGGATTGTAAATTTTTATTGTATTTGATTTATGTTAATGTGTATGGCATGTTTAATGTTGTTATATGGAATGATTATTGCTTAGATGTGAAGTTAATACAATCTATTATATGTATGTATATGAGAACCAAGGAATAAGATAATGAATAATAAAACAAATTCATGTTAAATACTTAATGGATTGATAAATTGATATTTTAGTCATACTGGTATACTAATTGAGAATAAAAATGAACATAAATATGGAATAAAACGATTTTGTAATGAAAGAATTGGATTTGGAGAAGAAACAATCGAAAACAGAGCCTAACTTATTTCTAGTGTAGGAAGTTAGCCGTGCACATTAACTTTTACGCCGTGTGCATGGTCTGCTATTGTTTTTTCAACTGTTTTCTAAGTAGTTTTCAAAAGATATTTTTTGGTTTTCTGAAAATGGTTTTCAAATTGAAGTTTTCAAAAATAGAACCCGACAATGATAAAATGAATTAAAGATATTAAGTAAAGATGTTATTATTATGTGGTTAAAGTTGTGAGATAAATTTAATGTGGATAATGGGATAAGATGAATTGAACTATGATGTCCTATAAAGGATTCCGATATCCTATCTAGAATGAGTTATGATTACGATATTATGAGTTAGACGTTATGATAGAGTAATGTGGTTGTGGTTGATATAGTAATAGTTCTCAAAAGATGTTTTCTTAAGATTATTCTCACTCACTGCTATACTGTATGATATATGATTTGCATGTTCATGTAGAATCAAGCTAGGTTATGTTATTCACGTTGCTTGTAAAGTAGGCACAAGCTGACTCATGTTCTCTGCCCCCACAATTTCGGTTGCAAGTTCTGAGACGGGCCTACAAATGTAGACGTTTGATCATGTGACTTAAATTGTCTTTTTATTTCATCTTTTGGCTAGCAGTTATATATTTTTGATACCTCAACTACGAGGCTTATATTATTTCTTGTACCTTCGATAGAGTAACAAGTTGTATTGATTACCATACTTCGATGGGGTTATATTTATATTTTGGAGTGTTGTGCTCATTAGTGAATGTGATTTATTTGGTACTACTTTTTGAGTTATAATATGTTAGATTTTGCTTTAGTTGTGGTTTGCCTCTACTTGGGACAAGGTTATGCGATTGTATGTTTTTTATTATTCACAACTCAAGTTACAAAATCGGAGGCATGATAAAACCCCTTTTTTTTCTAGTATCCGTATGTAACAAACTTAATCTATTGTTTCCTTGTTTCTTGGATTCTTTTATTTTCTATATAGCTTTCTAATAACAAGATTAAAGGAAGTATTTTACTTTTCTAATTTCTTAATGTAAGCATGCATAAAATTATGATGACACAAACATAAAGAAATTATTTTATGGGATAACCAATTATTGAAAATATTTTCACTATTATTTAAATACATGTATCGTGATATTATATCTATTATCAATTTAAAGTCATTGAGGCAAGGCCTCAACATTCACCATGTTAATTATGATTATTTAGAATAATTTCTGGGGGCTAGCAAAAAGAATGAGCCATATAACCAAACCAACATTTAGTTCAATTAGTTAGGTTTTTGGTTCAATTTTGATTAAATATTGAGTTTCAAATTATTTTTTAGTTCTATTCTTATATTTATATATAATAATGATTTTAGTTAACAAACTAAAAATTGTGTATTTTTGTTTATAAATATAATTTCGGTTGATTTGATTTTGTTCTTTATTTTCTTTTCTGATAATTTAATTCAATCTACTAAGGAATCAAAAGTAAGGTCAAATAATTCAAATATAATTGATAATTGGACTAAAAAAATAAAATAATCACCCCTAATAATTTTTGAATATAAAAAAGTACTCATAAGTATTGCATACGTAGATGAAGTTTCTATTGTGTTTGGATTAACATTTTGTTAAATTACTCATATCTATATTTTTATGATCAATTAAATTAAAGGTAATTGTTTTGATAAATATTCATTTATTTTTATATCATTTTTCTAACTCAAAAAATTAAAATATTAAATCAAAATATCCATTTACTTCATATCATTTTATAATTAAATAAAAAATTAAACTACTACTTTTTCAATTACTTTCTTTTCTCATGTAATAGTTAGAAATTTCTAAGATGAATGGCTTGGAAATATAATACCTAGTTAAAATCAAAATGCATCCAAATTTAAGGTTAAAAATAAACAATATTATGCTAATCATACCCAATGATACAATAAAAAATATAATTATCTACCATAGTCCCCATATGACGAAATGATCAACCTAGTTGAATTTAATTAAGCTACTAACCAAGCCACATAACAATACATGCATAACTGTAAAATGATTAACACTACACTGAGCCAATAAATGCATAATATCTCAATCTATAATATATAATACATATAAATCTTTCGTAGATGAATTCATTTCCTAGTCCATAATTACAAACTTAATGATAAAGATAATACCTTACCTTGCCCTATCAATACGCAAACCAACTAAGTCAGTTCTGCATGACTACTCACAGTTATCGAGGGTTCACGAAGATGACACAATGAAAAACATGTATAGTTTAAGACCAAATTCAAGTCACTTAGGCTCAAGCCACAAACGTATCTTTTTTAGGGAATCAGGTCATCATAATTGTAAACCATAAATTGTTTATAATATATCCCAATAATTGTCAATTCATAAACTCAAACTAATCAATTACTATGATTGATCAAATTATAACTATTAAGAGTATATCATAAACAACAAAGTGAAATGCAATATCATTTCATGGGATATATGATACTATGATCATGCATCTATTATCTTCACACTGCCCTTCGCCTTGGAAACAAATGTCTTACAATATCCATTAAATACTATAGTATCATAGCTACGTTATACTCATATTATACGATTTCTAGTAAAATCAATCCTTTCAACGTGGTTATGTCTACCTCGAATCCCATGACCTCGAAACATGAACTAAACACATTCAATTATACAATTCTATTCACATAGCCCTACTCCAATCAAAGCCAACAACTAAAGAAGCAAAAATAAAATAAATAAAGACAATCATACAGAAATAAAGTCTCAATCTTAGCTAGGCACAATGCTCTATAAAAAGATAAAGAGTACTCAGTCCAGCTTGATATAACCCCTACAATCTTACTTTTAAGATTCAAAAGAATCTGAAAGTATATACAAAAGAAAAAATGAAAGAAATAGGAAAAACTATTATCTTCGGTAGGCATTCTTACCTTTGAACCTACAACTAATCTATAGGAGAATGAATGTTGAATCTACATGTGCTTACTATACAACATTATACGCACAATAATGCCCTATCAAGCTACTAATCGTGATCATACATCTTAACATGCAATACAATATATAGCAAGATATAGCACATCTCAGCATCTATAACATGATAATGCTAATAACATAAAAAAGTAATCCATCATTCCTATCACCAATCAACATCATCATATTACAATCATCATTAGCTTATCATACACAACTCATCAACCTTATCACGTCACTACATCACATCATCATAACATGTCAACACGACTTATCTATATACCCATAAAACTCACACGTGCACATCATTAAAACATATGGGGCGTACTTTACATGATTAGCGTGAGGCCAAGCCTAATAAAAATTACACCATTTTGGTGTTTACATCCAAGCTTGAGCTATGAAAAAATGACATTGTAGGCGCCAACACCTTTGACTGCAATCAAAGAAAATCATTATTCCATCATATATAGGTCACTAGCCTACTAGAAACGAAACAAATACCTACTAGAAATGAAACTAACCCCTGTGTAGGCTTAGGGACTTTTAACCTATTACTATATATGCCCTCTATTTAGTACCTCCTAACATAAAATTAAAACCCAACTTATACTATAGTAGCAGGACTTCGCAGTCCCGACTCACACGACTCAATACATCTGTATCCATCTCATCATTTCTTAAATGAAGAAGTAGAGTTCCACAGGGAAACTCACATTAACACCCCACAAACCACCCTCAACATATTATTAACCTACTCAATTCAATTCATCATAATAATTCCTCATCTTTCACACGACATTCTTGATTATAACATTCTATCCAATTTTATCATACTAAATCAAATATACAAAATATGATGTAAACATTAAAAAGGAAAAAGGAAACCACAAATACCTTGAGTCATAAGCATGCAAGATTAATAAAGACAAAATAAAGATTAATTATTTGATATAAAAATGGTTTGGATTTCACGATAATCAAAATCCTTATACACTTGCTTTCGCTTTTTTCTTTTCCCATTCTCTCTATTTCCTTTCACCTCGTTTCCCATTGGTTCTCAACGAGGATCATCCATAGGTTGTTAAGTGACGAGGTCCCTCCTAATGACTTGATAACTCTAAATAAAATAAGGACAAAATAAAGAAAAAAATTGGTATGTAGTCCCACAATTTTGAATTTAAGTTCAACTCGGCCTAGAAAAATAAAATAACTCACCAACCAAACCCAAGGTCCAAAAATTTTAAATAGACCAAATGAAATAAAACACAAAAAAAAAATTAAACATTACATTCCCTTTTCCTTAATTTTTCTATTATTGTTTCTTTTTCCCTCATTCTAAAATTTATAACTACTACATAAAAAAATGAAAAAAAAAAATGGAACAAAGTTATCCAACAAGGTGAGCAGCTCTATTGTTGAAGATGATGGTGAGTCTTGCTGCCAATCAACTCACAAATTCAAGACACCATTGTTTCTCGAAGAGCCTCGGCAATGGCGCCAAAATTATGCTTGTCGTTGCTCAATTACCCCACTCTTAGTTTGTAAAAATCATATTTGAGCGTGATGAGTGAAGAAAATTGAAACAAACTTCCTCCAAGTGCAAGGTGTGGTTGTAGCACAAAATACCGGTGAATAACAGGTTGAATTCCACAGGGATCTAAGGTGCAAAGTAGCGGTTGAATCTAATGGATTTAGTTAGCAAAACAAAAGGTCACAAGAATTTAAAACAAAAATTAAAATCTGGTTTGGAAATGGTTGTGGTTTTAGAAATGGGTTTTGAAATGAAAATTTAAATTTATCTAAAATCTGAAATTAAAAAGATGGGTAAGGCAAGTTCAATGCCTTTCCATATCAGTCTCACAATGCCAAGAGTGTATAAATCACCAATCCTATTTGTTATAATTTATAGGAAATTAATTTCAATTGAATCAAGCCCTATATCAAACATATGATGTGCATAACCTATCTTAAGGACAATAGAAGTTCTAAGTCCAGCAACTTCCATACATATTTGCAATGAAAGTTCTAAGTTAATTAATCCCTTTGAACTCATTGATAAAATATGTAGATCCATGTCAGTCGAACCTTGAATCAATGATTTCTAAAGTAATTAGAAGCAAATAGAATTGGTAATTAAAGAACTCAATGTAAAACTCATGAATATCGGCATCTTAAGCATCATTGGAAAGGACATTGTCCTTGCCTTGGCCCAAGAAAACTTAGCCAATCATTCTAAGAAAAACAAAAACAGAGATAGAAATCAGAAAAGGAACCATTCAAAACTGAAAATGAAATTTGCTTGCAAACCAAAGTTAGGATAAAGCACTTAGAAATGGAGTGCAGAAATCAAAATCAGAAAATCCAAATTAAAAATAGAAAGAAAAACTTTAAGCTATTTCTTTCTATCAAAAACTCTCCCCTAAAAGAAAACTAACTCTCCAGCTCTCTAATGGTACGTTCTATTTTCTAGCATATCCCTCTTTTATATATGTGAGGTCAACTGCCACTACTCGCTCCACTCATTCCTTCCAGAAAATCCTCCTTCTGTTAAACGATTCTCCCTTTAATTACAGATTTTCCATCCCCTCATTTCAGGACCACGTCACATGGGAAATTTGTAGTCACGTGGAATCTATTACTGAGATGTTCTCCCTCATTCGAATTATTTGAAAGTGTATTCTAATATGCAATTCCCTCCAGCATTCACCAACAGTATTCGAATAAGCCATATTCATATTTGAATGCACTTTCCTGGTTCCAGAACTCCTAAACTGATGATTTAACCTTCTTGTATTGAATTCAGATGAGAGTTCTTTATCTTCTCACATGACATTGATCAACTGATGTATTACAATCTGATGTATTCATTGTTCTTCATGCTTTCTTTTTTGTATCCTCAGCATAGCTTAAATTGCTTTTCATTGTAACAAAAATCAACAAATGTTCTATAACTGATTAATGAGGATGAATTCTGCACAAAAACACATATTTTAAATCAACTATGTCCTAGGGAAATGTGCAATTAAATAAATAATATGTAACAATTTAAGCTCAATCACACCTTGATTGGCAACAAAAGTGCATACTAATCTATGGTTTTAGTTGCTTTTTATAATGTTTATTTTCCTTAACTATTTAGTTTATTGATATTTTGGTAATTCTTTATTTTATGGTGTCTTGATAGGTTATAAAGCTAAGGAAAGAATTATGGAGTTTTTTGTGAGCTAAAGAATGCAAGAAAATTATGGATTTTATTAGAGGAAAAATTAGTCTTCTTTCAGCTAAAAAATTTATCCAAATTTAAGCTCAAATCTATCTAAAACTTCAGCTATGCTTCAACTAAGGATGTCAAAATTACTCATACGCATCGAGCACCCATAATACCTGCTCCATTCGGGGAGAGTATGGAAATACTAATAATAGAGGCGGGTATGGATATATAGGTTTTGAAGTGATCCCCAAATAAGGACAATGACGAGAATAGGAATGGGTATAATAGTCTCCTTCTCGTCCCGTACCTATTTAAATATAATTTATATATTTTTATTTTAATATTCATTTAATATATATATATATATATATATATATAATATGAATCAAAAAGTAATCCTGTAACCCTAATTTTTATGCCTTGCCGTCGTTGGGTCTTCTTACTTAAGTGAGATTATAAATCAAAGAAAACTTGCAAACTCTATTGAGCCTGAATCTATCTATTTTCTCACCGTCTCTTTCAAACTTTTCCTCTCCGTTTTCATGTATTTGAACAATTTCTATGCTTTCTCCGATTTCAAACTTTGATTTTTGTTGTTGGGTTTAATTATATAAATATGCAAAAGATTTCCATTTCTTAGACAAACCCACACCCAAGTCATGTAATACTAGTGAAACTTACAATGAAAATTATTTAACTACCTACTAATTTCATCTAGTGGAAAGGAATTGTTATAGCTTTAGCCAATTTTTTTTGTTTTTCATCATGAATGGGATATTATTATATTTTTCGGTTGAAACTCTTGGTAACCAAATATAATTTCAAACATGTTATCCCTCAATATTTTTCTTTTCTATGTCTCATTCACACTGTTCACATACAAACAAAAAATGATTATTATTTTATTTGCTTTCATCCATTTAATGCATTCCTTGAACCACTAATTGTGGCTATAAACTTGAGAATGATAGAAATTTTTAAGACCGACTCCTTGGTTTTGCTTATTCTTAAGCACAAAACATTTTGGTGCCTGTAGTCATTCTAGTTATTATGCCTAGTTTAAGGGAATTCTCAAGGACCTAACCATATTTCACAGTTTGTTTAATTTTCTCCTAATATATGGTCTAATGATAACTTAAATGTGAAACCATATATTTGTAGATAAAGCCTACTGTATATGCTTTTGAATTCATTTTGTATATTGTGTAGAAATTAGATTATCGGATGTTTAATTTAAAACTTTTCCTTTTTTTGAATTTTTTTGTTACTTTTGCCTCTTATACTATCCGCAAAAATAAAGCTTTTAGCTGATACAAGTGAGGGTCATTAATTTTCTATAGCAACATGTTGGGAATCATAAGGATGAGAATAAAAATAGTTGAATTGCTTGTCTAATTTAGCATATTTGGCTTATTTAGGGTTGAGGAGGTGTGACCGCATGGTGATCTTCAAAATTGTAGAAAGTCGATGGTACGACTTCATTGTAACTGCATACCAAATTTTCAGTCGGAACATCCTCGATAGGGCTTCTAGCTTCACCACCAACCGTCGAAAAATCAATCAATTCTAACTCAAGTACATGTCAAAGTGATTGCGAATCAAATTGTCAATGATGTCAAACATTGCCTTGATTCCATCGTCATTCACTAAAGGTACAGTTCTGTGAAGTATTTTGGCCCATACTACCAACAATTGATATCTGTGTACCGCTCTCAATGTCCTTTGGATTGGATTCACGTTGACAACTTCGTACAATTAGTACCTACATCCTCGTCTGCTCTGATGATGTTCTCTCACCAAAAATAAAATAGTGGAATTCGTTTTTGAGACATCACAGATAATCAATGACCAATAGATTACAACTCTAAAAAAACAGTATCCTGTAATTAGGGTATGTATGTGTTTTGTGAAATGATAAGTATTGTACTTACTTTTCTTGTTGTACATAACAAAATAAATACAACTGCAAGATTTAAGGCATTTGAGGAAATTGTAAATAATTATTAAATTGTGTTTCACTTAAAATAAATTATTTCAATGACCTTATATTTATAATATTTATTTTTTTTCTTAATTACTTATCAATTAGTATAAGTACATTTAAGTATATAAGTATATTCAATCAAATGTTGTAGTGGCAACTTATCATCTTATAGTAATAAGTTTGGAACAAAATTCAAGGCATTATCCTATCAAATATTCAAGGCATTGTAATTTCATTTTTATCATTTTGGTCCCCCAGCAATCAAAATAAGCCTATGTATCTCTAAAATAAACTCATGCTTATATAATTTCTGAGTATACCCAAAACAAAATTGTAAAACGTTCCATAATTTAAAAAAAAAAAAACACAACAACTCACATATATATTCCTATTTGGAAATATTTGCGTACTTGTATTTTTTTTTATGTATATCAATAACGTTTCTAAAAGCCATCAAATGAAAAAAAAATGAATAAAAATAAATTTTGGAAAATAATTTCAAAAACAACAAAAAAAAATTAAAAAAAAACTAAAGCTAATTATTGTCAAATCACCACCTTACAACTAGAACAATGTCTAGTTTGTTATACTTCCCTAGCAGTGCTTAGGTGTAGCTACCTCTACCCATAAATACAAAATGACTGGGTTAAAATAAGCTAATAAAAAAAAGGAGGGACAATTAATATATAATGTTAATTCAATTCCTAATGGCAATTTGGAAACTATTAATTGTGGACAAAGAGGCAGAGAACTCCAACCTTACACATTCGAACCATTCACACAAAATTAAATTTACAAAAGCAATCAATACTCTTCCAATCAAAAGCTTCTTCAGTTGATTCTTTGTGAAAATTTTTTTCTAAATAACAAGTTGTCTAAAACCATCCTCTATCCCAAACTAATTTTATTTATTTTTACTAATGTTTATCTTTCTAATCCGTCCGAAAACCGACACATCAAAGCTTTCCAATCCAATGTAGTAAAAATGGAATAGGTGTCATGCTCCTACCCTCTCTCTCTATAATTCATTCAGTAGAAGCATAGCATAAGTTGACACTAGTTTACTATAAACTACAATTGCACAATACATAGTACTACTAGTTCCAAACTTGCGTCATTATTAACAAACATTTATATTCAATTATCCATCTAAAAGCTTTCACCATTTCTTAAAATAGCGACAAATCTAAGTCATTATAAATCTAGAAAGTTATCAAATGATAAATTCAAGAAATTAAATCTAAAATTGCTAATATACTGTAGAAAATAATTGTGGGTTCAATCCTAAAAATAAATCTTAATCCTTATAAATTCTCACATCCAAAATCTAACCCTTCTTTTAACATTTTCCTTTTCTTTTAGACCATTCACCAATACCAATCCTTTTAGATGCATTTTTTTTTTTAAATAAAAGAATTATATTAAGTAGAAAAAAAAAATGAAAGCGCAATAAGCAAATGCCCAACATATACACTTAAAACTTCTAAAACCAAAACCGATACTGGCATTGTATATACAAAGCTCATAAATAATTTATATCTATCTATACACCCCCACTAACCAATTATACAAAGTTGAGCAAAAAAAACAATACTCCTTACATTTGTAAAGACCATCTCTTTCACTTGGAAGCTTTTCATATTCTTCTATTTCTATGTTAAAAAAAGCCAAATTCAAAATAATAACGTCACTCCGGCAAATAAAGTTTTAAGCTTTTCAAACCAATTGCACCAAGTACCAATTTGATCAAGGAATCAACTATTCATCAAAACCCAAGTGATCAATCACCAAAATATGAATTATGGTTTCCATGGAGGTTAACTTCAAAATATACTCAATATATTGCTATATATAATATCCATGGACATAATGTCCGCTAACGAACAAACCCATAAACCTAATTTCAAAAATTTCAAACCTAAGCCTATTGAAAATTGAAGAAAAAAAAATCATGGGAAATCTAATTTCAAAAAAACAACATATCATGGCAAACTCAATTTCAGGAAAAAAAAAATTAAAAAAAACAACAAACCCAAAGTAATGGCAATCAAATTTACCAAACAGTAAGCTCAATTTCAGGAATGGGGAGAAATGAACTCATTGAAAATAAAAGTACTAAACAATGACAATAAGATGAATGTATCAATTACGAAACCTTGAGCAAAATATCTTAATTTTTCATTAGTTATGGATTCAATTGTGCATTGGCTATGAATAGCCCATTCAATATATATATAATAGGGTTAGCACTTACATGGTCACGAAAAAGAAGATGTTGAATGCTGTTGGTTAGGTTGAGAAGATGACCATTAAAGCTATAAGGCTACGCCTGCAATGGTGATGCGATAAAGGGAAGAAGCTGTTCATAGCTATGCTTGAAGAGGTGTGCAAGTCGATCGTTGGAGTTTTAAGTTGTAGTTGTTAATGGCGAGGAAAACCTGGGTTGTGTGTGTTTGGGAAAGAGAAGCCGTAAGTGTTACTTACGTCTCCTGGTAAAGTTCTAACTAATACATGTGACTTTAGTCAAATCTAACAAATGCTGAAGTCGTAAGTAATACTTACAACTTAACTAAAGAAGTTGTAAACACCACTTACAACATTGGCCCTATTTTGGTATTCAGTTTTATTTCACCCCATTTTAACATGTTGTTATATTAATATTAATAAGGTGGCGATAATGCCAAAGTAAAAATTAATACTTTTTTATTTGTTGACAAAATTAACCTTATCTATAAGTCAATTAATGTTCTTTAGTTATTGACAAAATTACCCTCATCTATTGTTTTATTTCTCTATTTCTCAAAATTTTCTTTCTCCTCCTATCCATTCATCTCTACCTCTTTTTCTCTTTTTAAAAGAAAAAATAATTTCCTCTTTCTTCTCTTTGAAAAATATCTCTCTTTAAAATATAGTTAAATAATAAATTTTTTATTTTAAAATTAAAAATCGTTAATGCCATTGAATTATAAAAAAAACTCTCTTCAAAATATAGCTAAATAATAAATTTATTGTTTTAAATATAAAAATTATTAACGTATCATTGAATTATAAAATAAGATTACTTATTCGTAAAATTTTATCTAATATATTTGAAAGTTTTTTTATCCCTATAAACCTTATTTATATATTTATTTATTTAGTTTAAGATTAATGAAATTTCAATGAAACTCTATAATATAAAAATTTATATTAGAAATTTACACTCGCATTTAATTATGACTATATCGATTTTAAATAAAAATTATTAAAAAAATCTTTTTAAATAAATTTATGAAAATTTTTTAAAGAAATAATAATATTACCTTTAAATCACACAACCTTTTATTTGGGAAAATTTTGTATTCTTTATTTTTTATCAATATAAATTTTTAATACATTTTTTCCTTTGAAAAAAATAAGATTTCATTTTTATATTTTCATAACAAACGAAATTTCCAAGTTTCTATAATTATCGATAGAAAAAATAATATTCTTTAAAAAGATTATGAAAAAATTAAACACTTAAATTTAAATGTAATAATAATTTTTAATTAAATTTTTTTAATAAATTTATTTAAAATTAATATAGTCATAATTAAACATGACTCCAATTTCTAATGGTATGAGTTTTTTTTTTCTTGTAAAACAATTACATTAAAAATTTCATTAACCGTTAAAAAAATTGTTCATATCAATACGAAACCTTCAAATATATTAAATAAAATTTTACAAATAAATAATTATATTTTACAATTTAACAAGTTAATAGTTTTCATATTTTAAATGATAAATTTATTATTTAACTATATTTTGATATGACCTATTTTTTTATGAGTATTTTCATAATTTAACTGCACATTAGTAATTTTTAATTTAAAAAATATTATTTAATTATATTTTGAAGAGAGATTTTTTTTAAAGAGAAAGAGAGACAATTTTTTTTAAAAGAAAAAAAAAAGATAGAGATGGATGGATAGAATGAAAGAGAGAATTTATGAGAAATAGAGAATCAAGATTGAATAAAATAATAGATGATGTTAATTCTGGCAATAATTCAAAAAAATAGTAATTAAGTTCTGCCATTAAAATTTAGAAAGAAAAATTAATAAGAGAGATTTAAAAAAAAAAATTAATGAGGGGAGAGACCAAAGATTGGTTTGGGAAGTAAAAAAACTAAATTTTCATTTTGTTTTTTTTTTTTTAAGCTAACTACTAAAATATTAGGGTTTTTTTTTTTTTTTTTTTTTTTTTTTTGTTTTGGTTTGGCAAGGAAAAACGTTAGGCTTTCAGTAGATAACTTTTTAGTCTTTTGTTAATTTGACATTTTTACTCTTGAATATTTAAAAAAATTAAAATATAATAACATAAATGTTAAAAAGTTAGTAACTGATAGTTGAGGTAACAGCTTTCAGCTACCAGTTTTTTATTGTGAACTGGGCCCAAATTGTATTAAATAATAGATAAAAATAATTTTGTGAACACTAATAGGGATATTAATTGTCTGACATTAATAAATATTGTTTTGGCATTACCTCCACTCTATTAATTCAATGGTAAAAAACTCAACAATTGGCAATTACATTCCGACAAACATTTGAACAGCTAAAATCCTTTTGCTGAACTTGTACATCATCTCGACTAGCGATGTAAATGGGTTGGGTCAGGTCTGACCCGCCGCTTGACCCGAGCTGACCCGGCTCTGTGCTGACCCGCCCCTTCTAATTTTTAGATCGGGTCGAGTCGGGCCAGAGTCACCAACACCCGCCCTAGTTGACCCAACTTATTTTTTTAATATTTTTAAGTTTTTTTAAAGTAAATAAAATACAAAATAAAACTTAACCAAACACATTAAAATAATTATTGACAAAAATTAAAATGTATTAAACAACAAGAAATTACATAATTAACATTAAATTTAAAATTACAAACAAACAAATGTAGAGTTATAAGAAAATGATAAAATAATAAATAGGTGCATCACTTTACATCTTATACATCCCAACTAGGTTGGTGCCTATAAGAGTGACTATCATTTACAAACATTACTCTATCTATGCATCATTATTATTCACCACTAGATCCACTAGTGTGTTCTTTCCTTTCACCTAAATACATTGCATCAAATCAAGGACAAGTTATTTTTTTCGGCATCTTCTTGTTGTCTATGTTCGGCGAGATACCAATCTCGTAAACATATTAAAGTTTCTACTGTTGGAGGGGCCAGTCGACTCCTGAATTGACTGATAACGCACCTACTTGCACTAAATACTTACTTTGATGCTACAGTAAAAACTGAAAATGCGAGAATATCACGAGTTAAAGCTGAAAGAACTGAAAATTTTGATTGTTGTCCCTTTCACCGTCTCAAAGATTGAAATCATCTTCATTTTCTATTAGAGGTGTACTGAGATAACGTTAGAGGTTGGATGAATTTGAAGTAGCACTTGTTGATGATTTTTTCCGTCGAAATATTATTTTTCTCCAAAAAGACGTATTGCCACCAAAGTCACGGTGAGAGGAAGATGTTGTGGGAACAGTTGTTTGGGTAATTGTATGATTACTATCATGCCGACCCAATAGAACTTGCATTTACTGTTCAATATTATTTAATTGTTCTTAGACACTTTCAGGCCCATATATCATATCTAATAGTTGAAGAAAATAATCTTCTTTATATCTAGGGTCTAAAATAGTGGCAATACCAAAATGTAAGGGAAGTAGGTTAAAATATTAATCAAATTTATCTTTCATTGTTAAAACTATAGGAGTATAATATTCTTGGGAAAAATATTTTTTGAAAATTTCATTAATAACTCCCAATTGATAAACAATAGTAGAAGAAGTAGGATAATAAATTCTACAAAATATTTTAGTAGCAATATCAAAAATATGTAAAAAATCCTTATAAAAAATTATATTTGCCAAATCAATGGGCTCAATACTATCTAAACCAATTGCTTGATTACTTAAAATAAATAAATCAATTGCTTTTTGATATTTAATAGCAACTTTTAATATAATATAAATTGAATTCCATCCTATATTAATTTTCATTGGTAATTTTCTAGGTTTTAAACCAATTTGATTACATATGCTAGCAAATATATTAATTCTTTTTGGTAAACTAATAGTACAAATTACAGCTTTTTTTATTTTGACAATAAAAGATTCATAAATATCTAATCCATTTTTTACAATTTAATTGAGCATATGGGCACAATAACGTCCATGAAATAATAAATTATTCGTAGATAAAGCATTAGACAAGTAATTAAAACAAACATCATTATATGAAGCATTATTTAAAGTAATAGAAAATATTTTTTTATTTAATTTCTATAATGTAACTTCATTCAAAATAAGTTCCCCAATACTCAATCCAGAGTAAGTTTGTCAAATAATTTAAATGAAATAATGCATTTATTTAATTTCCAATTTTCATCAATGTAATGTGCATCCTATCACGATTAGTCTACACTAAGGTTCAACATTAAGCCCGTACTTGTTTGCTTTAGTTATGGATGAGATCACAAGGCATATTCAGGATGAGGTATCGTAGTGTATGCTATTTGCAGATGACATTGTCTTAATAGATGAAACGAGAGAAGGAGTGAATACTAAGTTAGAATTGTGGCGGGAAACGTTAGAAACAAAAGGGTTTAGGCTAAATAGATGTAAAACGGAATATATGGAATGCAAGTTTAGCCAAA
>QLOD02000010.1:21700945-21712334 GCA_003260245.2 Sideroxylon spinosum | reverse complement strand
TGTTTCATCATAATAGCATGCATATATTGTTTAAGGGGCATATTTAACTTTTCACCAAGGGGTATGTTTGACTTTTCAATAATAGGTATACTCCTAAAATATACATATTACTAATATAAGGAGTATATTTGACGTTTCACTTCCAAAATTAACGGCATTATAGGGGATAATAGTGGAAGGGGGTCTAAGATACAAAAATTTCAAAGTAGGGGAGTGTTTTTACATATAAAAAGTAAAGGGGTTTATGCATAATTACATAAATATTTAGGGTGTCTACGTGTAATTTATCTTTAATTTTAAGAGTAATCCAATCTTAATCTAACGGCTTAAATAAAAATAAGTTTAAAAATTTTGAACAAAATATTTTGAATTTATTTTTATTTTGAACCATTCGATTTTGATCGAATGGTTCACAATTCCATTGTCATGAGCCTCCGGATGATGTTTTGAGTTAAAAATATTAAATTGATTTTTTGGTTATTTTATATTTTATATATAAATTTATTTTCTGTCTTCTAAAACCGTGTCTAAATATAATTTGAGATATTTCTATATTTTTTAAAATAAAAAATGGCTCTCAAAATGCAAAATAAAAAATAACTTGAAAACAGGTATTCCAAATCACGGCGAAGAGAACAACCCTTTTTTTTTTTTTTTCCCAATTCCTTGAGACTCTTCTGTTTGTCATCTTTCATTTGTCTCTCTCACCTCTACTCTGGCTCTCGCTTCCCTTGTCGCCCATTTGTTACACTTCCACCATCTCATCGCTTCTCTCTGTCTCTGTCTCTGGTCTTTTTTCTTTTGGATACATTCTTTAATAGCAACCCACAACCCAATGGCCGTTCTTCAGCATCCAGAATCTCAATTATTCATTCTTCTATTCCTCCAAAGGCTCGATCTTCCTCCTCCAAGATCAAACCCTGAACCTTCAATTTTGTTAGTTAAGAAAGATAAGATCGGAGATTGTGACTGTTTCTACATCCATGGGTTCAGTATCTTGAAGTTTGGTGAAAAAGCTCGCAGGTATATGATTTATATATATATATATATATATATATAAATATATAGTTCATTTCAGAATAAAAATTAGATTAGATTTTTTTTTTTTAATTTCTGAGGTGTTTGATGAAATGCTTCTACGAATTTAGTAGAGATTGGAAGAGGTTAAAGTATCCGAAAATAGTTTTTATGATATTATCATGGTCGTAGAAGAAAATATAGTTTATATTCCAAGAAATGGTAGAAAGTTTTTTTTGCTTACTAATTTGACTGACACAAAATAGTAGTAGAATGTTGATTCTAATGCTCCATTTGTGAGTTTAAGATAGAAAGGAAAATAAACGAAAATATTAGTTAAGAGGGAAGAAAAAAGAAAGAAATGATTATATTTCCTTTCTACTAATTTGTAAGTTTAGGAAAGAGAGAATAATAATTTTCTTTTTGTTTGTTTATGAATTGATCAGAAATGGAAAGAAAAGAAAGGTAGATGGTTACTTTACCTTTAAATTCTTTAAGAAATTGGAGTGTAATCATCTTATTTAGTATTTGTAATTTATTTTTTTATTCTTTATTTTATAGGTAAATATTTCATTTTAAAAGTTTCATTACTCAGTTTTTTTTTTTCTCTCAATTTCTTATCATTTTTGGAAAGATGAAAAATTTAAAATTTTAACACTAATTTTTCTTCCAATTTTTCTTCATATCTTTTCTTTCTCTCCTAAAAAAACTCACAAGCAAGCTAATGATTTTATTCTCTTATTTTTTTTTTCCCATTTCATTATGGGAGTGTTTGGTACAACAAAAAGTAAGATAAAATGAGATAATTTGTGAGATTCGTAATTTGTGTAGTGAAATAAAAAGTGAATTGCGTTTAGAGATTTTTAAAATTTTTCGATATTTTATCGTACACTAAATGGGCCCGATGGAAATTATTTTTCATTGAAGCACATAAAACATTCCAAAAATAGGACTTGAGTTTAGCTTCATAGTTTGTTTCTTTCGTGTTGTGTGTTGTAGTTTTGATCAAAATTCAATGAATTCAAATAATACAACTCTTTTGAGTAGCCATTCAGTTAAGAGTTTTCCACTTGAAATAATCATGAACGCTGAATTTAATTGTGGAAAGGAATTTGAATTGAGGGAAGACCTTTTTGGTTCAACCTAGATTATTATTATTATTATCATCATCATCATCATCTCTCAATTCTGGTTCTGTTCTTTGGTGACTTGAAGTAAGTTTCAACCAGGAAAATACTGATTCATTTTTCTGAATGATTACTCGTGAATCACAGAACTAGAGCAAATTTTGTGAATTCTTTGCTCCAATAGATGTTTTAGTACAGAAAGGTAACAAGACTGGGTTTTGTTTTTCCAGAGCAGGTTGAGCTGAAAACGATATTGGTCCAAGTGGAAATGGCAATGTCATTGGAGGAGCTTCTTGCTGAGGATGGATTTAGAGGGAGGAGGTCAAAGATGTTGTCTAGAGCTTCATTTGGATCAGAAACATCAAGTATGGAACCTCATTCATATCGAGACCAACAGAGATCAGGCTCTTCATCAGGTGTCAAAAAGACCGAGAGGGCAAAATCTGATATACCTCGGTATAGTTTGGGAAATGATTTAGCAGTAAGTAATAGAATAAAGGGGAGAAGACCCAGGGATAATCTTGTTAGAAGGGAGAAATTGGATGGAGAATTAGAGAAAGAGACTGAAGAGAAATTTGAAAGAGTTTCTAATGATTTATATGATGTTAGCAGATTAAGTTTTGATTCACCAAAAGATTTTCTAGGTAATGAGATTGTTGAGGTGGGAGTGGAGGATGGTGAGGAATATAAAGATATATATTCAAACAAAGTGTATAGCCCCGAGAGAAGTAAAGGTAAATATTCAGATGGACTTGAGGAAAGGGAGAGGCCCAAAAGGAGGTCAGGGAAGGATATAGAGGTAGATAAAAGTTATGGCAACAATTCTGACAACCATCTGCTTAGGCGCATGAGTTTCAGTGATATTCATGGGAAAAGCTTGAAACAACCTGGGACCTCATACAGCCGATCTAATAGAAGCTTACAGAACAGAAAAAGCTTGGATGATAGTAGAAGTCGAAGGCATGTTGAGACTGAGAAGAATGTTGCTGAACCTGCTCTTGATGAAGTTGCTGTCCAAGCCATAATTTCTATCTTGAGTGGATATATCAAATGTTATCTTAAAGATGAGGGTTTTCGGACATCACTCCATCAAAATTGTTTTTCTTTGCTTAATTTTGCTGAATTTGAAGAAGGCCTTGTTCCTGATAACAAAGTTATAGTCAATCTTAAACAAGCCATAGAAACAATAGAAAGAGCTGCCGAGGAGCGTGCCAGTGCAAGAGAGTTGAAAAAAGCTTCACTACAGCTTAGTGTGATAACAGGATTGAATGCTAATGATATGAGAGATGGTTTCACATCTGGGATTCCCAATTGTAAACTGTCAGCTTGTGCTCACCTCTTCTTGAGTGTGATATATAAATTACAGAAGAAAGACAGGGTAGCAGCAAAGCATATTCTTCAAGTTTTTTGTGATACACCTTTTGAGGCTAGAACAACATTGTTGCCTGAGTTGTGGGACTATATAATTCTTCCACATCTTTCCCATTTGAAGGTGTGGTATAATCAGGAAGCTGATTCTCTAGCTGATACACCAAGCAAGGCACGGAAACTAAAGCTTCTTGAGAAAGTGTATAATGAAATTATGGATTCTGGAACTTACCAGTTTGCGGGCTATTACAAGGATTGGCTCACAGAGGGGATTGAATATCCTTCCATTCCCTCCATCCATGTCCCTTCTATATCCGTTCGAGGAGTTCGGCAGGCGTACGCTGTTCAGGGAGTTCAGCAGGAAGTTTTGTTTAGCCGCTCTAAGGTGGGAAGTCCCACTGTGCCCTTTTCACCTCAGCCTATGGTCAGTAAAAAATTATATGACACCGTATTTGGTCGGTCACACAAATCTGGAGCAAATGAATTGGAAGATTATAAGGGGGCCGGAAACTTTGATGAGAATGTTAGAAGTTCTGATGGGTCTGACATTGAGGATAAACAACCATTGACATGCTCTTCTGCACAGGTGAAGCATATTGAACAGGATAATGCCTCCTGTCCTGTGAGTTGTTTCACCATGCCTTTCACTGCATTTTTATCACTGTAATTGCCATTCTTGCAATTATTATTATATTTCACATAACTTGTATAATAAAATACATCGGTTGATGTGACAGTTATATACGTGGCGTGAAAAGGGGAGAGGGTGCTGAACGCACGGACATTCACTAGTATATCTATAAAATCTGACTTATATAAGGGACTTGTGCTATTGACCAATCATCCACGCATTCTTGTTAGTATAACATCAAGAATTGTAGTTGTGAATTTCATCTAATGGGGATTAGGCCATAAGTTGAACCTATTAATTTCAGAATCTGTTAAAGTTTCTTTACCCTTGTATTTTGCAAATCACTGAAGTCTAGTGCTACTTTGTCTTTAATTTTATGACGATTTTGTTCACTGCCCTACCAAATGGATTGATTTTTTCCCGTTTTTTATTGCATTTTTTCTCGATCTTGTTTTTTGGCATGTAATTTGTACTAGTTTGAATGGTATGGTACATCTTACGATGGTTGTTAAAGTAGACTTTTAAGTTCTATGCCTCAAAGCTTGCTTAAAATCGAGGCTTTGAAATCTCCATGTCATATGCCTCATATGGGTCTGTTTGGTGAAACAAAATTTGCTGAAAATCTCTGAGAATTTTTAAAAACCTCTATTTACATTTTTACCCCTTCTTACTTTTTTAGAGTTCGAAAAAAGTTCGATACCTCTTAAAAAAAGTTGATAACTAGAATTCGGTTAGTCAAATAACAATTTTTTTTTTCTTATTTGCATCACGGACTCTCAAGCTACCAAGTGACACTAACTGTGACAAATTTTTCTGGGGTTCGATAGATTTGTAGAACCGTTTGGATGAATTCCCCTTTTTTCCTTCCCAATTCTGGTCATTGCCGTCCAAATGTGAAGCCAAATGTCGTTTGGATGGATTACAGCACATGGCACCCATAATGGACAGGGTTGTCAGTCCTGTCACATCAGCCGGCAAAGGATTCCAAAATTTTGAAACCGTCCAAACAGGATTCCAATCTGTCCGGATGGAAATTCTACAGTTCATAGTTTGAAATGTGTGCACCAAACACATAAAGATTTCTCAAATCACATTTTTCACTGTTTTTCGCCGCGCCAAATGCATCCTATATATACAAATTAGGGGTTTTTTTTACGTTGTTCAGTGAATTATTTAGTTATATGATAGTGAATTCTATATTTGCTGTGCAAACTTTTTATGTGACTTTTTATCACTAAAAGTTATTTTATTAGTTTTGAACAGATTAAAACTATTTCCTACGTAGATTTTCCCTTGTTATGCAGTTATTTGTTATTACCAAAGTTTTCCACATGGTTTCCTGGATAAATATAATTTGTCTGAGTATGCTTGTGGAGGTCTTTGATTGATGGATTGACAACATTGGAGACATAGTCAAACCTTTTTAATAGGTCCTATTGTGATAGGACTAAAGTTATAAGTTTTTTGCGCGGATTCTTCTATGTGCCTGACAAAGTGATTAAACCATTTGCAGTCTCTTTTATGCCATCTCCAATTTATATTAAAGGATTTTGCATAATTGCTGTAGGAAGATGGGCTAATAGCTGAGCAAGTGTGGAAATTGCATCAACCTAGTGGTCCGGGTGTAGGTGACAAATTTGATAACGCTCTTTTGTATCCAGAAAATCCAGAAAACACCCAAATATTTCATTCCCTAACACATTCAAAAGCAAATGAACTCATACTCAGGAGAATAGCTCAATCTGTTTTTGAGCAACAAACTGAGAGACCTCCCCACCTTGCAGATTCCACTCTTTTGCCACACATGCAGGATGCATCATATCCTGATTCTTTTGCAAATGTACTGGACTCTTGACCGATCAATTTTTAAGTAATTTACCATTATTTGTTTATTCTAATATTGTTTAACCTTTTGAAATGCAGTCAGTCAAAATGAGGTTCTATGATGAAGGTAGGTGAAAGGGAACACGTTGGAAACCCTTTTTTCCCCTCAGTTATTTTAGTTACAGGGTCACCTTTTGACAGTATGTGCATGCTTTCTACTGGTGCAGAGTTAGATGGTAATTATGAAAACTTTGATGAAGGGTCCTCTTACCCAAGCATCCCCCAGGAATTTATATGCCCACTCACTGGACTTCTATTTGAGGACCCAGTGACCTTAGAGAGTGGCGAAACCTTTGAGCGAGCATCTATCACGGAATGGTTCAACCAAGGAAACAGAACATGTCCAGTGACCGGGAAAAAGCTGGAATGCCAATCTGTGCCATTTACCAACTTCATTTTGAAACGTGTCATTGACAGATGGAAATCAGAACACTGTAGGCATCTGTTTGCTTTTGCCTCCCAAGCAGCAGGAAAACACAGATCTGAACTCAAGGATGAGAGATCAGTTTCTATGTTAGAGCAGCTTCTTACTGCTTTCAGTAAAGAGGAAAGAATAGCAAATGCGAAGCTCTTTATATCTCTTGGAGGCCTGAAGTTTCTAGTTCGAAGGTTTGAATCTGGAAACTTGGAGGAGAAGACTCGCGTGGCAGCATTATTTTCCTCTTGTATTGAAGCAGATGCTGGCAGCAGGAGTTACATAGCCAGTAACATTAAGAAACCAGGTCTTATTGAGCTAATCCACAGCAAGCAAGTTAAATCTAGAGTAAATGCAGTGTTGCTACTGATAGAACTAATATGCCTGAACAGGTATTATGGTAACTATTAGTTTTCTTGTTCTTTGTTGTGGATCTACTTCCTGTGGCATTGAGCATTCTTTTCCTTCATGCTATACTATGTCCTGAAACTTCAATCAGGACTAATCATGGATTCCTTCCCAGTTCCCATAAAAAAAAAATGGAAGAATAGATTTTCTGTTGTAATCAAATTATTTGTGACATGGTTAAGGAATTGAACAATGATAAGATTGACAAGGGAATTGCGTTAATGAAAATGAGAATGGGAATAATAAGATTGTCGTGGGTGGCATCAACACCCCGCACCTGGTGACATTCCTTCAGAAAAAGCACTTCCTCACTTTCCTTCTTGGTATGATGACCTTTAATAAAAATGAAGTAGGATGTATGAGAGTTTATTTTTATTTTTTTTTTGGGGGGGTGGTATGTTAATACGTTAATCAATCAGTAAATCTACTCCCCCCACCCAAAAAAAAAAAAAAAATCCCTAGAAGGAAAAAGTAATAGAAAAAGGAAAAGAAAAGTGGAATACTTGAACTTCATTTCAAGAAATTTTTGTGTATGTATATATGCTAGGGTGAAGGAATGCATCTTTTCTCCCCAGTTTTTTGTCCATTTGCTTTCTTGAATTCATCTTTTCCTCTTCTATCTTTCTCTTTCTTTTCCTTCTTCCTCGTTTTTTCTTAATTTTTTCCCATTCTATTCCTAACTATCCTTAGCTACGTGCATTGATAGCAATTGTACACAAAAAAATGATTAGCAATTAGAGGAACATTTAGGAATTCAATAGCGTGAAGTGACTACAAATCCAGATACATCAAAATTGGTTCTCCCTTTATAAATTACTACATTAGTATTTATATTTATTTTATTTTTCTATTATTATTATTATTTTGGGGTGGGGTGGGGGGTATTGAGTGTGTGAGGGACCAGAAAAAGAAAGCTATAAGGTTGTTAGTGTACTTTAGAATTAGGTGGGCTACACATTTATACTAACCTTAAATTGGTGCTACCATCTGCCATTTCAGGAGGAAAGATGTTAATTTATTCTTAAGTGGCTTACAGAATGAAGGGATACTGGACACAATGCATGCTTTACTTGTCTATCTGCAGAGTTCTCCACCTGAGCAAAGACCCTTGGTTGCTCTTCTCCTCTTGCACTTGGATCTTCTGGTAGGTTGCTCAAGTAAAATTATTTTGCTGATAGTGAACAGATGTGTAAATAATATTGATTCTGGTGTCTATGTATCTGCATACATCCATCTCGATATGTTTTCCTCTGTGCTTACTGTTGCAAAGCCACTTGAAAACATTGACTTGGCTAATGTCAATGGCATTCAAGAACATGCAATCTTGTAGTTGCTTTATTTCTAATTCTTTTGAATGTTGTCATCTCAGATTTTTGGATTGTGGGCATTTAACTTCTAGATTGATTTGTCGTCCAATATTTATAATATTTATAGGTCTCCTAAATCCAATTTCCATAAACCTCATTTCTAATCCAATAGATTTTGCCAACCAAGTTTTTGCCACAGTTTGGAAAGGACAGTCATGCCATCCCAGTATCCTTCGTAGCTTAATTTCTAGACTAGTTAAATTTTTATCTCACCCTAGTGCTGCCACAATTCAAGATAACATTTCTGTTTTACCTTTATTAGATTATTGCAAGAGTTATCTAGTATCATTGTTTGTAGCAGCACCAATTTTGGCTGGGTTTTCTATCATACATATGTCTGCACTTTTACCATTTTCTCAAACGTGGAGGACATTTGACAACTACCAGTGGCTTGGCAATGAATTGCTGTTATATGTTCAGGGGCCCATTGAATCATTGATGTGTAGTGTATATCTAAATTGTGAAACAATGATCAATTGATTGTAAAAATTTTAGCTAACCAAGAAAGTGATGAGCTAAATCTCAAATGTTGAATGCTGAATGCAATGAATTCACACAATCTTAGAAAGGGGCTTGGGTATCAGTAGATTGGAACTTTGCAGTTGAGCTCTCTGAGGAACATAGTTGTGGCGCATTATACTCATGTAAGAGAGAAGTTCTGGAGAAGGGCGATACCTATAAATTGTTTCAATGGAGGGGGTGAGTGAAGTACTAGCAAGGTCAATACTTCAGCTGGGTTGAGACTGTGAAAAGAAAAGGGCAGAGATAGTTCCTCAGTCGTATACACCTGTGCTGGGAGATGTTGTGAGGGGTAGTTCAACACAACATTTGACGTGGAGAAGTACCTTTTAGAGATTCTTTCCCCTCTTAAGACATTATTGATGTGGACATATGGGTGTAGGTAACTTATTGTAACAGACAGGAAAGGGAGAGGGTAGTGTAGTGTGGAATATAATATTCACGTGCTTGTGTCAAGATTGAAGATCGTGATGCCTAGTTGGGGCTGTTAAGAGGAGAAAAGAATCACAGGAAAGGGAGAGGGTGGTGTAGTGTAGATGATGCAGGAGCATCCAAAAGGCTTGTCTAAGCCTTAGTAGCAGTTTTTTTTTTAAATCTTTTTATCTTCTTTTTATTTCCTACAGTGTTTTGCATTTTATAGTAGTTTTATAGATGGTATTTAGTGTCATAGATTTATAAAAGTCGTGTGCTTGTCATGTGAGTTTTTAATTACTTTGGAGGGTTAGGATTAAAAAGTTAGGAATGTGATCAATGGCCAGGATGCTAGGGCGTTATAACCCCAGTATAAATATTTCTTTATGAGTCTTTGTAGAAAAACTTTTTTTAGCTATTCAATCGCAGAAACACTGACTTTTGGTCTTTTCTTGGGACTTTTACCCTATAAATTCATATATTTTCGTTCCATCTTCGATTTTGTTGCTTCTTCTTCTTGTCTTATTGCTGGAATCTTATTAAGAGGTGATTAGTTTGCTCTACATAGCACTTTTACAGCAGATTTTGTGGATCTGCTGCATCAGTAGAACCAAATATTCAGGTGTTTGTGTCAAGACTGAAGATAGTGATGCCTAGGTGGGGCTGTTGAGAGGAGAAAAGAATCACGTTTAATGGAACTATCAGGAAGGTTCAAGGTAAAATCATGTCATAGAAAGCTTAGCTAATAGGATGTGTTCTTCCCATGGAGGGAGTGTCTACCAGGTTAAAGCTCTTTATGGTATTGCCTTTCTTGGAATGTTGCAGCTTTTGGGAAGATACTTACCATCTGTAATACCATCAATCATCATAGAAGACATTTGGAAGGCTAAAGCTCCTTCCAAAGTTGCTTTTATTGGTTCATGGCAGATTATGGGAAGATTCTTACAATCTCATTAAAAGAAGGAAAAGGAAAATAACACACATTCTGGCGCATACTAGAACGTGGGACTTTTTTTTTTATTAATATTAATATTTAGTTTTTTTTAAGTGTTTTTAAGTATTTTTCCCACATCAGCATTGTTTGTGCAAGGTGGCTGGGATAGTGATTTGGTTCTAGTTGTGATTGGGGGTTGTTGGGTCTTTCCTAAATTGGTTATAAAATTGTTACATTTTTGAACAGATATAAGATTATTAAGAGAATAGAAAGAGCTTGGTCTAAATAGCTCTACATTTGATGTGGTGCTTTTGGTGCAGGGATCTTTAGGACAGTATTGAGGCTTTTGTCTACCTTTTGTAGCGTAGATTTTTATCACGCATTTGGTGAGGCTAAGGCAAATGCATTTGAGGAGCTATATAGGTGACTTGACACTGAGGAAAACGAAAGAAAGATATTCAAGTTTGCTAAAGTTAGAGATAGGTGGACCAAAGACTTAAACCAAGTTAAATGTATTAAGGATGAGAATGAAAAAGTATTAGTAAAGGAAGAGGAGATAACAGAGCATTAGAAGCGCTATGTCTACAAGTTATTTAACGAAAGCAGTAGTAGGGATATACAATTGGGACAACTTACCATTTGTAGGGAAGAATTGAACCATATGTTCTATAAGAGAATTAGTAGGGAGGAAATAAAAGAAGTATTGAAAATGATGAAGAATGGGAAAGCAGTTGGGTCAGATAGTATCCCTATTAAGGTTTGGAAATGCTTGGGGGAGGATGACATAAGTTGGTTGACAAAACTTTTTAATGTAATGCTAAAGAACAAGAAGATGCCTGATGCATGGAGGAAAAGTATTCTTATACTCATATACAAGAACAAAAGAGATATTCAAAACTGTGCGACCTATCGTGGGATTAAATTGATGAGCAATATGATGAAATTATGGGAGAGTTACAGAGAATCAATTTGGTTTCATGTCTGGGAGATCAATCATGGAGATTATATTTCTCCTGAGGAGGTTAATGGAACAGTATAGAGAAGGTTAAAAAAATTTACATATGGTGTTCATTGATTTGGAGAAAACCTATGACCTAGTTCTTGGGGAGATTCTATGGAAAGTATTGAAAAGAAAAGGAGTGTGTGTCGCCTATATTGAGGTGATAAAGGACATGTGTGATAGAGTCGTAACATCTATACGGACGACTGGCGGAGAGATTAAAGAGTTTCCTATCACGATTGGTCTACACCAAGGTTCAGCGTTAAGCCCGTACTTTTTTGCCATAGTTATGGATGAGATTATAAGAC
>QLOD02000010.1:21629027-21656934 GCA_003260245.2 Sideroxylon spinosum | reverse complement strand
ACTTAGAGGTGATAGACTTGGCCCGATTCGCCGTTGACCAACACAACAAGAAGGAGGTCTCTCTCTCTCTCTCTCTCAATATTTTTTCATTTTTTGTTTCTATTCATATTTTCCCTTAAAAACTAACATAGGTCGTTACATTTTTATGATTTATTTTCATCACAATTTATGTATCATTTTCTATAATTTAGTGTTTGTTTCTACCATATATCCATTTATCTATCTTAATATGAGTCACAAATCTAACAAACGAATTTTTCTCTTCCAAGTACTTATATTTTTAGATGAAATAATAACTAACTATTTAACATGATATTTAGTACAAATAATATTTCTTTATTCAAACTTTACCCTCGCTAGAAAAAATTAAGATATAGATTTGACTCCTTTAAAAAAATCAATTATCATACCAAAATAAAGTAATATGGATTTGATACAAAAGTATTATAAAAGTATAAAGATTTAATTTAAAAATAATATATGACAAAATTTAATTGAAAAAAGTATAAAAAGTTAATAAGTTTTAATCAATCAAACATCCCATAATAGTTTAACTTCCTAGAAAATGAAAATCTTGTTTATTATGGATAAACAACCATACAAAAATAAACCAAATTTTATGAAAAGCAATAGGAGAAGATGAGAATTGACGAGGAAATTCTAGATATACAAATCTAAAATTTCATAACATGATTCTTTTAAAACAATTTGTCTCTATTAGAAATGCTTGAAATCAGTTGAATAAGAATGCTTTTCATATTCTAATTTCATGAAATTTTCTTACCTATTTTCAACATATTACTTAGGCAAACCACGTAGAACACAATTAGGTCAATGTGATGTTTGATATTGCAATGATGACAAATGGAAAGAAATTTACATAAGCCACAAGTGGGAAAAATCTATAAGGCTTATGGTAAGTGTGCATAGAAAAATCTATAAGGCTTGTGGTAAGTGTGCATACTACTATTAGATAAAATACTAATGGTCGTAATTATAAAGTGTGCAAGAGCTCTTTATGTAAAATGAACTTGGAGCTAGGAATAGAATTTTTAACAACATTAATTACTTTCAAGTACCTCGGGAGTTGAACTTGTTTCTCATCATATTTAGTTCTTCTTGCTTTAATGTTTTTAGTGTTGAGGGTACAAACTTCTTCTCACTTTTTTGTTTTGGATTTGCACTTCTTTTGCACCACCGTCAAATCCAATCCCGGTCATTTCTTGGTGAATTCAATGTGTTGTATAGGATGATTTGCAGTTGTATAGAATCCATATCACATTTGGAAGTAGAACTAACAATCTTCAACTCAAGTACCTTAATGGTTAAGATTGTATAAAATAACCAAAAAAATTAAAAAATTAAAAAGACATAAAAATATTTAGTAAATTAAGATTGTATAAAATCTTGGTGCTTTCCAAAATTGGGGGCCTAAAGCTATTACTTTATTACCTTAATGGTTAAGCCACCACTGGTCAACTAAACTCCAGAATACTTAATCTTACTTCTGTTTTGTGGGGCAGAATGTGCTTCTTGAATATGGAAAAGTTGTGAAAGCAAAGGAGCAGAAGGTTGCTGGAACTATATACTATATAACACTGGAAGCAACAGATGGTGGTAAGAAGAAGATTTACGAGGCCAAGATCTGGGTGAAACCATGGATGAACTTCAAGGAGTTACTGGAATTCAAACTCATTGGTGATGCCCCTTCAGCTTCAGAGCCTAATGATTAGCTAGGTAACTATTATATATAATTAATATGCATGGGACACCAATTGCTTAATATTTGTAGTTTGTGCATGACGATTAATGTTCTATGTACCTTTTTTGAAAAAGAAAAGCAAATTTAATGTTTTATGGTAAATCTTGAAAATCAAGAGACCTCAAATACATTTTTTTTCAATTGGTTGTTTTAATCCTTTATTTCTTAGTGTAATAAAGGGCATGCATAATTTAGTCAAGATTTAGTTTTCCAATTATACCAACTAAATTTAAAAGTGTAAGTAGTTTGGTTATTTATGTAACAACAATCGATTCAGTTATTTTTTATAAAAATAATAATTTTTGATTTTGGATATGATTTTGAAATATCAATGGTTATAAAAAATCAACAAATTAATTATTATAAAATTAGATATGCAATTGGCTTTTGAATTGCTACTTTTTTTTATTTTATCTCTAAAATTATATTTAAATTTGTAAGACTATACAATCGAAATCAATGTAATTTAATCGATATAATCCAGATTTGTTGGTTATTGATTAGTGCAATTTTTTTTTGGTATGTTTGATTATCATTTTTAATTTTCAAAAATAGTTGATTTAGTTACGAAAGTTATAATTTTCGTACTGCACTAATTTAGCTTAACCTAGGTATAATTTAATTCACTGCATAAACTGCTGATGCTTGTCATTCAAACTAGCAGGTGGTGAAAGTTACCAGTGGCTTGGAGTTGCAAAATGAAGCACATGCTTTGAAGTATACGTCCGTTTGGCGGTAGTTAATAAACTTGATAATCATGAATAAATAAATTTGCATTTTTGAATTCCAATAAATAATGGACACTGCGTGTTCCTATATAGATATATTTGTCCATGGCTTCCTATATTTATCTTGTAATAAGTCGGGTGGGTTTGTGACCCGAAATGGTTTTCAAACAAGTTTGTATTGGTTTGTCAAACAAATATGCTACATATATATATATATATATATAGATATATATTGTGATACCTTGGTTGGATCATTCTTTCATGTACTCCTCTAAACACTACTTTGCTTCGTATTTTCATGCTGTACAGGAAAACCCTTCATCAGTAGCATAATGACAAATAAGACAATCGTCATGCATTTTTTTAACTCTTCATGTAACTACTACTATTAAACACGAGAATGAAGAGAAAATGAAAGAGACTCTAGATGGGCCCTTTTTTTTGTGTCTGAGCGGATCATAATTAACACACTCCTTGTCCACAATCGAACACACGGGCTTATAATCTTGGATTTCGTAGGCATTATTAGCAAGTCGCTAAGGCAATGTTTATTCCGGAAACTTGGGAAAGGGATTGAATTCCGAGAGAATCACAAATTTCGTGTTTGATAATAATAAAAATAGAGTAAATAAGCAATCCCTTCAGATAATTAATCTCTCAAAAAGGGTATATTGTATCTCATTGAAGGAATGAGATAATATATGTCTTATTTTTGAATTTGATTTCTCTCAAAACTCAAAAATTAAAAATTTTTTTTATCTCATCTCACGTCAAATCATACTTTTATTCTATTTTATGTCCCACTAATTAAATACTAAAAAAAAAATTCTTGCATATAAAATTAATTTCATGACAGAAAGTTATAGAGTTACTATCGCAAAAAAGAGTTCACATAAGGAAGAATCATATTGTTTAGAATACGTTATTATACCACTAGTTACCTCTTTCTAAGAAGAAATAATTAATCAAGGTTAATTTGAAATTTTTAAATATAATTTCTCCTACTAAACAAAAATAAATACACTGTTAAAATATTGTTAAATTATGTCCGTTATACTTAATTATTATGGAGTTTAGGAGCGGGTACTATCCTCGAAGTTCCTATTGATAAGTGGAGGTATTATTCATTTATTATTCCAGAGAGGTGCGTCGAACTTTGAACATTTTCGGTTTGATTTTCTGTCTCTGTTTTTGTTTTTAGTTTTTATTTTCTATTTTGACTTCATTTTTCATTTTATACGTTTGAAAACAAGGAAAATAATTTAAACACATTTGGTCATTTGTATTTTTAAAATGTGTTTTCGAAAACAGAAAATGAATTTACACATGAAATAAAAATGATAAAAATTTGTTTTGAGTGTTTTTAATTTAAAATAAGAAAAATCTCAAACTAAAAAGAATAAAAAATTTTCTATTTCCTTGTTTTATGACTTTTAACACAAAACGAAAGCAGAAAACAGAAAACTAAAAAAACAAACTAAATACCACTTTAAGTAGATTTAATTCTAACTACGTGATGACAACATAATGTAATAATTATTTTTCCTAATCAAACCACGTCTCACCAACCACTTTGTAAAGTATCCCATCTACATTAAATATTGCACTATAAATAATTATTGTGATTACAACCGAAATAGAAAAACTAGTGAGATTAACATACCGTTGCAGTCAAACTTTCTTTTTTTTTTTTTATAAAATAATAAAATAAAATAACTGCTATAAAATATTGATTAATTTTTTCTCATCTTTATAATATAACAAGAAATGAATTAAATTCAAATTAGTTTTAGTTTATCTTCATTTTAAACTTTTTCTTGATAAATTCAAAAATAAAAAACACAATACAAAACAACAATTAATAAAAAAATTCAAGAATTTTGAACTTAAAAAATAATAGAGTAGAGAGAAATGGACATAGGGAAACATAAAGTCTTTCTTGGTTCAAAATGGAGATGGCAATGGGAGGGGATCCTTCTCCATCTTTTCTTTACTAAGTAATTTTCTTCTTTTACTTTTGCGCTACTCTATGACTAGTTTGTTATCGGGAGTTCATCTTGCTTTAAGAATGATAATGAAATGGGTAAAGCGATAATCTTATACTAATTAACGAGAGTAAGGTCAAAAGTTAAAACTTCAAAAGATTAGGGACTGAAGAGAGAATGGATAAAATTATTTGATTTAACTTTAATTAGGTTTAAAATTTTATATGATAAAAAATTAAATACTTTATATTGAAATTTCAATTAAAAATTAAAAATATGTTCATTAACAAGAAATATCTTAATTTTTTGCGAATTAAGTGAGACTAAAAATGTCTTTTTATCATATTGACTAATAGTGTTAACTTTGTTAATTCTTTTCATAGTTAAGGGATAATAAGTGTTACATTTTTTAAATGAGGGGGTTAAGTGATACTAAATTATAATTGAAGGGAAGTGTAATTTGTAATAATTAAAATAAAAGCTACCATCTTAATTTAAAGCCTTACTAGCATATCTAATTATGCTTTTGAAAAATGGTGTATGTACAATTAATCAGAGTAGTTCAAAATTGAGTTTAAAGAAATAAAAAAAAAAAAAACCTCTAACTATCCCAGTTACAAGGTTAAAAGTTTAAAAAAAAAATTCATTAATTATTTATACAATAAGAAAGCTCAAAAATTTAACTTTGATATTTTCAATTGTTGAATCTGTTCAGTGGATAAGATTATTTATTTTTCTCCTCATTTTGCTTATCTTTTTAATCATTTCACATAAAAACACATTTTCTCACTTTTTTCACAATCTTTAAATATTTTTTATAAAAATTTTAAATTAATATTTTTAAAATATAATTATATTTGTAATATATGATTAAAATTTTGCACATTTATTAAAATATTGTATAGATACCTATTGATTGAATCAATTAAGATTTTTTTATTTTTTAAAAAAGAAGTGATATTTGGACTTTAATTTTTTTTAAAAGTTTTCTGAAAAGTAAAATTTTAATTTAAAATTAAATTTAATATAAATAAAACTTAAATTTTAAATAAATATACTTTTACACTCTTTGTATCATTTATATAATAATGTAGCTTAAGAATTTGAATTTGGAATATTTTTAATCTTTAAATTTATTTGCTTCATCGTATATTTTTGTTAATATTGTTTTTTAAATTTGAAATATTTGCAACACTTAGATTTGTTTTATCTCTAATTCAATCGATAGAATTTGATTTTAAAAAATATACTTAAAAAATTCATACCTAAGATTGTCCCTCTTCAACATGAATGATCAAATTTTAGCTGTCTAACTTTTTATATCCCGCCTACATGCAACTATCGCATTCATCCCTCTCTATCTCTCTAAAAATTGACCTCTAGTCTCATTGTTTCAACACCATTAAACCCTTTCCCTTCCATTAATTCTAACTTTTATAACATTTGTCATCAAATCACATACTTTATTTGTTATCTCACTATTTATTGAAATTTCGACTAAATCTCATTTTCTATCTTTCCTTTCGCTCGTCACGTCTCACTCATTTTTTTGCATTTGCCATATCACCTATCAATTTCTCCACAGTGAAACTTGACCGATTTTTACTCTATTAAATATATATTAGAATTAACCAAATTATTTAATTATTATCCATGGTATTTTTTAATTGTTGCAATTTCTTTTAATTAAAATATTTATTTTAACTTTTAATTATTAATATATGTCAAGGCAACTCAATTTAAGTTTTAGTTTGTGCCCAAACTAGTTTAAGATGCAATCAAATTATTCAATCTCTACTCGATTTTGAGGTCCTATATGAATATTGTTGTAATTTTTTTCTTTTTTTTTCCTTGTATTTTTTGTGGGCCTTAATAATTTTTTATTCTTAACAACCATTCAAATTGGTATATGATAAATTTATGTTATGTCTAAGGAAGATCCTTTAGACACCAAAGCAATACCTTAACAACATGGATATTGTATTTTTTTTTATTATGAGTTATTTGTGGATTGTATTGGCATTTTATTATTTATGTATATAATAAAATTAAAGATCTACTTATTGAATTAGTTGATTTTTAGTTAGATAGCTGTGATTTGGTCAAAGTGTTTTTGAATCATAGTAATATGCATTATTTATTAGCTCTTTTGATTGATGATTTCTTTTAAAAGGTTTAGACTTTAACTATTTAATTGATTGATAATCTTTTTTTTTTGTAAGGTTAGGTTAAGATGTGTTTAAGTCATAATAATGTGTATAACCTCGAATTTGTAATCTTTTTTTTTAATTAATGATTTTTTTAATAGGTAATTTTATAACTTTTCATATAAACTTAATTTTGGTCAAAATATGCCTCATACATAATTCCATTATCACTTGTCTTTTTTTATTTTCATTTTTACAGATTATTTTTACGATTTTTCATGTAGGTTTGTTTTTTAGATCTATATTAAAAAATTTTCAGGTTGAATTATATTTTCATACTTTTAAGATTTAGTAATTCCTAGCATTATATATGTTTAATATAAATTTTCATAAATACATCTTTTTAAACTAAATATGGTAGAAATATGTTATAATACTAATTAAGAAGATTTTAAAAGCACTTCACATTTGATTTATTATACTTTAAAAGACACTAGTTTTTGTGAAAAATAATAAAGTATAAAAAGATAAAAAAGTAGAATACATTTATATATCTTTACTAATTTATATAGTGATCGAAATGTTGCAATAATATCAAATCCAAGGAAATCGGCCTTTGATGGCCTTAGATATTATTGCTTGATTAAAGTTGCAACCTACCGCAATCAGAACCCAAACTGAAAATCCAGCACTAGATTATCTCAACATCCATCAATTTTATTTGCATTAATTTAGTGTGTGGTTCAAAATTGGTAAGCGGTTCAAAATTATTTAAGGTAGAAAATATCATCCTGTAATTACTCGAGGCAATTTAATGTTAATTTATTTAAATCTTCAATAAATATATCAAATATAATTAAAAGAGATAAAAATTACGAGAGTAACATTTACCACATATTAACCCCACCAAATGCACCCTTCTAAAAAAAAAATTTACTTCTTTGAATTATGAATGACAAGTATACACACAATATGTATGATTTTTATTAAATTTTTTATTTTAAGTAAAATAAAATTTATAAAAAAAATTATTTGTGTAATTTAATTAAAGGTATAAAAGTAAAATGATATGGTGGTTAAAAATTTAAAACTTGTAAAATAACTTAATTAGGGGCAGTTTTTAGAAGTTATTTGAGTTAACATTTGAACTTGATGGGAGATTAAAAATATTTTAGAAAACTAAAAGTTTCATTAATTTTTGACTTTACCAATACTCTTAATATTTCCTTTATATAATACTATAAATATACTTCCATAAAAATTAAATAGGTTCATGTTCCCTACTCTTTAATAGTTAACAGTTAAGTTTTTAATGTAATAGATAAAAAATTAAGCAGTTGAGAGAATAAAGCCTGTTTGGAAATTTCTAATTTTCACAAACTTTTTTGCCAACTTTTACCGATGTTGCTAAATTTTTACAACTTTTGTCAACTTTTGACAATTTTTCTAACAAAAACAGTTCAAATGGGTAGGTGAAATCATATTGGAACGGATTATGTCAAAAAGTAGTCTGTTTTCGAAATGCCAAAAAGTAACTGACGCATCTAACTTTTACCAAAATTTTCTTATGTTTTGTCTTTCAAACGGGACCTAAAAGATCAATTATGTTTATATTAATTTTTAGTCTCATAAGAACACACTTTTAAGCTCCGTTTGGAGCTTTATACATTACAATAAATTTTTATAAATCTCTATAAATTTTAAATTTTTACACATTAAATGAATCATGAGAATGTAATTTTTACCAATTAATATTATTTTGTTTTTCAATCAAAACACCTTCCCAGTATAAATGGACTCCTCTCCTCTCCTTTCCACTATTCAACTATAGCGGTGGAACTAAGTTATTCATACCACAGTATCTCCTCCTCTCCTCCCCCTCTCCCTCTCCCTTTGTTTATCTATATGATTGTTGTATTTTATACAGGAGTTGATGTTCTTGTCTTTAATTTGATCCTTTATTAACTAATGATCTTTTTTTTCTACATTCATCCACTCGAAAAAAAAATGAGAAGAATTTTGTGATCAATTATATATGTTAGATCATTGTTGTCTCTATATATAACCATTTAGATTTTGAGTATTCGCGACACTCTCTCTTGCTCCCTAGCTAACTCTTATGTGTATAGGTGGGAGATTAATCAGGTGATCTTTGTCAAATTGGATCTGTGAATTTTTTTTTTTTTTTTTTTTTGTTTGATCTTATTCATTTACATAATCGAACAAGAGGACAACTTATTTTTGGAAGAGCAATTAACATTATTTCCCCTTTTATTTTCAATCTCAATTTCTATATATATATGTGTGTATATATTCAATAAAAGATCATTAGTTATCTCTATATTTTCTAGAAATAATAAAGTCCACCTAAGACTAATTTTATTTAAATCTGCTTATAAGTACTTTCATAAAACAATTCATACTTTTCAAATATATTTTTAAATCTATTTTAAAAAAATAAAAAAAAAAAAACTGATATTTCTAGGTAACCCTTTTATCGATATATATTCTCATATTAATTTTCAGTCCTTTCAATATATATATATATATATATATATATGTATGTACTATTAACTTTTTTATTCAATTAAATATTTATTTTTTTCTTTTTCTTTTTTTTTTTTTTTTTAAATTTATCCTTGCTCCCAACGAAGCAATGGGAGAGCCGGACCTTACTTTGACATTAGGACTTCCCAACAATGAAAGCGGAAACCAGGCAAGGCAAGAAGCTCCCCAGGGGAACGCGGAACAAAACTTCCCCCACATGAACCTGCTTGGACATGAAAACCAGGTATCTCCTCCCCTACACTTGTCATATATAATAAAATTATCTAATTGGCTAATACCTATTTAGAGGCATTTGAAAGACAAAATATATATATACCAATTTTTACAGATTTTTATAAAATTTTACCCATTTTTATCAAATTTAACCCATTCTCGTTTTTTGTGTATTTATTTTAAAATCCTTAATTTTATACACTTTTATCAAAATTTACAAACTTTTACTAATTTTTACCAATTTTTCTTAACTTTTGCTAACATCCTAGCATTTTTTTGAACATAACAGTTCGTACAAGTAAGTGAGACCACGTTTAAACAGGTTTGGTTAAAATCTTTGAGTTGTGCTAACTAAACGTCAAAAAGTAACCGATAAATATCAATTTTTCTTTCATTTTTTTGGTCTACCAAACTTTTATTTATTTATTTTATTTTTATAAACCGGTAAATAGGATATATATGGATAAGTTTTACATTAATTGCAGATATTATTTTTAGTTATGATATAGATAGTAAGCATAAAATTTAACCTGTAATAATTATACTTCAATTTGGAGTGAGTGAAGAATTCATGCATATAAATTTAACTAAGTTTTATTGAAAATAATAATTAACTTGCATAAGAAAACATATTCATACAAAATATATTTTAAAATCAATTATTATTTATATTAATAAAATATTTATTATTTATTTTAATAATAAATCATTGTTTAATTCAATAATAACTTATTAATTTAAAATCAAATAAAAATAGTTTAATAAGAATATTATTTTTTATTATACTATTAAATAAAAATTTTAACTAACCGATCTCATCTAGTTGGAAAAGGTTTCGTTTGGTCTGGTATTAAATAAACATTTTAATAATAACTATTATTTAAATCCTTAATAAATTATTATTTTAAAAGCGTATAGTTAATTTTATTAAATTATTTTAATAAAATAAATAATTTTTAAAAAATTAGTATTTATTTAAAAAATAAGGGATTTTAACAACTCATGTAGATAAAATACATACTTTCGATAGTAATAATTTATATTGTATTTAAATTTAATAAAATATTATTTTTAAAATTATTTTAATTTAATGAGTCAGTTAATAATTTATTATTTTATTTTAATGAATCATTTATTATTACCTTAGTAGCAATCAATTTTATTTTTTTAAGAAAAATAATCATCTTAATAATAAATTATTAATTATTATCAATACAACGTTGTTACGCGTCATGCTTACGCAGTAATACACAACATAACCAAAGCTAACTTTTTACCCAAACATTCTAAAAATGTGAAGCAGCCAAAACTCCGACTCAAGTACACAAAGCCTAGAAATGCTATCAAATTATTGCATCAAATACTTTCTTTTGTATATATCACTTCTCTATATAATTATTAGGTGCAGTCCGTGCCTAAAGGCACATGGGACCTACACCCACACCCACCCCCTCTCTCTCTGTCATGTAGAATAACTATCACATCAGCTGAGCCATTTTATTATATAGATATATATTAGACACATATAGAATGACAATAATATATAAAGAAAATATAACGAGTAATCTAATTTTTAATTTCTTACCTTTCAAACATCTAATGGAATATGAAAAGTTATATTATTTACAATACAAATATCAATTTTTTTTTTCATAATAGTAAAGTGCATGATCGAACGGATAGGTTGGCTTATATGGGTTATAGTCTCCCCCTAGGGTGTAAAAATTTTTAGTAAGATTTGTATATTTTTCTTCTTATACTTAATTTTATGCTTAGCTGACCCTCCAAATGATTTTAGTTATTATAACAGGTCCCACTAACTTTAGATATATATATATATATATATATACTAGGGGTACCCGTGCCTAAAGGTATGGATCCACAAGCCAGCCTCCCTTCCTCCCCTCCTTTGTCACAGCCTTTCTTTCCTTTTCTTCTCTCTCTGTCAACTGGGACACATATCCAATTAAGTGAACTGAATTGTAATATAGATATATAGAAACATCAATTATATATATATTGTACATGTATAGGTAAAAAGAGCATTAATACCATGTAAACAAAAAAAAATCATAAGCTGGACTTGAACTAGCACCTTTGGAATTCAAAAGATAATCCAGCAAACGACTTTTATTCGAACTTGTGTAACCTTGTGATGGTGTTATTTTTGTCTATAAAAGAGAAGTTTTAAATCCAACGTTACTTTTGTAGCAAATAAATAAATTGGATATCACAATCTATTTTAAAATATATGCAGATTGACCGGCTAAGAATATTTTCTCTGTTCGTCGTTGGTGAAGTTAATATAATTATTCTCTTTTCTTTTCTTCCTTTAACATACATGAACAGACTAACGCGGCGGCTATGGACAATGGATGGCTACAAAATATTGAAAGAGGAGGTCAGAGTGGTTCAAGGTTACCTGAAATTGCCTACCACTGGCCACCTTCAACGCTGATGGGGAATGTATCTAATCCCCGCGGTCAAGTGGAGCTTAAACGTTGTACCTGGTGTGGAAAGACTGAAACTCCGGCATGGAGGAAAGGACCTGAAGGACCAAGGGTAGGCTCCTTTAATTTTCCTCTAGATTTTAATTTAATTTTGAAAATTATCTTTTATATTGTTATTTCAAAAATCGATTATTACCATTGTATAACACCATTATGCAATGTTTTTGAATCCTTTCGGTTTTCGTTACATTCCTATTTTTTCTTGTTGTTATTCCCTTATATCTTATTACATTCGTTATTTTTCATTTTCGTTATATCAACCGTTAATACTTTTTAAACATGTTTACACGTGAATACATAAATAATTTACTTTTTTCTTTTTTTGCTAGGAGATCCTTAATATTTTGATTAAAAAAAATATTATTAGATTATAAAAATATAACAAAAAGTGAAATCAAAATGACATAATAATTACAATGTTGTAATTAAAATTGTTATAAATTATTTGTTCAGTTAGTAATTGATAAATATTTCACATCACTATAATTTTTTCAGGTAAAATTTTCCGATTACATAAGAACTTTTTAGCTAAACAATTGTAGAAATAGACATAGCACGTCCATGTAATATACAAATATGTACGTATTTTCTATCTCTCTTTCATCAGGTGGGGGAGGTGGAGGCTGCTATATATTTCCTGAACTTAACTGAGTGATTTTCTTTTGTTATTTATTTTATTTCGTTAATAATGTTTTTTTTTTGGTCACGTAAATTTAAGCTTTTTGTAACATTTTAATTCTAATAATTGTCTTTCTTTGGTCTTTTTTTTCTTTCTTATGTTGTTTTGATGCTTTCATTCCAGACCTTATGCAATGGATGTGGGCTGCGATACGTGAGAAGTCTCAAAAGGGATTCAAGTGGGAAGAGTACTTGAGAAGCAAATTTGGAGCTATGATCTTGAAACCTATTACTGATTTTAGACTTTAAAGATTTTGGGTTTTTCAATAACTATGGTTGTGGTTGCAGTGATTTCAACTTTTTAAAGATTATTGTGTGTAATATTGCTGGAGTTTGACCTGGACCATGCAACATTGGTGTTCGTGCATGCTTTTGATTATGAAGTTTTAATGTTTGCCAAAGAAAATCTTCACCCTTGCGGCATTAAGATTAACAGATCAAATAAAATGGTGAAAATAGTATATTAAGTCAAAAATTTTAGACGATTTATCTTCTTTAAAACCCTATTGACAACCTAAAGGGAGGGGTCAGCAAAATTTGAAAATAAAGGAGTTATATGTAAATTTTAATTGTTAAGTGGACTTATCTATAATTAATCTAATGTTTAAGGGGATGTTTGCGTAATTTATCTTCTCTTTTTTTTTATTATAATTGCTACAATTAAATAAATAATTCTCAATAGCTGGCCTAAACTGAAGATATATTCAAGCTCAACTTTGATGGGGCACATTCAAAAAAACGGAGGCTTCGTTTGGTTTATTTTTTGATTTTTTGTTTTTGGTTTTTGTTTTTTATTTTCTGTTTTTAGTTTATTTTTTAGTTTGAACTTTTGAAAATAAGGAAAACAGTTCAAATGTATTTGCTGACTTGTATTTCAAAATTTGGTTTAAAAAACAGAAAATGAGTTTATACATGAAATGAAAAATAACAAAAAGTTATTTTGCGTGTTTTCAATCCAAAATAAGGAAAATCTTAAAATAAAAAAATAAAGCATTTTCTGTTTCTTTGTTTTGAGACGTTTAACACAACACAAAAATAGAAAACAGAAAATGAAAAAATAAACCGAACGTGACGGAAGAGTTCCTAGTGCTGGTTTAATTGTCAAAGATAATAATGGAAAGGTGAACTATAAATTCTATTATCAAATGCCGTAGATTGCATGGAGAGACAGCGGCTTTCAAGACAATTTAACTTGCGATGGATGTTGATGTTTGAGATGTATTGAGAGTTGATGTCCAATTTAGTTATTTTTAGATCCAAATTATACTTCAGTTCACTTTTCGATTCTTGTGTTCATAGAATTGAAAATTGAATTAAATATTTATTGATATAATAATAGAAATAATAATAAATTTATACAAAAATAAAAGTAAAAATTAGATAGTAATATATAAATATATGTATGATTTTAATTAGGGTGAACATATTTGCTCTTCATTAATTCTCACTTACACTCCATTATACCTTTTTATTGGTTAATATTACATAATTATCCCTTTTCATTTTTATAGCATGTTTTGCATAATTATAATGTCATAAATACTCTTATTCAAAAGTTCAATCAAAGATATAATTAGAATACCATAAGTAACTTTATTTTAGAATAAAAATATTTTTATACATAAAAAATTGAGAATATAACTTGCAAAAAATTATTTACCGGAAGTAAGTTTATCTTTCTAATTTTTTTGATAAGGGGGCAACTGCTACTTTAAATTTTTTTTTTTAAAATTCATTTATCTCATGTGAATAACTTTACTATTATAAAAAATTTTATTTTTATTTTTTAAAAAATTAGTTCCTATTATAAAATTCAAATTAAGTCTTTAAAATAATGATACATATGACTTGTATGATAAATCTTTTTTTTTCTTCAAAGTTAATATTTTAAATACATTGATTTGCTTATTTTTTAATTTGTTTTTTTTTTTCAAATGTTTATTAGACTACTATAGAATGATTTGAGGTTGATGACAAAAGTTTAAATGATAAATTAAGTATGTAAATAAAAATAAATGAAATAAATTAATTTTGTATTTAATTTAGTTAGAAAATAAAATAAAATAAAATAAAAATTATTTGTAATATGCCTGTTAAAAATATAATTATAAATAAAATTATTTTATATTTTTAAATATTATTTTCAAGTCTTTTGTACCAAACTGAGCATAAGAGTATTTGTCCAAATTTATAAATGTTAATTCATAAGGGGCAGTTATGTCATTTTAGATTATATATAAGAATAACTAGTTAAAAGGGATAATTATATAATTTCACTTAATAAAAAATAAAATAGAATAGAATACAACAGATTAAGCTTACCCTTTTAGGTAGAGTTTAGGGAGCAAAAAAGTTTAGTTTTTTAGTTTTTGTCTTTCCATTTTTCTAACAAAAAAAAAATTGTAGATTTTTTAAACTTTTGTTAATTTGACATTTTTATCCTTTATAATTTTAAAAAAATTAAAAATATAAGGGAGTAAAAATGTTATCTTAGAAAACGACAAAAGGGTGAGTAGCTAATTTGGGAGGCGTTTGGAGTGACAAAATTTAATAAAAATTTTGAATTCATAATTCGTATAGTGGGATAGGAACTAAATAATTTTTAGAAATTTTTAGTGTTTTTTTTTTAAACTATTTTGAGCTTTGGTTGCCAAAGTAATTGGGTTCCATTTTTGACCTTCTATTTGAGCAGCTCAACGGACCTATCATTCGGACAGTGGACGGTCTTTTTGCGGGCCTTGCGGCCCATCAGGTGAAAGCTGTAGCTAATTCAACTCAACTGTCACTTGCCGAAGGCACACTCTCTGTCTTCGACATTTTCAAAGCGGCCAACGAAGTTGCACAAGCGCAGAGAGAGAGCCTCGATTTCATCACGAAGCATCAACATCATCTTCTTCTTCTCTAGTTGTCAGAGCCATAAATATTTCTAGGGTTTCGACCATAACAAAGCCTCATCCGTCTTTTACTAATAGACATCAGCCACATTGGCTTCTTTGGTCGAACGCAGGTCAGTTCTCTCTCTCTCTAAATTTAGTTTTATTTCATCTGATCTTCACTGTAATCAGAGGCTCAGTGTAGGCATTCGTAGATTTTTTCCTTTTTATATTGAAATTAAAGTCTGTTTGGTTTCGTTTATGCTCTTATCTGTGCTTCGCAGATGATAAAATCACTGTTTATTGTGAAATCGATTTCGGACGATTTTCAGTGTTACTTTTTTAGCTTAATTGGGAGGTTTAAAAACACTATTTTTTCCGCTTGATCCTAAATATGTGTGTGTTACTATTTTTGGTTGCCGACAACAAGTAAGGGGAAACAATTATGAATGGAAATTGAACTGTATTATGGGTTGTATCTGATGTATTTGTGCTTGAAGAAGATAAATCGTGGTTAATTGTTGCTTTTTGTTTTTTCAATAGTAAGTAGATCCATTGGCGTTTTCACTGTAGCTTGGTCAGAGATATGTTTGTTGTAATGTGTTTGGTTGATGAGAAAAAGAAAATTGATTGAGAAAAGGAAACTAAAATGTTAACATAATTCTTTTAGTTTTGTTCTGCTTTTCCAAATTCAGAACTTTCCTTGGGCCCCATTATTTCATCATTTCATTTGAGCTTTTTTAGCAAGGTACTTTGATGCTAAATCATACAAATTCCCAAAGGGGAGATGATGGTGCTCTTTTTTGTAAATATCGAAGAAATCAACTAGTTGAAAACTCCACTTATCTTCAGCATTCCGCCTTGCTAGTGTTTCTATGGTTTTAAAACCAGTGTACTTATTTTAAAGATCTAGAAGTTATCACGAATATGTTTTCCGTTAATAATCTCATTTTTGTTATGTTGCACATTCTATTTTCTTTCTCAAGATTTCTTTTTTCAAGAATGGCTGCAACTGCTTCTGCTGGCCTGCAAATCACTGCTACAAGGACCTCCATTTCCTCCACTCGCAACGTTTTGAGGGCTGGTGTTGCGTGTGTTGCTGCTAATTCTAAAGGGACGTCATGGGCTAAGCTTGCTAGTACTTCTCATGTATCATTCATGCAACATTTTCAGCGCAATTTCATGTCTTCTCCTGCAAAATTCGAGAAGGTTGCTATAAAGGCTATGTCCAAATCTAGTGAAAACAATCCTGCATCTGGGCTACCAATTGATTTGAGAGGTTAGAATACTTCCTCTGCTTGCCGTTAAGGTTTATTTCCTTGTAATGGGGAACCTAATTTGATGATTAATTATTGGTAAATAAATAGCTGCAATACGGCTTTTGCTATTTCATTTATAACTTAAAATGATCTAAAAAGAAAGGTTTCTGGGGAATTGACTGTGTAAGTTTGTACAATTTTTACTTCTGTGCTCACTACTAAAATATAATTAGAAGCATTTCCAATTCAGTGATACATTTTTCAACTTGCATTTCACTGAACTATCTTTTAGGAGTTATTTATCGATATAAACATTTCCTTTCATCGGAATTTTTACAATGTAATTTGAGGGACTATATCAAATAAATACCTGAGCCTTTTTCATGTTGCTGTTTTTAAAGTTTGGGGAATTAACTGCTAAATCCAATTTAGTGGATTCTTTCTGCCACTTTTGTTTCCTGGTAGCACATTGTAACTGCAGTATTACATCAACTAAAACTCTTAAGTGCTCTTCATAGGTAAAAGGGCGTTTATTGCTGGTGTAGCTGATGACAATGGATATGGCTGGGCTATTGCAAAGTCTCTGGCGGCTGCTGGTGCTGAAATCCTTGTGGGCACCTGGGTTCCTGTAAGTTGATTGGCCAAGCTCAATGGCAGTAGTTCTGTCTTATTCCCTAGAGCTCTTTATCTTTGTCAAATTGACTGGTTATTGATTAGGAAACTTTTTGTCTAGGCTTTGAACATTTTTGAGTCCAGCTTGCGACGTGGGAAGTTTGATGAATCGCGGGTGTAAGATTTTTATATCATTTTACTGTACATAAAGGGCAATGCCTGATAATTTGCCTTCTTTGAATGAAAAATTAAATGTTTTAGGTTGCCTGATGGATCTTTGATGGAGATTACCAAAGTATATCCCTTGGACGCAGTCTTTGACAATCCTGAGGATGTACCTGAAGATGTAAGCGAAAGTGTATAAATTTCATCATATAAGATTGGATGCTTCTCCATTAAACATTTTTAATGTGGCTCTATGCAGATAAAAACAAATAAACGTTATGCAGGATCAGCTAATTGGACTGTTCAGGTATATTTTCTTTCCCCACCATCTGTGATACATGCTTGATTACTATAATAGTCTCCGTAAAGTACATGCTAGGAAGGTTCAAGGTCATTTTTTGAATATCCACTAAAACTGAACCAAAACCTAGTGCACTAAATAGACAAGCCTCCACCACTTCAATTGGGATTTGGTGCGGACACATATGGATGTCGGGCCAAAGAGGCCCAACCATTGTCTTATGGGCTGATTATTAATTTTTAGTTTAACTAGTTAGTTTATCTTATTTATTATTTTGGACCCATTTGTTTTGGACTATTTTTTAGTAATGGTTTATTTATTTTAGGCCTTCACGTTAGGCCCATGGAATTTTCTATTTAAACCCTAATTAGAGTTAACAGATGATTGATTGAATAATATTTTGACTATTGTTTCTCCTCTACGGCTGCTGCCCTCCTCCTTCTACTTCTCTTCTTCTCCTTTGATTCTTTCTTCCTCTATACAATTCTACATTAATTTTGGTACCAGAGCGAAGGTCCTATAATAGCCTCCATCACTAAAGAACAGCTAGCGTAATCACAAAAAAAAAAAAAAAAAAAAATAGCCGCAGCCGCTTCTACGCACCATCAAACTTTTTGAATACGTTTTCACATAATCCTAGCAATATTTACCTTTGACGAACCCCACCAACGGCATCACCTGCCTCCGGTGAACTCGTCGGTGACCCGGCGACCTCTGACGACTTTCCGGCGAACTCCCGTCAAATCCATTGAATACCACTCTAATTTGATACCTACTACTCCATTATTATCACCTGTCCCTACACACGATGATAAGATTGATATTATTTTAGATAAGCAGGTTGATCTCAATTGGATAAGCGTGGTTCGAAGGTTCTTGGTTCGTTAGGTTGATCGTCCTAATTCCGATTGCAATTGGATTCCTATCGAGACACTGCAACAGCTTGATCCAGGCCTCATGGAGTTTTATGAGAGTTTTCCCGCTACTTCCTCGCCAGAGTCGAGTTCTTTCTACCTCGGGGGAGTTGGTGCGGACACTAGTAGACGATGTGGACATGTTTATGGACGTCGGGCCAAAGAGGCCCAATCATTAGTCTTATGGGCTGATTATTAATTTTTAGTTTAGCTAGTTAATCTTATTTATTATTTTGGACCCATTTGTTTTGGACTATTTTTTAATAGTGGTTTATTTATTTTAGGTCTTTATGTTAGGCCCATGGAATTTTCTATTTAAACCCCTAATTAGGGTTAACAGATGATTGATAGAATGATATTTTGACTATTGTTTCTCCCCTACGGCTGCTGCTCTCCTCCTTTTACTTCTCTTCTTCTGCTTCTTCTTCTTCTCCTTTGATTCTTTCTTCCTCTATACAATTCTACATTAATTTTGGTATTAGAGCGAAAGTCCTATAAACTTTTTTAACCTCCATCACTGGAGAACAGCTAGCGTAATCACTAAAAAAAAAAAAAAAAAAAAAAAACAGCAACCGCAGCCGCTCCTGCGCACCATCAAACTTTTTGAGTACGTTTTCACATAATCCTAGCAATATTTACCTCCAACGAATCCCACCAGCGGCATCACCTGCCTCCGGCAAACTTGCCGGTTACCCGGCGACCTCCGACAACTTTCCGACGAACTCCCATCAAATCCATTGAATACTACTCTGATTTGATACCTACTATTCCATCGTTATCACCTGTCCCTGCACACAATGATAAGATTGATGCTATTTTAGATAAGCAGGTTGATCTCACCACGGATGGCGTGGTTCTTGGTTCGTTGGGTTGGTCGTCCTGATTTCGATTGCACTTAGATTCCTACCGAGACACTGCAGCAGCTTGATCCAGGCCTCATGGAGTTTTATGGAAGTTTTCCCGCCACTTCCTCGTCAAAGTTGAGTTCTTTCCACCTCGGGGGAGTTTGTGCGAACACCAGTAAACGATATGGACGTGTTTATGGACGTCGGGCCAAAGAGGCCCAATCATAGTCTTATGGGTTGATTATTAATTTTTAGTTTAGCTAGTTAGTTTATATTATTTATTATTTTGGACCCATTTATTTTGGGCTATTTTTTAATAGTGGTTTATTTATTTTAGGCCTTTATGTTAGGCTCATGGAATTTTCTATTTAAACCCTAATTAGGGTTAACAGATGATTGATTGAATGATAGTTTGACTATTGTTTCTCCCCTACGGTTGCTGCCCTTCTCCTTCTACTTCTCTTCTTCTTCTTCTTCTCCTTTCATTCTTTCTTCCTCTATACAATTCTACATCAGGATGTTTCTTGGATGTGAGGTCATGTTGTAATAAATTGCAACTAAGTTTGTTTAATGTGTGGATGGTTTTGGTTTTTTTTTTTTTTAATTTTTAGGGGTTGGGGGGGGGGGGGGTAGCTGAAAATGCTTTTGGGATAGTTCAATTTCTTTGTATAGGATGAAAAGCTTATTTTTGTCTATTTTACATGGTTGACCAAAGGGCAAAGGCCCGGAATTTCATAGTTGTTTGTATTTTGTTGAAAACATGGAATTCAATTGCCAATCGTAGATTTAGAGGATTTTGTATTCAGGAAGCATCCTCTTGATGCTTCTTTTATATTTTTCCCCTTTTTTTAATCCAAAAAAAAAAAAAGCGTGTAGAATTTGGCTAGGATTAACTTTTATCTGCCGGCCTTGTTTTTCATCTTCGGAAAGGCTCTTAGAGTGGTCCACTTGAACATAAAAACTGTTTTGCTATCATATTTTTCTTTTGGTTTCTCTTAGTGGTATGCCTTAGAAGCATTTTGAGTTGCCTCTCGCTCTCCATATGACTATATGCCCAACAATGATAAATTCCACCACCTAAGAAGGCGCAATTTTCCAACATACTCCGTTCCCTTTAATAATCACCAGATACTAAGCGCACAGCTACTGGATACTCGATTTGTCAAATTTCTAAGCGCCATTGCTTGGTATGCCTCCGAAGACTTGGCTGCCAAGCTAAAAAAATGTGGGTTTGTGTTTCAGCTAAGACATCTTTTGATTTGATGCTTCCCCCCCTCTCTCATTTTTCTGTAGTGATCTGATAATTTAATCTTATATCATGGTATGATGATCAAGTCAAACATAATTACGTTTTTTTTGGGGGCTTCTTGACATTGACTTTTGACCTTCATATCGATTATTGCAGATCTTGGCATGTATAAAATCAGACACGATCAATTAATTATTTTTTAAAATGTCTCACAGGAAGCTGCAGAATCTGTCAAACAGGATTTTGGAAGCATTGACATTCTTGTGCACTCACTTGCCAATGGACCAGAGGTACAACATTTTCAGTGTGGTTTATGTCTATGCACCATCATACTTGCAAAATATATACATCTTTTTTTTTTTCTCTTTCTCTCCCCCCACTTATTAGGCGTGCATCTTATATCTAGGTCACTAAACCTTTGCTGGAGACATCTAGGAAGGGATACCTTGCAGCATTATCAGCATCAAGTTATTCCTATGTTTCATTACTGAAGCATTTTATTCCTATTATGAACCCAGGCATGCTTCTCAGTCCAATTGCAGTGATAGTTGCTGTTCCATCTTTTCTCTTATATCTGTTCCATTTCTCATTTCACTTTTTTGATCGTATGATTTACTTTGGTGAGATATGGAGAACTAAAGAATGGTTAGTGTTGCAGGTGGGTCCTCAATTTCTCTTACGTACATTGCTTCCGAAAGGATCATCCCAGGGTATGTTCGTCCTCCTGTTATTTTGTACATGCTTTAAATTTCTTTGATGGCTAAAAGTCCTTATTTTCAAACTGTATCACAAATGGGTGAGAGTCCTTAATTTAAAAATCTATCTGACTCACAGTTATGGAGGCGGCATGAGTTCAGCCAAAGCAGCACTAGAGAGTGACACAAGAGTGAGTTTTTCTTCATTTACCATTGATGGTCTTGACTGAATTTAATTTTCTGCAGCCATCCTATTTTTATGGTTTTACCAGCAGAGGTCAATTGATTATTTCAGGTTCTTGCTTTTGAAGCGGGAAGAAAGCATAAGATTAGGGTCAACACAATATCTGCTGGTAACTTGCACTTCCATTTGTCTCTCTCCGTGTTCTACCTTTTCCCAAAAAACACTAGGATCTTAAGAGGCCTTATAGATCCCATACGTTATCTTGGGTGGTTGGTCTACCTTTTTTGTCAACTATTTGCCAAATGTAAGGCATGATGTTCAGTAGTTGAACTAATGACAAACCTGAATGAAGGGGCATTGCTCGCACTTCTCTATTAGATGTCTCTAATTGTCCCCAACATGGTCATATTTTAATGCCAGTTGGAGGGCAATGGCATATGCAATTATACATTATCGTATCAGTATTTGATTCCATACTAAACTACATGCAAGATTAGTTTGCTTGGTTAAAATTGTCCACATTAGTTTGTTTGGTTTCTTAGTCCTTTTGGAATGTCCATGGGCGCTTTAAATTCAAACTCACAGTTTATCCTTCCGCCTATCATAAATAAGACGTTATTTTTTCGTATAGCTTTTTTTGTCCTCCTTTCTTGACTGGCAAGAAACATTCATCAGGTCCATTAAGGAGCCGGGCTGCAAAAGCAATTGGATTCATAGATACGATGATTGAATACTCGATAGCAAATGCCCCGTTTCAAAAAGAACTATCTGCAGGTGAATCACAAGAGAACCCAGAGCTTTAAAGCATTATGCAATTGTTCCTTTGTAGTTATTTAATTATTTATTTTTCTCCTGTATGCCTTTTACCCATGTTATAACTGAGATTGAGAAACACAATGAAACAGATGAGGTGGGGAACACTGCCGCCTTCCTGGCATCACCATTGGCTTCTGCCATCACCGGTGCAGTCATATACGTCGACAATGGCCTGAATGCAATGGGTGTGGGAGTTGATAGTCCCATATTTAAAGACCTTGACATTCCAAAGGATAAAAATTAGAGGAATCAGCAAGTTAATGGAAGAGAACCTTGAAGTCTTTTAGGTTAGTGAAAATGTTTTAACTCTTTTGTTTCTTCTTTTACCCGTTTATGGTTTATCATCCAAGAATGGTTTTGCCATCAGCTCCCCCATTTTGTCAGAAGAGCATCTGTTCCGGCTGCAGAGAAACATCCTGTTTTTAGATGAAGTCGTGGAAAAATGTTTGTGCGTGGTTTTCCATTTTGTGCTTTTGATGTAACTTTTTAAAATTTTGAAACCTGTTCTTTGTGCTTTGAAGGATGTGAACTGGGCCTATTATTTGAATGCTAGCCGTGGTTGCTGCTAGGGGTGAGCATGGGCCCAGAAGTCCACCCTACCCCTTAGGGCTTGGGTCTAATTAGGGGTGAAAATGAGTCAAATCAGGTCGAGTTTTAACTTATTTGAGAACGGCTTGAACTATTTATAATGGACTCAAGCTCGATTCAAAATTTTTCATAGATTCAAGCTTGATTTGATGAAGAAGAATTTAAATTTGAGATAGACTCGTGAATAGCTTGATTAAATAAAACGACATTATTTTAGTTTATTATAGAATAAATAAAATATTTTTAAAAAATAATAAAATATATTAAAATAGTAAAAAAATACAATTATTTTATCGAGTTGGTTTGTAAGTTTTTGAGTCGAGTTTTTCTACACTCGATTTTAAATGAATCATAAAATAAATGTAATTTGGGTTCATTTTAATCTCTAATTGAACTTGAGCCAAGCTCAAATAGTCGCATTCGTTTCATTCCTATTTTGTGTTATTTGGGATGGCCGCGGAAAACTTTTAGGCCCTAATATGTTACTTGAGGCTGGGCATGAATGTATAGGTTATTGATTGAATGTTTGAGTTGTTGTTTAGTTATTTTTTATGTGTAAATGATGAAGAAAGAAAATTGAGATAAGTAGTAAAAGAAAAGAGTAATAATTTATAAATTAAGTGAATTTAATTGGAGGGAGTTGGGATTTAAAGATTAACATAGACTTGGACTTACGACTGACGATGTCAGATTCCTTGGTCGATCTCAAATTGGACACCTAAATCCCGTGATTGAAAAATGCATATAAATTCATTAAATCACACCTTAACACATTATCAAATTCTTCATATATGGGATTCAAAATGGTGGCCCAAAATCAATCCCTACGTATATAATTATTAAATTACCAAGCCATTGAAACGTAACCCTACCATACGTCGTTGGTCTTGAAGGACAAGAACATGATAACGATAGTGGATCGATGATGTGTATATATACACACATACTAGTAAAAGATTATCGTGCTTTGCATGAGCTGATATTAAGGAAAATTTTAATTTATTAAAATTGTATTTGGAGAAAAAAAAATAGTGAGAGAAAAGAAAAATGAAGGGAAAATAACTAAATAAAGACGGAAAAAAATGAAGAAAATGGATTTAAAAATATGAAAGAAAAAATATTCATTAATGTATTATTTTTTTTCCATATAATTAATTTATTACATTTTTTTTAACACAATTTAAACAAGCGAAGAATTTTAAATTTATATCCTTTTTTTTTTGTGACAAATTATTGAGCCAAATAAGTCATGTGAGAGAAGCAAAATCGATAAATATTGAATAAAATAATAAAAGGATGCAGAGAAAATAATTACAAAAAAAATATTTTATCCTTGTTTGAATGGACTAAAAATTAAAATAAAATAAAAGACTCATTAACATATTAGTCTATTGATTTCCTAAATTTCATTGGTTTTCTCATTTACTTTCCATCATAACCCAAACAAGAGAATGAATTTTAAAGCTGTGTCGTTTCTCATTTTTCTTACGGAGAGTGAGAAAAATTTTGAATGATGTGAAATAAATTAATAAAAAGAAATAAGAAAAATAATTAATAAACAATATTTGAGCTTCCCAAAAAAAAATATAAAATTAAAAAAAAATGAGTCTGGAGTAAGAATTTGTTGCCAAAAAAAAAAAAGGAAGAAGAAGAAGAAGAAATTTGAAGTAAAAATAAAAAGAAAAAGATAGGAAAAAATGAAAAATATAAAATCTTAAATTTATACTCATATCTAAATAGATTTAACAAAAATTAAAATAAAAGACATTAATCAGTATATTAAAATTTTAATTTAATTAATTTTTTTATATTTCATACATTTTTTCTTGAATTTATTATCATAAACCTAACTATGAAAACAAATTTTGAATCATTACCTTTTTTTTTCACGACTAATTCTTGACCTAAATATCTACTAAACAAAAGAAGCTAAAATTTTTGAATTCCTACCCTTTTTTTGCTTTTTTAATTTAATTTTATTTTATTTTTACATGGAGAGAGATATAAGGAGGCAAGTGGAAGAGAAAAAATTGAATAAATATAAAATGACATAATAAGAATATAAAAAATAATAAAATAATATTTGAATTTATAAAAAAAACAGTTGAAATACAAAAAATATAAAATAAAGGTAAAAATAAAAAAAATTACTAAAAATGTATACATTGAAAATGTATTGCGACTTATTATGAAACAGAAAAAAATACAACACTTGAGAAACAATAAAAATATAATATAAAAGTAAAAATGAAAAAATTGATAAAAATGTGTATATTGGCGTGTATTTCGCCTTATTACACGGAATAGACATATAGAAGATAGAACCAAAATATATTAAAAAAAAAAAATTGTAACTCTAAAAAAGAATTAAAAAATGTAATTCTTAAAAAAAATCAAAAAACGATACACAGAAGGGCAATAGGAAGAAGGTTAAAATCAGAAAAATAGTGCAAAAAAAGCCTTTATATTAATCTTTTAAAAATAAAAAGTAGAAAGACAAAATAGTAATACATCAAAAATAAGAGGGATGTAATTGGAGATTTTGATCCAGAAATAACGTTGAAGGCTTATTGTCTACTCTGCTTATTATCTAAAATATATATAAAAACCGAAAAAAAAAAAAAAAAACCCAAATCAAGAAAAGATAAATGGGCAAATAATAAATTTAAAATAAAAAAGGGACATGATTGAAAATACTCGATAATGAAAAAGTTGTTAAAGCCTTATGTGGTACTCTCACTTATTATATAGAATATATATATATATATATATATTACTAAGTAAAATATTGAATCTTTAGAGTGACAAAAAAATAAGATAAAATGAAATAATTTGATAAAAGTTGTAGATTCGTAATTTGTACGGCGAAATAAAAAAATAAATAACTTTTAAAGATTATTAGAGGCGTTCAGGGACTTTTATAATATTATCTTATGCTAAACACACAAATATATATATATATATATATACACGTATATATGGGGGAGTAGGCTACCAACCCTAAATGTTCTAGAAAGAAAGGATTAAATCTCGATTCATGATATGAAAAGTTGATGAATGAAATTGAGAAGGCAAGTTGGTGCTAGAGTGGCAAGAAAATCAATTCGATGGCAAGAGTCAAGTGTCCTAGGCCTGTTTTGCTCAAGGAAGCAATAATAGTGGCTCTCACTCATATCAGAGAGTTGTGCCAAAGCATATGCTGTGTTTGTGCAGTCTAACCCACATTCAAGCCTTCGTTTTTTGTTTTTGAAGTTGGTCCCCCTTTGTTGCAAAGTGTTATTATATATATGGATGAGAATCCCCAAGGACTATACATTGGACACTGGCAATTTAAGCATGAGGAGCTATTAATTTGTCCACTTTTGAAAACAAAAATTTCATGGACTAAGGGTCGTTTGGTTTTAAAAAAACAAAAAGATATATTTTTTTAACTTTTCTCGTTTTACGTAATTTTTTTTCATCAAAATTTATTGTTTTTAAAAAAATCATAACTTTTAAACATATTAATTGTCTTTGTAAGAAATAAAAAAAAAAAATTACATATGTTTAAGTAAAAGTTATTCATTTGAGTACAAAAGTAACAAAAGTTGATTTTTCTTTCTAGCTTTTACGCCAATGGATTGAATTCTTTGTTTCTTATTATTATTATTATGAATGTGATTAACACACCTAAAAATTACAATTTCTAAAAATAATCAAATTTTTAGAAAAACAAAAGTCAAACAAAGCCTAAGATAGTGACTCTAAGCGATCAGGAAGAAAATAAAATATAAATCAAATAGTTCATCGACAATTCCATTTATCGGAATTTAATTAAGCATGCCCTACCGATAAAAACAAATGAATGTGTTACAAACTAAGAAATGTTGCAATTTTAGTCGTGTGTATACTTAGGGTTTATGTACATAAAGAGTTAAAAATTATAAAAATTGTATCGTTACGATTATATGTAATAAATCATTTGTCATGTATGATGAAATATATAATTTTTTTCATGAGAACTAATTAATTTTATTGAGACGTAATCAAGACTTTCACATTTATTTATCTTGTTTAGTTGGTTTGTATTAGAATATTATCATTGGACTTTGGATGATTCCATCTAATTCTTGTCACTATAGTTTATGCAATAACATAATTGTCATATTAATTGGCATGAGATATGGATTATGAGGGATTTGAGAAAAATTATGAACGAACAGCTAAAATTACTCGTTAATCAGATCCAATTTGAACTGGATAAAGATCGTGTAAATTATTGAAATTATTCAAGCAATAGAGTAAATTAATTAAGTATGATATAAATTAAAGGCTAAAATAGCTTTAAAAATATTAAAAATCAATTAATGTAATATAAAAAATTTTATTTTAGATTTATTTTTTAATGGTTATTAATTTAAATTTTTTCAGAATTATTAAAGGTTTTAATCAACCGTCAATTTAGAACTCCAACGATTAACTGAGGGGTATGAAAGCCGACTAAGACCTCCTCTATGAAAAAAAAAAATGAAAGATTTTCATACCAGTTTTCTGACATTGACAGCTATTTTTTGGTTACCAGCCATCCGAAACTTACATGTGGCAACTTTGAGACACTGTTTACTGATGGGTTTATCACTATTTTAAAGACCGATTAGATGGTGTTAAAATTTTAAGGGGATAAGTTTTAGAGAGGGTATAAGATAAGAGGGATATAATTTTTAGAGAGTTGACCCACATTAATGTGATATTTATGGAGGGGGATAACTTTTGACTTAATTTGGATATTTTATAAATAAGAGGGGGTGAATGATGGAAAAAGTAATCAAATGACTC